>BPTQ01000001.1:268850387-269450387 GCA_019973895.1 Chrysanthemum seticuspe
ACGGTCAACTAACAGAATTATTGGTCAAAGGACCAAACCCGTAACTTTTGCATACCACGAGGACATGACCCGTAAAAAAAAACACAGGGACATTTTCTGCAAGATCCGACAAACCACAAGGACCAATTATGTAATTAACTCTAATTCAAATATATCGAGTTTACAAAAACATATTGCATAAGGCAGCGTGGCGGCATGACCAAGCCTCACGCCTTTACGAGGTCTTTGCGGGGCCTTTGCGAGCCTTTTAGAACAGTGGATTGAATTGCACTGAGAATTTTTGTAGATCCTTTAATAATCACTTGATAACTATTACACTAATTGCTTGTATACTTAATATTTGTTATGTCCTTATTCACTAATTGCAAAAAAATTAATAGTACAAATTTCAACCGAGAGTTTGTGTAAAAGGAATTGTAGAGCATTAATGAATTAATATACATGTCTCTCATTAGTATTTTTGAGCAGGGATGGAGCCAGGCGGGGTTCCGTGGGTGCCCGGAACACATATGGATTTTTTTGATGTAGTGTTAATTTTAAAAAAAATATCGGTTTTTTTCAAATGTATCTTAAATAACCCCGGTCCATCGAAATATGTTTTTAGCGTTATTTAGTTAGCATCTTAAACTCTATTATATTATGGTTAAAAAAATTGTGCACCCGATCATATTTGTTCATGACTCCATCCTTATTTTTGAGTATATGTGATTTAAGAATTCATGCTATGCTATTGGAAATTTTACACTTATATTCTGGTTTGTTAGGCTAGTTTAGAGTAAATTGCATAAATGGTCCCTGTGGTTTGCCCAAATTACAGATTTCGTCCCTGAGTTTTTGAAAGTGCAGGCGGCCTCCCTGTATGGAAACTTTGGTTCCTTTTTGGTCCTTTGTTACTAACGCTGTTAGTTGGTTCCAGTTATCTTTTGGACCATTTTTTACACCCGAGGGCAGTATTGTCTTTTCAATTTGTTTGTTTAGATCAAAAACTCATATTATTACTTAATTCCTTTAAACGATCCCAATTCTACTTTCTTAAAACTTAACCCTAACCCATTTTCATCCCCGTTTGATTTGATTTGTTGCAATCACAATCCTTAAAAATTGGCCACATATAAACATGACAACACCAATCCAACATTGGTATATTAGACCAGATGGAGAAAAGTTTGATGAATCAGTTTATGGTAAAAAAAAATTTGCGTATTTTTTTTTTTTTTATCTTTCTTAGTGAGATATTGTGTAATTTACAATAATTTACTCTTATTTTGATTGTGCAACAGATGCATATCCCCACTTGTTTACAATGAGGTTCCATCATGGTGGACGGTTCATAGATTTGCCAAATAGGAAGTATGTTGAAGGTGAGGTAACCTATGTGGACATGTTAGACATTGATAAATTCAACATTGATGTGATACATTCAGTATTGAACTGCATAGGTTATGATGGTAATGCCATAACATACTTTCACTACAAGATACCATTGAAAGGTTTAGATTATGCACTTAGGACTTTAAGTAGTGTTAATGATACCTGCAACATGTTAAGTATGTGCATAAGCATAAGACTATGTATGTTTATGTTGAGCATGACCATACCACAGTAGAAACTAATAGTGAACAAAGTTTTAAGAAAGCAACTGAAGTTAAGGATTTTGATCCAAATGTGGATATAGTTGATGTGGATGATGTTAGGCAGTTTGATGGGAATGAGGATGATGAGGTTGACAATGAGGATGATGAGGATGATGAGGTTGAGAATGAGGATGATGAGAGTAACACAGATGATGAGCAAGAGAGTGAGAGTGAGGATAGGATTGAGGATATAGTTGATGAGGATCACATAGTTGATGAAGTGGAAGTGAACATGAATGGTTTTAGCTTTCAAGTTGATGATGATGATGAGGATGAACATAATGACCCTATTATACATGAGATGACTGTGACTGAAGAGGCTTTGGAAGAGATTGATTTTGACTCATTTGAGAGTGATGTAGGTGATGATGAACAAGCAGAAAGAAGAAAAGGTCTTAGGAAATTAAGAAAAGTTGCTGGTGCATCTGGTATTAAAAATAGTTTCTTTGTAGGAAAGGAATTTGCAAATAGAGATGTAGCTAAGGAGAGGATTAGAGCTTATTCTGTTGAGTGTAGAAGAAACATTGAATTTGTAAAAAATGACAAGCTTAGGATTAGGGTGAAGTGCAATGGTGTTGTTCCCACTGTCAATAACAAAGACAGTTTTTTAGATAAAGCTAAGGATAAAGAACAAGTTAATATTAAGGGTAAAGAAGTTGTTGCTGTCAAGGGTAAGGGCAAGATGGTAAATATACTTACAGAAGAAGACAAAATACAATGTCCCTGGTTACTTTATATAGGAAAAGGAGATAAGGGAAAGTGGGTTGTTAAAACATTTAAGGATGAGCATAAATGCTTAAAATCAAGAAAGATAAAAGCAGCCACTTCTACCTTTCTTTCTAAACACTGTCAAGATCTAATTCACATGAATCCTGAGATTCCTGTTTTAGCTGTACAAGAACATATGCAAAAAAAATTCCATGTGGTGTATCCAAGACTAAAGCCTTTAGGGCTAAAGCAAAAGCTCAAGTTCAAATGAGGGGTGATGTAACTGTGCAATATTCTTTATTAAGAGACTATGTGATTGAGCTACAGAGATGCAACCCAGAAACTACAGTTAAGGTTGATGTATATGGGGAAGAAGATCCTGATTCACCAACTAGAATGTTCAGGAGGATCTATGTTTGTTTGGGTGCTTTGAAAAAGGGGTTTCAAGCTGGTGAAAGAGATCTCTTATGTTTGGATGGTGTTTTCATGAGAAAACCTTACCCAGGGCAATTGCTTACAGCAGTAGGTGTTGATGCTAATAATGGCATCTACCCAGTGGCTTATGGCATAGTGGAATCAGAATCACAATACTCTTAGACATGGTTTTTAAAATGCCTTGGTGATGACTTAGACCTATACAGCAACTCAAATCTCACCTTTATCACAGACAGGCAAAAGGTAACTTATATTTCAATTTAGTTTTAGCTTATTATTTAAGTTGTTGTAAATGTACAATGTAGTAATTGTACTAATGTTAACTTGTTGTATTAGGGTCTCTTACCAGCAATTGCAAAGTTATTTCCATCAGCTGAACATAGGTTTTGTGTAAGGCACATACATGAAAACATGAACCTGACATGGAGAGGAGGAGAGTACAAGGACATGCTGTGGAAGTGTGCAAGTGCCTTGACTGTGGTTGAGTTTGACAGAGCTATGGAAGAGTTGAAAGCCTACAATAAGAAAGCTTATGAGTGGTTGAAGAAAATTCCACCACAACATTGGAGCAGGGCACACTTTTCTGGTATGTACAACAAATTGCATACATTCTAGCTTATGAGTAGTTTAGTAATTACACTTAACATAATCTGACACTTAACATATATAACCATATAGGGAGGGCTCATTGTGATCTTTTGATAAACAACATTTGTGAGGTCTTCAATAGACAACTGTTACAAGCTAGGGATAGTCCAATAATTTATGCACTAGAGTATGTGAGAGAGTATCTTATGAAAAGGATTGTTCTTGTCCAAAATGTTATTCTAAAAAGTGAAGGACCACTTACTACTGCCATCACAAAGATTTTTAGTTCCATTAAAGAAGCTGCAACACAATATACTGTGCAATGGAATGGAGCAGATCAATTTCAAGCTAAAGGTCCATGGGGTGACCAGTGTGTGGTCAATTTGGAAAAGAAAATGTGTTCATGCAGGAAGTGGGAAATTTCTGGCATCCCATGTAAACATGCAGTGGCTTGTATATATGATATGGCTGACAATGGTACAGATGTTGGAACTCCTGAAGACTGGGTACATCCTTCTTACAAGATGCAAACATGGATAGATTTTTATTCTCATAAGATAAATCCAGTTACAAGCAGGCCATTTTGGCTAAGTTTGATTCTCCTACAACTTTGATTCCCCCAAAATCTGTTCCACAGATTGGCAGACCTTGTAAAAAATGGAAGAAAAGTGCAGGTGAAATTGAAATGGTTAAAGGGGGGAAGCTTACTAGAAAAGGTAAAACAGTTACTTGTTGCATTTGCAAAGGTACAGGGCATAATAAAAGAAGCTGTAAAATGAAGGGTGATGGAACAAGTCAAGTTGGGCCAACTGAAGGTGCAAGAGTAACTGCATCAGCAAGTCAAGCTGAGCCAAGTGAAGTTGCAAGAGTGACTGCATCACCAATTGGTACTCAACAAGGAAGTGAAGCTGCTAGTCAACCAATTGGTTCTCAACAAGGAAGTGAAGCTGCTAGTCAACCAAGCATAAAGAGAACAAAGACCACTGCAAAAAGGCTAACTCCAACAAAGTAATTGGAACCATGTTTAAAGATTGTGTGGTTGTTTTTCAAGACTTTATCTATCTAGTACTTGTGTTTATGTTTTAAGACTATGTGTTTTATTACATTATGGTTAGTTGCAGACATTAAGAAGTTAGGGTACTTGTGATACAAATTTTCACTTTCTAACAGGGTTTATAACATGTTAAATGTATTACAATCTTATCCTTTATGTTACTCATGTGTTGTGTTTCTATGTTTTATGTTTCTATGTTATCACTAGAACAGATTGAACTTCAATAAAACATAAAAACTACATTAACCAACTGCCAATACTTCATATAAACTTGAACTTCAATACATATCACAAAATCAATTGACCATTACATATTTGTTGGTCAATTATATGTTCAGTTTATTCATAGTCTAACAAGCTACCATTACATCAAATTGAACAAGATAAAAAAGATCCAACTGCAAATTAGGCAAATCTTCAACCTTCTGTTTTCACTAACCATTCCATTCAAAGCCACTTGTAGTACATTTATTGACCTTAGCAAACCAGGGATTATTGCAATTGCACGAGGACACATAGATGGATCCAACCACACAAAAAACCCGCAACTTTGAACTTCGGAGCAAGAATGAAAACGACTACCAGGGTTTAAATTTGTCCATGAAGTTCTAACGATTGATTGGTTACCACAAAAACAATTCATTGTTATGTGTGTGTGTGGTAATGTGTGTTTTTGGGAAAATAAATTAGGGTTTATGGCTGTGTTGGGATTGTGTGTGTTTTGATTTGGGGAAAACAAATAGGTGGGATTCTTAAAGTGTATTTAATAATCTCACCCAACATTGAAAAGACAATACTGCCCTCGTGTTTAACAAAGTGCCCAAAAGATAACTGGAACCAACTAACAGCGTTAGTAACAAAGGACCAAAATAGAACCAAAGTTTCCATACAAGGAGGCCGCCTGCACTTTCAAAAACTCAGGGACGAAATATGCAATTTGGACAAACCATAAGGACCATTTATGCAATTTACTCGCTAGTTTATATCAAACATTAAGTGGAAGTTTGGTAGAAGTTTGTAAACTCATTTTCTACTTGTGGTTGTGGTAAATTCATGTAAGATGTAACACCATTTTAGCTACTAAGGGTTTTTATTTATTTTTGAACGGCAAGAATATATTAAAGACTAGCAAGAAGCTAGTATAAAAACAGGGTACTAGAATCCATATTAGGGAGGTACAACCACCGATCCCATGACATCTTACATTTCTTGCGTCTATTACTAATCCAAAAATAAGAAAGAGACTGAATATCATCGAAGATTTCATCCTTGCGGGGCTTACGCGTTCCAAAAATGAGCTTATTACGAAAGCTCCATATAGTCCAAAAGGCGACCATGATAACGGCATCAAAAATCTTCTTTGACTCGGCATCAAGAGCAACATCATCAGCCCAAGTAACTAGCGATTTGACCGTCACCTCCCTTGGGGTAGGCACCCCCCCTCCCACCAAAGAGAGATCATATGCCAAAGAGGATACAAATCCGGACAAGAAGAAAACATGTGCTCTGTCGATTCTCCTATATGCATACACACCGGGCATAACAAAGAATCCAAATCAATACCTTTGTCTCTTAAATTCAGCCGAGTAGGAATTCTATCTCTATAAATGCGCCATAGCAATATATTAAGTTTTCTAGGGACCAACGAGTTCCACCTAGTAGGAACCCCAGAAGAACCTAATAGAAGCAAGTTCAAACATGATCTCACTAAAGAGACAGAAAAAACACCAGAGTCATCCATATCCCACACAATCCGATCCGGAGCTTCAGAGAAAGTGAACTCCTTGAGGTTGCCCTGCAAGGTGATCCACTGTGAATTTGGAATGCCAATTCTTGGTTTTCTCCCAAACACCGCCAAAAGCTTTTCCGATGAATTTCTTTCTATCACCTTAGCATCCGGGTCAGGCTCAAGCGGGAAAAGCCTTGGAAATTGATCCATGAAAGGACAGTCACCTAGCCATTGATCCCGCGAAAAGGAAGTATTGTCTCCAATCCCCAATTTGATCCTACAAAAGTTATCCAAGTGAAGACCTTTAACTTCTAATTGCTCCATAGCCCGACCGATGTTGACCTAAGGGCTTAGGCCTCCAAACCGAGAGGAGGAAGGCTGAAAACCCCCTTCCCTATAGACACCATGAATTGAGGTGACAAGACACGCCCACAAAGCATTAGGATTATCCCTAAATATCCATATCCATTTGAACAAAAGAGCCTTATTAAAGGCAGCCATGCTCCCCACCCCAACGCCACCAGAATCACGGGCAGAAAGCACTCTGTTTCAAGCAATCCAATGCAATTTCCTCTAACCCAAATCAGTACCCCAAAAAAATAAGCCCTCAGAGATTCAAGTAACTTGAGAACCGTTGCAGGAACCTTGTAAATCGACATATAATAAATAGCCAGGCTACCCGCAACAGACTTTAGCAAGGTCAACCGGTCTCCCATGGAAAGAAGTTTAGCCTTCCATGAAGACAACTTCTTAGTGACTTTATCAATCATTGGCTTCCAAGAATCAATACGGTTCATATTGCACCCTACAGGAACACCCAGATAAATGAAATGAAGGCGAATCGCACTACATCCAATAGTCTCGGCAATCTGATGGACTTCAATGAGATCAACACCTATCCCAGTTAACTTTCTTTTGTTTAAGTTAACTTTGAGTCCAGAAGCTAGTTGAAAGACCCGCAACATCTGAATAATACGCCTCACATTTTGGACCCCCCAATTACATAAAAGAATAGCATCATCTGCATACATAAGATGTTAAATCCGAATGTCCAAGGAGCCAATCGACACTCCCTGAAACATGCCAGCCCGACAAGCCTCCGAGATACCCACATGGAACCCTTCCATAGCAAAAACAAATAAGAAAGAGACAAAGGATCACCCTGCCTAAGCCCCCGCTGAACATCAAACTCCTCCGTAGGAACTCCATTAAGAAGCACCGAGGCTCTAGAAGAAGTGAGAGCTGCTTTGACCCAAGCAATCCAACTTACAGTGAATCCCATCTTGTTCATGACTTCAAAGAGAAAGTCCCATGACAGAGAGTCGTACGCTTTTTCAAAATCCACCTTAAACACCATGAGTTTTCTCTGGGTAGCTTTAAAATGGGCTATAATCTCATTTAACATCATAGGGCCATCAACAATGTGTCTGCCTTTGATAAAAGCTGATTGTTCAGGACTAACAATCGAATCAATCACCATGGCCAATCTATTTGCTAGAAGCTTCTCGATGATTTTATATTGACAGCCAATAAGACTTATTGGCCGATAGTCTGAAGTAAATCTCGGGTCTTTGCCCTTGGGAATAAGAGCAATAAAAGAAGGGTTACACCCACGAGGAATAACCTTACGGTTCTGAAAACTACGAACCAAGGCGAAAACGTCTTCTTTGATCACCTCCCAAAATCTCTTGAAGAAACCAAACGTGAAGCCGTCCGGACCAGGAGCCTTATCCGAACCACAATCCCACACAACTTTCTTATAATTGTTAAATCGTTCAACTTATAATTGTTAAAACTCAAAGTCCTTATAATTGTTAAATCGTTCAACTTATAACGTTATTATTATATAGTAAAGTCAGACTCGGGCCCCCTTAACCTAAAATCTTTCCGCCCCTGAATCATATAACTCGATTGTTTTATCTATATAACAAAACTATGAGCTTGTGTAGCTTACATCGAAAAGTTTCATTGACGAGCATTGATAAAACTTGACACTATGTCTCAGATGCACATGATTAAACCATGGTTCGTTCCTGACACACCTATATTAAGCATGTTTACCATTATCCAACAAATAAATATACACCAGAAAAACTACTACCATTTTATATGCATTCCAGTTTCATAATGTGTCAAGTAACATTCGCGCGTGTGCTCTGTAGAACTTGCCTCCATATTGTGTGCTGCTACATATATTCATACATCTTGAAAGGTTTTATGGATATTTAAATAATAGTATGTCCGGATTCGAACTCGAGACTTTGGGATTGCACACATTACGTATGAGAATTGATGTACATAATTAATATAAATAAAACGTTATTATTATTAATTATTAATCACTAAATAAAACATAACGATAGTTAAATAATTAACGAGGTTTGGTTAACGGTCGTTAAATATTAACTACAAGGACTAAGAATGAAATTAGAAGTCGGGAAGGTTCTAGAATCCCTCTTGGGAACCTTGGCCGATCGGTTTGGGGTTTACAAACCCTAACCCACACAAACTTGGTCACCAAGTTAAGTTAACTATAAATACAATCCCTTGTATTCATTCATAACTTAATCTTGGATCACCAATAACCTAATTTCTCTCCTTCTCCTCTCCTCTTTGTGTGGCCGGTCGAAACACCCAACCCCAAGGGTTTTTCGATTTTGTCTAACTCAAAGATACAAGTGTTTGGTTTATTTGTGATTCAAGGAACTAGCTTTTCCACATCAAATCGCTATTAGTACGTGTGTACAAGAACGAAGAACAAGCACGCTTGAGCTTGTATTCCTTGGTGGTCGATTTTTTGGGTGGGACGATTTTGTGAAACCCTTTGTTAGGGTTTTGGGTTTTGTTACTTGATCACATCATCGTTTGTTTACTTGAATTGCTAAAAGGTACGCACTTTCTTGTTGGTTAATTAATTACATATATTATTCCTATTGTCTTCCGCTGCATGCTTTGATGATGTTATTTGTTTTATGTATAATTGTTATGAGTATAAAATTCCAACAATGGCATCACGAGCCGTTAATATGATGTAATTAATTACCGAAACACATAAAAATTGAATCTTTATGATTATTTGCATGTTTTTTATGGTTTCTAGGGTTTTGAATTCGAAACCCTAATTTTTAATGTATGGGTCGATTACCCTTATATTTATTTATTAGGTTTTAATTTTGTAAAACTTGTAGAAACCCTAGGATTGCATGCTTATTTTATGTGGTTAATTAATGAATAATTGTTATGTGCCATGTAATATGCGTATCTTGGGTGATAATTGTTATGCGGAATCCATGGTGGAACATGCATGTTTTGCCATGGAGTATTGTTTATTGTATATTGATTAATTGTTAAGTGATACACACATGTTTTATTTATTTAATAATTATTGAATTGGGGAAGACCTCAATTATAACCAATAAAATTCGTTACGTGCTAAGTGGTATACTATTAACTTTGCTTACGCAATCGACTTGTCGATGTATGTGGCTCATCTTTTCGGGATATGAAAGCACTAGTTAATGTATGCATTAATTTATGCCTAGAATTGTTATTAGAGTTTATTGAAATAATTATGCATGTGGCTAATTGTTTTTACATATGTTAAATTGTTTAGTTATATGTTTATATTATTTGAGTGTGTTTATTTTTATTAAAATGCTTTTTTGTTTATATATTGTTTTGACATGTTAGTAAGCAAAAAGGGTTTTTTGGAATAGAAAATTAAATGGACTAAATAATGGCGAAATTGATTTGTTATCTAAGAATTATTCTTGAACTTTTAATCGACTGATGCAACTGTACTAAATGGTTAGAACGGCTCACCCACTATAACAAACTATAAAGGGGTATTTAAGAAGTGAGCATAGTCTCACTGAATGGATGTCTAAGGTTATGCTTCAGCGCTTACCTGGTCCTCTGCCCCCTGTGAGTTCGATTGGAGCTACCTAGTATAACCATTCTATGTACGAAGCATCTTAGTGCAAAGTTGTAAGTTTCTCAACGCATCGATTAAAACTTTGTAGAATTCAATCTTAGCAATTAAAATCTTTAAGTAAGTTTTTCGAAAATATTATGTTATAAAGTTGTATGCATGCTTCTTTATACATAAGTTTTGATTACACGTCAAAAATTGTACCCTTTAAATTTAAGTTTATGCCATCTAATGATATGAAACACTTGAAATTGTAATTTAGTTATGTGAGACCTTGATCTAGATTACAATAACGAGGTGAATTATTTTGTTGTGTGAGACCTCAGCTTTATGATTTGCAGTTTCTAAATTAGACAACTTAATTAAGTTAGTTAGTGAGACCTATAACTTAAGGCATAAGATGGGATAAAACATGCTTACGTTTTGCATAAATTGTTTTGGCAAAATTGTAAATCCCATAACTTTTGGAATTGAAAACTTGTTTGTCAATTATCGTTTTTCAACGATTACCTATTCTATACTTTCACCACTAGCAGATCAACTGATGTGGTGGAACTATGATAATGAGGATCCAATATTCAAGGAAAATACTATGGTTAATATGAATATTGACCAAAGGGTATTTTATTTTCTTGAATGTTTACTTATCGAAAGTACTAACTTTTGAACTTTTATTTCTGTAGAATGGCTCAAGCTGAATCTACTGCACTAGCCTCGTCGTTCAAATCTATGTTTGATCGAGAGAAATTGACTGGTAGCGCGAATTTCAATGATTGGTATTGATGAGTGCTTATTCACTCATCATTTTTTGTCAAATCTAAACTGCAAAACATCTAAAAACACTCCGATATGCATCAAAATACTGAAAATATCTCAAATTTGTGTTTTATATGTTTCAGATGCAAAATTATCAAAAACAAATGAAAAACGAACAAAGTTTGCATAATTGGCAGTTTCAGTCCCCCGACTTTCAAAAATTGACAGAAATAGTCCCTGAGCACGTATTTTAAAAAGAAAAGTCACCAAAGGTCCTTTTGAAATCATAAGTTGTCATAATTAGTCCTTTGGTGAAAAATTTCAAAAGTTTGAGAAATTACAGTTTTGATCCCTGGATTTTTAAAATTGTCAAGTTTAGTCCTTGGAATTTCACAATTGGCAAAGATGGTCCTCAACTTATTTGAGATTCACAAGTTTGACCCTTGGATCATTTTTTAGAATGTACGCATTTGGTCCCTGGAGTTTCGAATTTTACAGCTTTGGTCCCTAAAGCCCAAGTTAACTATCCCTAAAGCCCAAGTTAAAACCATTAGCCCAAGTCCATATCCACTTTACCCGGTCAAACCCCATCCCATACCCGGTCAAAAGTAATAACAACCCATCCCCTGTCTTCCCCATTTTCCCGCCCACACAAACCCAAGAAACACAGAACCCTAATTCCCTTTTCTCTGCTTCCCAAAACACTCAACCTTGTTTCTCCTTTTTACCCAACTTCACCATACCCCAAAACCCACCTTAATCTCTTTTAACCAGTTACCCCCAAATCCCAAACCCACTAATCTTTTCCCACCTCTTTTTCCACTGCCACCATGGCAATCCAAGTCTAAAAGCACCAACTGATGGCTCAGATTGCTCCCAAAGTATACCTACTTATTGGATGGCTTGGATGAATTCAAGAAAGCACAAACTTGGTCTTTGGCTTGACTGCCCTCAGTGAAGAAACACAAGAGAAGAAGAGTTGAAGACCTTAGTTTTAGTATAAAAGGATGATGTAGCCATTGTTATAAGGCACTCTTTTTTTAATTTAGTTTTAAAAAAAAAAGTTTTCTGTCTTCCTCTGTTGTAATGAATTTTTCCAGTTAATGAAAAGTACCTTTTTTTATGTATCTGCTCCAACTTTATTTTATAAGTATGCAAGTATTTCTCTAGTGGTTGTGGAGATTTCCAAAGAAGTTAGTTAAGCTTTAATTTATCTTACCTCTAAAAAATAAACAAATGACCTAGCTCTAAGTCTAAAATCTGTTTCAAGAGTGTTTGGGTCAGACTTTTCATTGGTCTAAAATTGTTTTTTTTTTTATGTTGACTTTAAGAGTCAAAGTCCTTTATAGTTGTAATGTAGGTTTGAAACTGGTTCATTGATCTTTCAAGAGTTTGGTTGGTAAAATACCATTTCTGTCACAACAAAGAGTAGCAGCAGAAGCTGCTATTCAAGTGCCTTTTATATACCTTATTTGTAGTACAAAAGTGTCAAAAATTGATTTCTTTGAATCTTTATAATCTGTTGTTAAGTTGTATGCATTAGGAATGGCTTTTTTTAGCTGATTTGCATCTTAAAGACTGTCCATTTCTCATTTTTTTTTTCCTTCTGCATCAGAAACAGTAGCTCTTTAGCACCTGTCAACAGCTTATTTATAAGTTGTTTCAGTGTCCATCTTACCCTCTAATTAGTTTTATTTGAATCTCTACTGTGCTAACCTTATTTTTGCAGCTTGTACCTACTTGGAAGCTCTCCTTTTCAGCTCTCAAATAAGCTTAACACAGACCCCTCTAGGCTGTTTTGCAGCCTGCAGTTCGTCCAGCAACAGGTGCACGATTTTTTTTTTTTTTTTGCTTAATCAGTGGTTGCTATAGCATTTAGGTATCATAGAACCTATTTAGATAGTCTAGCTTAGGGATAAGTAGTTGCAGCTTATTTAGGTGTTAGTTGATATTATTAGTTTGCTTAACTTGTAGTCATAAGGACCCTTTAGTTAGTGTATTAGCCAACCGCTTTCCCACTTCTTAGTTCAATTTTAAGTTCACCTGCTTGGATTTATAGCTAATAGGGTTAAGTGTTAGTAGATTTTCAATTAGTAAATTTGTTTAGTATAAGTATAAGCTTAAGATTGCAAAGGGAGTGTTTGGTAAACTGCTTATCTTTTGTCTTTTTGAGTTTTTTTTTAAACTGTTCAAAAGGGTAAGTTTGGTTCTGTCAAAATCAGTGACAATGAGCTGTTAAAACAGCTTATAAAGAAGGCTTTACAAGAGAAGTTTTTACAAAAAAATCTTTACTTTGATCTTACACATAAACTGCAAAAAGAAGTTTTAAAAAAAAATAGTTTCAAAAAGTGGGAGCCAGGATTCGAACACTGGTCTCCTCACTCAGTAACCAAAGCCCCAACACACTCACTCCCAACCAACGTGCCCTTGGGACTTGTCTCGTTTTATTTTACACAAACAAATCACTTAAGGGCTTTTGGTCAGTTTTGTCTATAAGCTAAGTTTGGCTTATTTTGAGCTTATTTTCCAAAGCAGCCCCCACCTTTTTTATTTTTCTTAGGTTCAGCAGCCCCCAAAGTACTTTTAGTGAATTTTTCAGATTTTTCAAAAATAGTTTAGTATTTTTCATTAATTAATTAGATTAAAATAGTTTTTAATTCGTAGTAATTAATTTAAAAGTCAAAAAAATACCCGGTCTTTTTCTACAATTATTTTTAGTCAATTAGAACGTAGGAAAATTGATTTCATACCCGTAGCCCTTAAATTGCAAAACTTTTACGTTTATGGCTCGGGTTGTTTCTCGGTTTTTACGTTTTTTTAGTTTTTGCACCCTAGGACTTAGTGTAGCTTCGTTTTATCATTCCTTAGGCTTAGTGATAGTTTATTTTTAGTTTATTAGGTTTCCCTTGCCTTAATTACTTTCCCGTTCATTAAATTGTAGAATTCGTAATCAAATCCAAAATCATTAAAAACTAATTCAAGTTCAAATCATGAAACTCAACGAATCCTTCCATTCACACCTCGTTGGGACACGACCCGGGAAATCACTTTTCCGGTATCACTTTTATCACACCCGTGAGATTTGATACGTTGACCTTTTTCCTAAAGGGTTAATTTGTCGAATTTTACGGTTATTTTAATATACGTTGATATTGTGTTTTTCACCACTCACTTCACAACGAATCAAATTTTGGCGCCGCTGCCGGGGAGGTGTGTTGCGACAATATCGTGAAGTTTTTGCGATTGGTGACTTGAAGAACCTTCCTCGTGAAGTTATTGTTTTTTATAAAAATACAAAAATACAAAAATATTTTTTTTCTTTGTATATATATGTAAAAGATTAAAAATACAAAAAGATTTTCCTTGTTGTTTTAAATAAATAGAAGACACAATCAATATAACATTCTCAACTGAGTTGTTATCATTATAAGTTCCCGAACTAAAGATTTAAAACTTGCCTTTGTGTCGCTCGTGTTTTGGTTTACTTTTATCGGTTTAACAAACTGTGTGAGGGGTATAAGGACGGCCTGACATTAAATTGCGTCTGAAAAGAGACGGGTTTTTAATAAGCTTCGCGCTGACCTACAAAGTCTCTCCGCTCCTTTGTGCGTTTTACTTATAGAAGTGATCATTTCACGTGGGATTATTGGTTTAAGTTCACTGTGTTTTGCCTCGGTCTTGTTTTAATTGAAAGTGTTGTTTTTGGAAGTGCATGCGCACTCGCTCGCAAGCTCGTAGACGTAACCGTAACCAAGCAAACGTACCCGAGATACGTACCCTCGAACAAATCACAATGACACATAACCTAGGAAACGGACCTCAAGTCCAACCACCTGGTCCACAAAATCAAGCTCCCGATCTCCGAACGATGGAGGAGCTTTGCCAACCCACGATGGATGGACGGGGCGGTCCAATTGCCCCGGTCAACATCGAGGCCACGGATTTTGGACTTAAGCATCACATGATTCAACAAGTCCAAAGTTTTTGCCAATTTCACGGATCACCGGGTGACGATGCCAACAAGCATCTCGACAAATTTCTCACCGTCACCCAAAGTATGAAGCAAAATGGGGTCACCGATGACGCCCTTCGCTTATACCTCTTTCCATATTCCTTGACGCTTCATGCCACCGCATGGTTTGATCGTCTTCCCAAGAACTCAATCCATAGTTTCGACGAAATGATCTTCAAATTCTTGGCAAAATATTTTCCACCGTCAATGGTGACGAAACTACGGAATGAAATCAGTAATTTTCGGCAGCATCCCGATGAGTCCTTATTTGAGGCATGGGAACGCTATAAGCTTTCGATTGATCGATGTCCGAACCACAATATGTTGCTTGTCACCCAAATAGATACGTTCTATAACGGGTTAACATTGAGACATCGTGACACGATAAATGCTGCTGCCGGTGGTACCTTTATGAAAAGGCGACCCGAAGAGTGCTACGATCTTATCGAAAACATGACTGCCCACCACAATTATTGGGATTCCTCAGCCGAGAGGAGTGAGTCAAGAAGATCTACCACTCTTCCATCTTCGGAATACACGACTCTAACCAAAAAGATTAAAGAAATATCCACTGCCGTACTTAAAATGAGTCAAAATAATAACAATCAACAAGTGAATGTCGTAAACAAGAATTGTGAAACTTGTGGTGGTCCACACCCTTATTTTGAGTGTCCAGCCTCCGGTGGCTTCACTCAAGAGAGCGTTTATGCCGCTTCTGGTTCCTACAATATGGGAGGTAATTCCTACCAACCGCAAGGGGACCGAAACCTTCTCAGCTATCGTTCTAACAATTTCCTTGGACCACCCGGGTTTAATCAAAATCAGAACAATCAAAATGTGCAAAATAGAAATAATCAGTTCAATCAAAATCAGAGTCAGAATCGGAATTTTCAAAATCAAAATCAAGGTTTTCAAAATCAAGGAAATTTCAATCAAAACCGATTCCAAGCTCCTCAGCAAAACATGCAAGCTCCACCTCCTCAAGCTTCCATTGACATTGCTAATTACATCAAAAGCAATGAAGCTAAGATGGTGTCCATGCAAAATCAAATTACCACTTTGAAGAATGATTTCACTTCCGAGCTTAGAGCTACTAGTAACAAGATTGATCAATCTCATAGCAAGATTAAAAGCATGATTGCTAGTCTCATGAGTCAAAAGGATCAACCTTCAACTTCGGGAGCCCTTCCAAGTAATACCATTCCCAACCCAAAAGGTGAATTGAATGCTATTGCCACCCGAAGTGGTAAGTCATATGAGGGACCCTCGATGCCTAATCCTTCTCCGGTAAGGGATGTGGAACGAGAAACCGAGGTATCAAAGGACAAGGTGCATAACTCAAGCCCACGAAGTACCGCACAAGTCCAACCTCCGGTGGTCTTACCTCCAATTCCGGAACCCGTTGTTCCGATGACCACTCCTAAGCCTTCACTTCCTTATCCTTCAAGGCTTAATGACCAAAAGCTCCGTGATAAAACTAGTCAACAAATAGAGAAGCTTATTCAAATCTTTCAAGATTTGCACTTCGAGATTAGTTTCGCGGACGCTCTTCTTCTAATGCCAAAGTTCGGTCCGACAATCAAAAATTTGTTGAATAACAAAGAAAAGATTTCCGAAATGGCTAAAACTTCTTTGAACGAAAATTGTTCGGCGGTTATCCTTAAAAAGCTTCCCGAAAAGTTAGGAGACCCCGGAAAATTTCTCATCCCATGTGATTTTCAAGGCATAGTTCAATGCTCCGCTTTGGCCGATCTTGGTGCTAGCATTAACTTGATGCCACACTCCATGTGGAAAAAGCTTTCATTACCTCCGCTTACACCTACATGTATGATCCTCGAGCTTGCGGACCGTACAAGTTCTCGTCCGCTAGGTATAGCCGAGGATGTATCTGTGAAAGTAGGCAAGTTTCATTTCCCCGCCGACTTTGTTGTTGTCGAATTTGATGCCGATCCCCGAGTACCCCTCATCCTTGGGAGGTGCTTCTTAAAAACGGGTCGTGCATTGATCGACGTTGATGAAGGGGAAATCACTTTGCGGGTGAACAAGGAAGCCGTTACTTTCAATCTCAATCAAGTTACGAAATACTCCCCCAATTATGGAGACAATTCCGTCAACAAAATTGATGTCCTTGACATTGTGTCGGAGGAGTATTCTCAAGAAATTCTTGGATTCTCGAGTGGCAATCCCACTTCGGTTGATCCCATCGTTGCTCTCTCTTCCCCTCCCCTCACTCCGTTTGAGGGAAGTGACTTTATTTTGGAAGAGATTGAAGCATACTTGGCTAGTGATTCTGTTCCATGGGAAATTGATCACGCTCCCATCGACATTGAGGGAGATATTCTTCTCATCGAGAAGTTGCTTAATGAAGATCCTTCATCACTCCCTCCTCAAGAACTTCATAAAGAGGAAATCAAAACGATTGAAAAATCTAATGAGCCTCCCGAGGTCGAACTTAAGGACTTACCACCTCATCTCGAGTATGCATTTTTGGAGGGTGACAATAAATCACCCGTCATTATTGCTAAAGACTTGAGTGAGGATGAAAAATCCGCTCTCATAAAGGTTTTGAAGTCACACAAGCGAGCCATCGCTTGGAACCTTTCCGACATCAAGGGTATTGACCCGAGATTTTGTACACACAAGATTCTCATGGAAGATGACTTCAAACCGGCGGTTCAACACCAAAGAAGGGTGAATCCTAAAATTCATGAGGTTATCAAAGCGGAAGTCATAAAACTTCTGATAAGGTTTTAAAAGGTACCTTTTTAAGGGGTCATTTAAGCCCTTATTCGATCACTTCTGTATCTGTTATTGCTTAATATCGTTCCTTTTCACTTTTTAGGTCTCTTGAAGGCAAAATGCTGGAATGATGCTTATTTGGACGAAAAGGCGCGAATATACGAAGAAAATGGCCAAAGTCAGAATCGAGACACTCAAAGCTGCTGAAACATAAGGCGACGGCGTCACTGCATATCTGCGACGCCGTCGGGAAGGAATTTTGCGACGGCTCAGAAGCGAAATTGCATGTTTTCAAGGGACGACGTCAGGTTCTAAAGGAGTAGGCCGTCGTTACTCAGACGGCCTAGATGCAGCCAAGACGGCGTCAGAGCTGAAGGGGACGGCGTCACAGTCATAAGGTGACGCCGTCGCAAGGTTTACGTGGCCAAGACGAAACCCTAATGACGGCGACACGACGGCGTCACGAAACATAAGGTGACGCCGTCGCAGATGTAATCTTATATATAGAATCCGAATTTTTCAGTTTTAGTAGTAGTCTTTTGGAGTAAAAACCTAAAACCGAACCAAGGCTTTCTTGTGCAGTATTTTAGGGTTATAAACCCTATTATACATCAAGATAAGTATTTACTTCATTAATTTAATTATGTCTTTGATTGATTGTGTGTATGCTTGCATGTTTACCATGTCCGGCTAAATTACTTGTGTGTTTGCTTAGATATATGAAACCTAGTTGTTAATTATTGTTAGGTTGTCTCTTATCTTAATTGTAATTGGCTTAGGAGTGCGACTAGGCTATCGTTGTGTTTAATACTTGATAAATCTTTGATTGTTTATGAATGACTTAGTGGATTTCGTTTACTAAACCCAAAGATAACCTCAAAGTTAGTTTATGAATGACTTAGTGGATTTCGTTTACTACACTTAAAGGTAACTTCAAAGAGTTAGGGAATGCACACCTTACAACCTTAGAAAACACAACGCATTAAGAATAAGGACGTGACAATTCAACCTTCAATAGGAGATAACTAGGGAGTAGTAGAATCTAGGTAAACACATCTTTAACTATCATAAGAGCACACAACAATAGACATAGACTATCACAACCTTAGCTTAGATAATTAGATAATAGTAGAGTAATCGGTAGCAATATCAACCCCCCCCAAATCCAATACCCGAGATTCGTACCTTTTCATTTTCTAAAAAAACATAAAAAGATAAAAAATAATCTTCCTCAACCTCAACCTTAGCGTAGTAACTTCTCACTAGCATTCCTATTCCCCTAGAGAACGATATCAATACCCGTGGCTTACCCTAATTACTACACTACAACGATTAGGTTCACTGCCTAGGGTGTTATAAAACTTGCTCGAAGAAAAGGAAGTTTCCTTGACCCCGAACGACGCGTGTAGCGTTATCAAGTTTTTGGCGCCGCTGCCGGGGAATAGAATAGCTAGTTAGTAGTCCACCTCGTTTAGGTTCTTTACTTGATTCCTATCAAGTAAACTTTTTTCTCATTTTTAGCTTTCTCTTAGTCTATCCCCCTTCTTCGTAACCTTTGTTCGTAACACCCATCACTTTTCATCATGGAAGGTGATAACCCACTACCAGTCATCAACCCACCACCAAATGACCCGCCAAGAGCCCGCACTCTTGGTGAATACTCAAGACCAAGCCACCTAGGCTATAGGAACACCATTGAGCTTCCCGACCAAGCCCGAACTATGGCCCTGCGATCCGACACCATCCGGTTGGTGCAAAACGGATGTGCATTCCATGGACTTCGTTCCGAAGATCCTAATCAGCATCTTAAGGATTTCCTTAAAATTGCCGATTCCATCGACCTTGATGCTACTACTCGGGAGACCACGCGTCTGCGTCTCTTCCAATTCTCTCTACGGGACCAAGCTAGTAATTGGCTTGACGGACTTCCCGCCGGATCCATCTCAAGATGGGATGATCTCACCACTCGTTTCCTCGCCCAATTTTTCCCACCGGAGAGAACTACCAAACTTAGGAATGACATCTTGATGTTCCAACAACGTCAAGGCGAAACTCTGTACGAGGCGTGGACTCGATTTAAGGAATTGCTCCACAAAGTCCCTCATCACGGCATCGATCTTTGGCTTCTAGTCCAAATCTTTTACGATCGTGTCAACTTCTCAACTAAGAAATCCATCGACCAAGCGGCCGGTGGTAAACTTAGTAAACTCACCGTGGAAGAATCATGGGGTACAATAGAGGACCTTGCCCTCTATGAAAATGAATGTTGGAATGACCCCCGTGAGTTGTCCAAAACTGATAAAGCAGTCTCTTTGCCTCCCATTGACTCACAACCTTCCAATCGAAGGATGCTCGAACTTGAAGATCAAGCCAAATTCCTAATGAACTCCTACGAGACTCCTAAGCTTGAGCCAAATAACTTAGGAAAATCCTACAACAACCCTCCAAACACTGGAACTTCCACTAGTCTTGAGGGAATGGTGTCCAAATTCATGTCATCTCAAGAAGCTCGATTGATGCAACTTGAAGCCGATTTCAAGCAACGACAAAGCGAGATGACAACCAAGCTCGACACCCTCTTAAAAGCCTTCAATGGACATAGGGATGTAATACAGGAAAAAATGGCGGAGATGATGGACTCAGTGAAAGAGTACACTAAGACGAAGATTCCCGAGAAGGTGCTAGTGAGGAACGATGAGCACGCCACCCCCACTTTGTCTATTAACGCCATTTCCATTTCTTCTGATGAGGATGGAGTAGTTGAGAAGAAGGAGCCTGAGAGCAGCAAGGATGGTAAGGATAAGAATGAGGCTCGGACTAATGATGAACCCAAATTCATCAAGCATTACCTTAAGCATGAGATCAATAAGAAAACAATCGTTAACCAAGTCAAAAACTTTAGGTGCAATGATGTTCTTAGGAAAGCCCTCTTAGGTGAAATAGGAGAGGAAGAGTATGACACCATGCCTATTGGACCTATATACGAGTCGATTCTGAGAAAGCCAGTAACTAAGAAGCAAGAGATCTCAGGAAACTTTGTAATTCCATGTAGCATATGTGACTTAGAGAACCTAAATGCCTTGGCCGGCCAGGGATCCGATGTAAACATAATGCCGCTGTCAGTCTATAATAAGTTAACTAAGGAGGAACCGACCAAGACCAATCTTAGACTTTCCTTAGCAAATCATTCATACGTTTATCCCATAGGAATAGCGGAGGATGTCTTAATTGAGGTAGCCAATATTGTCTATCCGGTGGACTTCGCAATTGTAGACATTGAGGAAGATAAAAACCTGCCATTAATCCTAGGGACACCTTTCCTGACCACCGCTAAGGCAACCATCAAATGCGGTGAAGGGATTATGATACTTAGAAGTGGAAAAGGACAAGTTAGGATACCTATTGTTCCGAGATATCCTCTTAAGATCATGGAAAAGATTACGGATGAGAATCCACAAGTCCCTAACAATGTGGTTAGGAAGAAAATGAACGATTGGGAAAAAGGGCTTAGAGAATTCATGGTTCAAGGGTTAAATGCGACATTGTGGAAACGTGATAAAAAGTTAGGAAATAACTATACCAAAATACCACAAACTCAAAAGAACCCTAAGGAATTTTTGAATGGAGAAAAGGTGCTTTTGTATAAATCAAGAATAAAAGCATTATGGGGAAGGAATAAGCCAAGATGGTTTGGACCTTATACGGTGAAAGAAACTAATCTAAAAAATAAAACCGTTATCATAATAGACGATGTTGGAAGAGAATTCACGGTGAGCATACAACGTCTACAACCTTATGATAAGGGCTTAGTGGAAGAAAGGAAGGATGGCAATGAAGTCACGTAGGGGCACGACTTCGAGTCTAGCTACAAGACTCATAAATAAAGAAAAGCGCTTCGTGGGAGGCAACCCATGCTTAATTGTTTGCTTGTTTGTGTCATGTATCTTTTATTGATTGTTTATTCTCATGTTTGAATTTGTAAAAATGCTTTATTTTTTCTTTAATTAAAGGTATTTTACATAAGGAATAAGTGTAGGGAGGATTACACACGTTTTCAAAAGAAACGTGAACATGAGAATTACAATTATTTAAAAGATATACATGTATGTTTGTTCGAGTCAAATGCTTGTATCGAGTCATAATGGATGTTTTTGCAGAAATTTTTCCAGATTCTAAAGATGTAAATATTCCAGAATTTTTTCCAGAAAATCGCAGACCAGTTTTTGTCAGGATAACCTGACGGCGTCAGGATTGCAACCTGACGGCGTCAGGAAGGAGCAGAAACAACTGATTACTTTTTCTCGTTTTCTGTGCTACTTATAAATTTTTTTGGAATTTTCCAGGTATTAATTTTCTAGAAAATCTGCAAACATCCATTCCACAAGCATTATATCTTATTTAAGTCTGAAATTACATCTTGTTGAGATTTTTCTTTGTTCGGTTTGATGCGTTGGGTTGTTTGTTTTCTTCAAGTGTGCAGGTTTAATTTATCAAGAAGAAGTTACATAAGATTGAGGAGCTTTTCACGCATAAATTCTTCTTGGAAAGGATTTAACCACTACTTCACACACGGATCCTACCGAGCTAATCAGGGGAGTACTAGTTTCTTTCGTTTTTAATTACCTTCTTTTATCATAACTTTGATACTTTCGGGGAACATTGGGGACAATGTTCAGTTTAAGTGTAGGGAGGGAAAATAAAACGGGAACTTTGAAACTATGCTTATCCTTGACTATTTGCTTTGTCCAATTGTGATTGTGTAATAAACCATGAGAAAATGTCGGTTAGGGTAATTTTGGCACCAAATTTAAAATTTTTCATGACATATAGGAGTGGGCCATTAGTCTTAACAAAAGCGTCTCACGGATAGGAAGTTGCATGACTAGCACAAAAACCCTTTACCACCCAAATTCCACCCAAAATGTGAGGATCGCCCTTAGATTAGTAGGAATTAAAGCATTCATCTTTAATGCTTAGAGTGTGAACCGGTAGTATAATAGATTCTAGAACTTGTTTTGTGATGCATTCCGAGATCGCAAGTGAGACTACACTTGTGTAGTTAGGAATAACTAAATGATAAGAGTCATTAGGATAACCCTTGTTTGATACCCGTAATATAATTACTTCTTCCATATCGGTTGAGTAATTCCCCCACACCCTTTGCGTTGTACTCATCTTTAGTACACGATACCCCTAGTTAACCCCTCAGAGCCTATCCTTTTCGCGGTTCTCGTGATGTTTCGGTTTTTCCGGAATATCAATGAAGAGCATTGTTTACACCCCACCCCCAAATATACACCCAAATCGCCTTAGCCTACCTTTATTGCACTCACTTTTAGTGCAAATTTATGTTATCACCCCAAAACCCTTAGTTCAATTATCTGGTTGCTTGCATGAGTTGCTAAGTCGAGTCATATCCTTTGTATACAGTTTTGGGATGATTGGGATTCATGGGAAAAGTTAAAGTTTATGAAATATAGGGAAGAGAACGTTAAACTCAAATTCCCTTTGTTTGCATAATAATGTACTCCAAGTGTTTTGATCTTTTCAAATTCGGGTAAAATTAGTGTTAGAGTAATAAAAACTCAAGTGTAGGGATGTGTCTATAAATCCCTATCATTTTGATGTACCGTAGAGGATGGTAGAGTAAAAGTGTATGCAAAAAAAAAAAAAAAAAAAAAAAAAAAAAAAAAAAAAAAAAAATAGAGAAAAAGAAAAAAAGAAAAAAAAAAGAGTGAAAAAAAAAAAAAAAAAAAAAAAAAAAAAAAAAAACATACGGGCTACCATCCTACATCTATCTTTTAAATTATGTTTGTTTATTTTCGTTGCCTAGAGTTTTAGAGTGTCGAGTCTTGGCTTAGCAACGCCATTCTTCGTATACTTGCAACATAGAGATTTTTGACTATCCACCACTAAATAGCCTATCCCACCAAACCCTTCATTTCCCTACCGTAAGCCTAACGTTACAACCCTTTAAAAGACCTCTTTGATAGTCTTTCCTAGGTGCTTACGCCAAAGCGACGGAGGTTTGATCTATTCTCAAGCCTATGGTAATCTATGTACTAGGACCGGTTAATGAGTGTTTATCTTCCATTTCCGATTTGTTACATTTCATATATACACCCGAGAGAGATGTGAGTATCCAAACACCCCATGTGAGGTGCTAGTATGTAATTTCCGTGCTTGTTATGACTTTTGCGGGGCTTATATGTGTTGTGGACCGTTTTGAATGAATGCTTCATGACCCCTAACTTATAAATTAATTGGCTAAAAGCACATTTGCTTGAGGACAAGCAAATACCAAGTGTAGGGATATTTGATAAGGTTTTAAAAGGTACCTTTTTAAGGGGTCATTTAAGCCCTTATTCGATCACTTCTGTATCCGTTATTGCTTAATATCGTTCCTTTTCACTTTTTAGGTCTCTTGAAGGCAAAATGCTGGAATGATGCTTATTTGGACGAAAAGGCGCGAATATACGAAGAAAATGGCCAAAGTCAGAATCGAGACACTCAAAGCTGCTGAAACATAAGGCGACGGCGTCACTGCATATCTGCGACGCCGTCGGGAAGGAATTTTGCGACGGCTCAGAAGCGAAATTGCATGTTTTCAAGGGACGACGTCAGGTTCTAAAAGAGTAGGCCGTCGTTACTCAGACGGCCTAGATGCAGCCAAGACGGCGTCAGAGCTGAAGGGGACGGCGTCACAGTCATAAGGTGACGCCGTCGCAAGGTTTACGTGGCCAAGAAGAAACCCTAATGACGGCGACACGACGGCGTCACGAAACATAAGGTGACGCCGTCGCAGATGTAATCTTATATATAGAATCCGAATTTTTCAGTTTTAGTAGTAGTCTTTTGGAGTAAAAACCTAAAACCGAACCAAGGCTTTCTTGTGCAGTATTTTAGGGTTCTAAACCCTATTATACATCAAGATAAGTATTTACTTCATTAATTTAATTATGTCTTTGATTGATTGTGTGTATGCTTGCATGTTTACCATGTCCGGCTAAATTACTTGTGTGTTTGCTTAGATATATGAAACCTAGTTGTTAATTATTGTTAGGTTGTCTCTTATCTTAATTGTAATTGGCTTAGGAGTGCGACTAGGCTATCGTTGTGTTTAATACTTGATAAATCTTTGATTGTTTATGAATGACTTAGTGGATTTCGTTTACTAAACCCAAAGATAACCTCAAAGTTAGTTTATGAATGACTTAGTGGATTTCGTTGACTACACTTAAAGGTAACTTCAAAGAGTTAGGGAATGCACACCTTACAACCTTAGAAAACACAACGCATTAAGAATAAGGACGTGACAATTCAACCTTCAATAGGAGATAACTAGGGAGTAGTAGAATCTAGGTAAACACATCTTTAACTATCATAAGAGCACACAACAATAGACATAGACTATCACAACCTTAGCTTAGATAATTAGATAATAGTAGAGTAATCGGTAGCAATACCAACCCCCCCCCAAATCCAATACCCGAGATTCGTACCTTTTCATTTTCTAAAAAAACATAAAAAGATAAAAAATAATCTTCCTCAACCTCAACCTTAGCGTAGTAACTTCTCACTAGCATTCCTATTCCCCTAGAGAACGATATCAATACCCGTGGCTTACCCTAATTACTACACTACAACGATTAGGTTCACTGCCTAGGGTGTTATAAAACTTGCTCGAAGAAAAGGAAGTTTCCTTGACCCCGAACGACGCGTGTAGCGTTATCAACTTCTCGACGCCTGATTGATTTACCCTATCTCGGATAGTCCTTGGGTTAGCCCCGTTCATTGTGTGCCCAAAAAAGGTGGCATTACCGTTGTTGAAAATGATGAAAACGAGTTGATTCCTACTCGATTGGTTACGGGATGGCGTGTTTGCATTGACTATCGAAAGTTAAATGAAGCCACCCGTAAAGACCACTTTCCATTACCTTTCATGGACCAAATGCTTGAGAGATTAGCGGGAAACGAATACTATTGTTTTCTCGATGGTTTCTCGGGTTACTTTCAAATTCCCATTGACCCACAAGATCAAGAAAAGACCACATTCACATGTCCTTATGGAACATTTGCTTACCGACGCATGCCATTCGGCTTGTGTAATGCTCCCGGTACGTTCCAAAGGTGTATGATGGCCATTTTCCATGACATGATCGAGAAGACTATGGAAGTCTTTATGGATGATTTTTCGGTCTTTGGGGATTCTTTTCAAACATGTCTCTCCCATTTGGACAAGATGCTTGAACGTTGTGAAAACACGAATCTTAGTCTAAATTGGGAGAAATGTCACTTTATGGTTAAGGAAGGAATTGTACTTGGCCATAAGATTTCTAAGAGCGGGATTGAGGTTGACAAAGCTAAAGTTGATGTCATTTCAAAATTACCTCCCCCCACAACCGTCAAAGGAGTTAGAAGTTTCCTTGGTCATGCCGGATTTTATCGTCGTTTCATTCAAGATTTTTCGAAGATATCCCGGCCTATGACCCGACTTCTTGAAAAAGACACTCCTTTCGTCTTCTCTAGTGAGTGCGTTGAAGCTTTTCAAACTCTTAAGAAGAAGCTCACTGAAGCACCAATTCTAGTTGCCCCCGATTGGGAATTACCATTTGAGCTTATGTGCGACGCAAGCGATTTCGCCATAGGTGCCGTTTTGGGGCAACGAAAATCAAAACATTTCCAGCCTATACATTATGCTAGCAAAACTTTGACCGAAGCTCAAGCACATTACACTACGACGGAGAAAGAATTACTAGCCGTGGTGTATGCTTTCGAGAAGTTTCAGCCATACCTAATCTTGTCCAAAAGCATAGTGTATACGGATCACTCGGCCCTCAAATATCTTTTTGCTAAGCAAGATGCAAAGCCGAGATTGCTCCGATGGGTTCTCCTCCTACAAGAATTTGATATCATCATCCGTGATAAAAAAGGAGCAGAGAACCTAGCGGCTGATCATCTCTCTCGTCTTGAAAATCCACATCAAGGTGTGCTCGAGAAAAAGGAAATAAATGAAACGTTTCCTCTCGAGACTCTTAATGTGGTATCTCATCATGAAAATTCGAGTACCCCATGGTTTTCCGACTTTGCAAACTATCATGCGGGTAACTTTGTTGTGAAAGGGATGTCGTCCCAACAAAAGAACACATTTTTCAAAGATGTTAAGCATTATTTCTGGGACGACCCCTACTTGTTTAAGGTTTGTGCGGATCAAGTCATCCGACGGTGTGTTCACGGCCAAGAAGCCAATGAAATTCTCAAGGCTTGTCATCATGGACCCACGGGGGGACATCATGGTCCGAACTACACCGCCAAAAAGGTGTTTGATTCCGGTTTCTATTGGCCCACGATTTACAAAGATGCCCATGACCTCGTCAAATCTTGCGACTCTTGCCAACGTCATAGCAACATCTCTAAAAGAGATGAAATGCCTCAAAATGCCATTCAAGTGTGCGAGATCTTTGACGTATGGGGCATTGACTTTATGGGTCCGTTCCCGTCTTCTCGAGGGAACAAGTATATACTCGTGGCGGTCGATTATTTGTCCAAATGGGTGGAAGCGAAAGCGCTCCCTACCAACGACGCCCGAGTAGTTGTGAAGTTTCTAAAGTCTCTCTTTACCCGTTTCGGAACTCCCCGTGCCATCATTAGTGATCGCGGTACGCATTTTTGCAACGACCAATTCGCAAAAGTCATGCTTAAGTACGGTGTCACTCACCGTCTTTCTACCGCGTATCACCCACAAACTAGTGGACAAGTGGAAGTTTCGAATCGTGGTTTGAAAAGAATCTTGGAGAGGACCGTAGGTGAAAACCGTGCCTCTTGGTCGGACAAACTTGAAGATGCACTTTGGGCCTTCCGTACCGCTTACAAAACACCCATCGGGTGTACTCCTTACAAGCTTGTGTATGGAAAGGCGTGTCATCTCCCGATCGAGCTCGAGCACAAAGCCTATTGGGCCTTGAAGCATGCCAATTTTGACCTTAAGTCCGCGGGTGATCACCGGAAAGTTCAACTCAATGAATTAAATGAACTCCGTGATCAAGCCTACGAGAACTCGTTGATTTACAAGGAAAAGACAAAGAAGATCCATGACTCAAAGATTAAGAACCGCGTTTTCAACGTCGGTGACCGAGTCCTTCTTTTCAATTCTAGATTGAAAATCTTCTCGGGGAAACTTAAGACCCGTTGGACCGGTCCATTCACCATTACCAAAGTTTTTCCATATGGCACCGTCGAGTTATCTCAAACCGACGGACCAAACTTCAAGGTGAATGGACAAATTTTGAAACATTATTTTGGAGGGGACATACCATCCATGGTTGTCCCGGATCTACAAACTTTCCCCATGAACCAATAAATGCGGGGATCGAGTCAAGCTAGCGACTCGGGAATCAAAAACAGTAGCACACTATATGGGTTTTCACCCGTATTTCTGACTTCTTTCTACTTTCTACCACCCTAGTGTGGGGGAGTTGCCCCCCGCTGTTGTATATTAAAGTTTAAAAAAAAAAAAAAAAAAAATTCAAATAATGGCCGTAGTATTTCCCTTTTACGTTCTCAGTTTCGGCATAACCGCCGGTACTTTGAATATTGAGGGCAATATTCATTTCTAGTGTGGGGGGGAATTCTCACGAATTTTATCATATGTTTTGCCACCCTATTCCCCCATTTTTGGCCAAAATTTTTTTTGGAGTAAGTGTTTTGCACTTACTCAGATTATGGTTATCAGTCCGCCATGTCTAAAAGGATTGGCTAATCCAGGAGCAAACGGCTCTTGGTAAAGATTTATCAAATCCGTTGACGGCTTGCAATTTGCCCAAAATTGTATGGTGTTCAGCTCACCATATCTTTAATTAGTGAAGAGTTGGCTAGCCCGCAAGTTTATGGCTTGTGGTAAAGGCAGTTGAAAAACCATAATTGGTAATCGACTCACCAAAGATATTTTATCTAAGAGTTGGCTAGTCCAGAAGCAAACGGCTTCTGGTAAAGACAAATCAAAACCGTTGAAAGCTGGTGATTTGCTCAAAATCATATGGTTATCAGTGTACCATAGTTCTTACTTGAACTGAAACATTTGGCTACTCCAGAAGTAATGGCTTTTGGTAAAGAGATTCAAATCCATTAAGTTTTCTCAAAAGATTGCTAGGGACTAGCAATGTTTTAGTGTGGGGGATTTGATGAGTGCTTATTCACTCATCATTTTTGGTCAAATCTAAACTGCAAAACATCTAAAAACACTCCGATATGCATCAAAATACTGAAAATATCTCAAATTTGTGTTTTATATGTTTCAGATGCAAAATTATCAAAAACAAATGAAAAACGAACAAAGTTTGCATAATTGGCAGTTTCAGTCCCCCGACTTTCAAAAATTGACAGAAATAGTCCCTGAGCACGTATTTTAAAAAGAAAAGTCACCAAAGGTCCTTTTGAAATCATAAGTTGTCATAATTAGTCCTTTGGTGAAAAATTTCAAAAGTTTGAGAAATTACAGTTTTGATCCCTGGATTTTTTAAAATTGTCAAGTTTAGTCCTTGGAATTTCACAATTGGCAAAGATGGTCCTCAACTTATTTGAGATTCACAAGTTTGACCCTTGGATCATTTTTCAGAATGTACGCATTTGGTCCCTGGAGTTTCGAATTTTACAGCTTTGGTCCCTAAAGCCCAAGTTAACTATCCCTAAAGCCCAAGTTAAAACCATTAGCCCAAGTCCATATCCACTTTACCCGGTCAAACCCCATCCCATACCCGGTCAAAAGTAATAACAACCCATCCCCTGTCTTCCCCATTTTCCCGCCCACACAAACCCAAGAAACACAGAACCCTAATTCCCTTTTCTCTGCTTCCCAAAACACTCAACCTTGTTTCTCCTTTTTACCCAACTTCACCATACCCCAAAACCCACCTTAATCTCTTTTAACCAGTTACCCCCAAATCCCAAACCCACTAATCTTTTCCCTCCTCTTTTTCCACTGCCACCATGACAATCCAAGTCTAAAAGCACCAACTGATGGCTCAGATTGCTCCCAAAGTATACCTACTTATTGGATGGCTTGGATGAATTCAAGAAAGCACAAACTTGGTCTTTGGCTTGACTGCCCTCAGTGAAGAAACACAAGAGAAGAAGAGTTGAAGACCTTAGTTTTAGTATAAAAGGATGATGTAGCCATTGTTATAAGGCACTCTTTTTTTAATTTAGTTTTAAAAAAAAAATAGTTTTCTGTCTTCCTCTGTTGTAATGAATTTTTCCAGTTAATGAAAAGTACCTTTTTTTATGTATCTGCTCCAACTTTATTTTATAAGTATGCAAGTATTTCTCTAGTGGTTGTGGAGATTTCCAAAGAAGTTAGTTAAGCTTTAATTTATCTTACCTCTAAAAAATAAACAAATGACCTAGCTCTAAGTCTAAAATCTGTTTCAAGAGTGTTTGGGTCAGACTTTTCATTGGTCTAAAATTGTTTTTTTTTTTTATGTTGACTTTAAGAGTCAAAGTCCTTTATAGTTGTAATGTAGGTTTGAAACTGGTTCATTGATCTTTCAAGAGTTTGGTTGGTAAAATACCATTTATGTCACAACAAAGAGTAGCAGCAGAAGCTGCTATTCAAGTGCCTTTTATATACCTTATTTGTAGTAAAAAAGTGTCAAAAATTGATTTCTTTGAATCTTTATAATCTGTTGTTAAGTTGTATGCATTAGGAATGGCTTTTTTTAGCTGATTTGCATCTTAAAGACTGTCCATTTCTCATTTTTTTTTCCTTCTGCATCAGAAACAGTAGCTCTTTAGCACCTGTCAACAGCTTATTTATAAGCTGTTTCAGTGTCCATCTTACCCTCTAATTAGTTTTATTTGAATCTCTACTGTGCTAACCTTATTTTTGCAGCTTGTACCTACTTGGAAGCTCTCCTTTTCAGCTCTCAAATAAGCTTAAAACAGACCCCTCTAGGCTGTTTTGCAGCCTGCAGTTCGTCCAGCAACATGTGCACGATTTTCTTTTTTTTTTGCTTAATCAGTGGTTGCTATAGCATTTAGGTATCATAGAACCTATTTAGATAGTCTAGCTTAGGGATAAGTAGTTGCAGCTTATTTAGGTGTTAGTTGATATTATTAGTTTGCTTAACTTGTAGTCATAAGGACCCTTTAGTTAGTGTATTAGCCAACTGCTTTCCCACTTCTTAGTTCAATTTTAAGTTCACCTGCTTGGATTTATAGCTAATAGGGTTAAGTGTTAGTAGATTTTCAATTAGTAAATTTGTTTAGTATAAGTATAAGCTTAAGATTGCAAAGGCAGTGTTTGGTAAACTGCTTATCTTTTGTCTTTTTGAGTTTTTTTTTTAAACTGTTCAAAAGGGTAAGTTTGGTTCTGTCAAAATCAGTGACAATGAGCTGTTAAAACAGCTTATAAAGAAGGCTTTACAAGAAAAGTTTTTACAAAAAAATCTTTACTTTGATCTTACACATAAACTGCAAAAAGAAGTTTAAAAAAAAAATAGTTTCAAAAAGTGGGAGCCAGGATTCGAACACTGGTCTCCTCACTCAGTAACCAAAGCCCCAACACACTCACTCCCAACCAACGCGCCCTTGGGACTTGTCTCGTTTTATTTTACACAAACAAATCACTTAAGGGCTTTTGGTCAGTTTTGTCTATAAGCTAAGTTTGGCTTATTTTGAGCTTATTTTCCAAAGCAGCCCCCACCTTTTTTATTTTTCTTAGGTTCAGCAGCCCCCAAAGTACTTTTAGTGAATTTTTCAGATTTTTCAAAAATAGTTTAGTATTTTTCATTAATTAATTAGATTAAAATAGTTTTTAATTCGTAGTAATTAATTTAAAAGTAAAAAAAATACCCGGTCTTTTTCTACAATTATTTTTAGTCAATTAGAACGTAGGAAAATTGATTTCATACCCGTATCCCTTAAATTGCAAAACTTTTACGTTTATGGCTCGGGTTGTTTCTCGGTTTTTACGTTTTTTTAGTTTTTGCACCCTAGGACTTAGTGTAGCTTCGTTTTATCATTCCTTAGGCTTAGTGATAGTTTATTTTTAGTTTATTAGGTTTCCCTTGCCTTAATTACTTTCCCGTTCATTAAATTGTAGAATTCGTAATCAAATCCAAAATCATTAAAAACCAATTCAAGTTCAAATCACGAAACTCAACGAATCCTTCCATTCACACCTCGTTGGGACACGACCCGGGAAATCACTTTTCCGGTATCACTTTTATCACACCCGTGAGATTTGATACGTTGACCTTTTTCCTAAAGGGTTAATTTGTCGAATTTTACGGTTATTTTGATATACGTTGATATTGTGTTTTTCACCACTCACTTCATAATGAATCAGGTATCGGCAACTCAGAATTGTCTTGAGGGTTGCCAAAAGACTCAATTATTTGACTACGCCTTGTCCTCCTGAACCTGCAGTTGATGCTACTGCTGAAGCACGAGCTGCATGGCAATCTGAGTATGACAAGTATAATGAGGTCGCCTGCATTATGCTCGGGAGTATGAACTCAAGCTTGCAAAAGCAATTTGAGAATTACTTCCCTAATCTCATTCTGGAAGAATTGCAAAGGTTGTTTGAAAAGCCTGTGACTGTAGAGCTGTATGACTTGATTGATGCTCTTCATAGTTGCAAGCAAGGAGAAGGGAAACCTGTAAGCGCCCACTGCCTGGAAATGATGAGTTACATGGACCAGTTGGGGCGTTTGAACTATGTCTACCCTAATGACATACAAATTGGCCTGATCAACAGATCCCTTAACAAGGAATTTGATGGTTTCGTGCGCAATTATAATATGCATTGCACGGGGAAGACAGTCAGTGAGGTACATGCAATGCTCATTGATTACGAAAAAGGTTTGCCCAAGATGGCCTCTACACCTGCGGTTTTGACCATCCAGAAGGGTAGAATTTCTAAGCCTAATAAGCCGCTAGCGAACAAGAAAGGGAAAGGTAAGGGTAAAGCTGATAAGGGAAAACAAGTTATGACTTATCAGCAAGAACCCAAGAAGTACCCTCCCAAAAAGCGTGAGAATCCGAAGAGGGATCAGGCTTGTCATCACTGCACCGAGGTTGGACACTGGAAGAGGAATTGTCCGTTGTACCTTGATGAGTTGCGCAATAAGAGGTATAAAAATACTGGCACTGTGGCCAGTACTTCAGGTACTCTTTTGATGATAGAATTATTTGCTTTTCCTCATAAAATAAATCCCTGGGTATATGATACTGGATGTGGTATTCACATATGTAATACACTGCAGGGACTTAGAGGAGCAAGGAAGCTTGCCTATGGACAGCAATACATGCACGTGGGTAATGGAGCACATGCAGTCGTTGAAGCTATAGGCACGTTTGATTTAGTTTTACCTTCGGGTTTAGTACTGTCATTAAACGATTGTCATTACGCACCTTCCATTGTTAGGGGTGTCGTTTCTGTTTTCTTGTTAAAAGATATTGGTTTCGTTCATGCATTTACTGATTATGGAATTTCTGTTTCTTTAAATGATGTTTTTTACTTTAATGTTATTCCAGTAAATGGTGTGTTTGAAATTGATTTGCATGATAATGTTGTTGATAAAAATAATTATGTCTTTAGCATCAATAATAAAAGAATCAAAGGTGATTTGGATTCTTCATTTCTTTGGCATTGTAGACTTGCTCATATAGGCAAGAAACGCATGCAATAGCTGCAACACGATAGGCTTTTGCAAGACATCAATGATGAATCATTTGATAAATGCGAATCTTGCATATCTGGGAAGATGACCAAGAAACCTTTTACAAATAGTTTAGAAAGGGCTTCTGATCTTCTTGGTGTGATACATACTGACGTATGTGGTCCACTAAGACATGTGTCAAGAAAGGGTGCTAGCTACTTCTTAACCTTTACTGATGATTTCAGTCGTTATGGTTATGTTTATTTACTTAAACATAAACATGAAGTCTTTGAAACATTTAAGGTTTTTAAGAGTGAAGTAGAACTGCAACTAGGAAAGAAGATTAAAGCTCTTCGATCTGATAGAGGTGGTGAATATTTAAGCTAAGAGTTTAAAGATTATCTAGCTGAGTGTGGTATTGTCCAGCAATTCACATCTCCATATACTTCACAACAAAATGGTGTATCTGAGAGAAGGAATCGTACATTGCTAGACATAGTGCGATCGATGTTTAATCTTACAACTCTTTCCTTATCCTTTTGGGATTATGCTTTGGAAACTGCTGTTCGCATATTGAATATGGTTCCAACTAAGAAGGTTGATAAGACTCCTTATGAAGTGTGGTATGGGAAACCTCCCAACTTGTCTTACTTAAAGGTCTGGGGTTGTGAGGCGTTTGTTAAACGTGACTCTGCTGATAAGCTGCAACAAAGATCTATTAAGTGTGTCTTCGTAGGATACCCAAAGGAAACTATGGGTTACTACTTCTACTTTCCACCTGAAAACAAAGTAATTGTTGCTAGGTATGGAGACTTTCTTGAAAAGGATCTCATATCTCATGAATTCAGTAGGAGAGTTTATGATCTGGAAGATGATCAAGAAGATACAACACCTTCTGAAAACACTAGCCAACCTCAAGTAGAACCTGAAAGTCTGGGCGTTCCACCTGAGATTGAAGTGGTTCCCATTCGTAGATCCGCAAGGGCTACGCGTGCACCTGAGCGTCTATGTCTCAACGTAGAAGCTGAGGAAAATATGTTAGGGGATCTTGGTGAACCTGCTAACTATAAAGCTGCCATGATGAGTCCTGAAAAGGAAAAATGGCGAGTTGCAATGAATGGGGAAATGCAATCCATGAAAGATAACGAAGTCTGGATAGAGGTTGACTTACCTCCAAATGCTAAGGTAGTTGGAAGTAAGTGGCTCTTTAAGATAAAGACTGATATGGATGGCAATGCACACACCTATAAAGCTCGTCTTGTAGCTCAAAGTTATACTCAAACCTATGGGGTAGACTACGAGGAGACATTTTCTCCTGTAGCAGACATTAGAGCTATTAGGATTCTTATAGCCATAGCTGCGTACTATGACTATGAGATATGGCAAATGGATGTCAAAACTGCCTTCTTAAACGGTCGCCTAGATGAGGATATCTATATGGCGCAGCCTGAAGGGTTTGTGAATCCAAAGTTTCCGAAGCGTGTATGCAAACTTCAAAGATCTATTTATGGGTTGAAGCAAGCATCAAGGCAATGGAACAAGAAGTTTGATGAAGAAATCAAGAAATTTGGTTTCACTCAAAATCTTGATGAGCCATGTGTGTATCACAAAGCTAGTGGGAGTAATGTTATTTTCCTTGTCTTATATGTCGATGACATATTGATCATGGGAAAAGACATTCCAAGTATGCAAGATGTAAAGTCTTATCTTGGAGAGTGCTTTTCTATGAAGGACTTAGGGGAAGCAGCATTTATTCTGGGAATCAAGATCTACCGAGATAGATCAAGGCGGTTAATTGGACTAAGCCAAAGTGCTTACATTGATAAAATACTGAAGAGATTTAGTATGCAAAATTCCAAGAAGGGATATTTGCCGATGCAAGTTGAACATGGCTTAAGTAATAAACTATGCGCGTCAACACCTGCTGAGGTGGAATACATGAGGAAAGTTCCTTATGCTTAGGCTGTAGGATCTATCATGTATGTTGTAAGATGTACAAGGCCTGATGTGGCGTTTGCACAGAACATTACCAGTCGGTATCAACAAAACCCAGGTGTGAAACACTGGCAAGCTGTTAAGAACATTCTTAAGTATCTAAGGGCTACTAAAGAAATGTTTCTAGTGTATGGAGGAAATCCAGATGCAGAACTTGATGTTACAGGTTTTTGCGATGCGTCATTCCAAACTGATAAAGATGATACGAAGTCTCAGACGGGTTATGTCTTTGTCATTAATGGAGGAGCAGTTGACTGGAAGAGCAAGAAGCAAACAACGGTTGCGATGTCTATTACAGAAGCTGAGTACATAGCTGCTTCAGAAGCTGCGATGGAAGCTGTTTGGATTAGGAAATTCATTTCGGGACTCGGAGTAATGCCCTCAATCGAATTACCTTTAAATGTGTATTGTGACAACTCTGCTGCAATAACATTTGCCAATGAGCCTGGAGTCATGAAGGGCGCCAGACATTTTCCTCGTCGATATCACTATGTTCGTGAACAATTCGACATAGGTGAAATCAATCTACTCAAAGTTCATACAGATGAAAATCTAGCTGATCCCTTTACGAAACCTTTGCCAAAAGATAAACTTACTGACCATGCTGATGGGATAGGACTTCGTTTAGCTAGTAGTTTCATGCAGATCTGTGATTAGTATTTGGATAAAGGATGTTATGAACAAATATTACTTTAATGAAATAAAATAGTTGTTTATGTTTATTTTTCATTTTCTTAATATTATATCCTATATTTGCATGTTTAATCCGTGAATAACTTATGTTATTCTAAATAGTCCGTTGTTGATCAATGATGTGGGAATGTCATTGAATTAAGACAAATCTGAGTTTTGGTAGAATATACTTTTAAAGTATATTGATGCGTGGGACATATCAGATTCACATGATATTCAATGAATTGAATATAGGACTCATCCCAACTTTACATGATGATACTTTTGGATTTTGTCATTAAGTATATCATGAAGTGTTTATCCTCAGACTTGAGATACCAGATAACTGATATGAATGTAGTGCATTTGTGTAAGATAGTTTAACGCTATCCGTAACTGGTAGTTATAAGGGCTATTTTCGGAAGTGTTGCAAAATTCATGAGTTATGTTTGTAGTCAAGGGAATTTGTTCCTTTGAATTTGTTTCAAAGCGTAATACTATATTTGGGCCCCTCGTAGGGTTGACAAGATGTTTGTATGGCCATACCCAAGATCTATCTAGAATACGTTCAGATGATTTGGTAATCTTGTTCAATCATATACAACGAGAAACAGAATGTTAACTTATGAAATGACTTGATCCATATTCATAGTTAATGTAGTATTAGTAACAAAAGGATAAGTAAAAATGATGAATCATTAAATGGTTTTTTCCAGGAGACCATACTCGATTCGATCTGGGGGCGTTGGCGTGTGAAAGCTAGACTAACCAATGTCATTACTATATTTAGTAATATCCAAGTGGGAGCTGAAAGGTTTTATGGATATTTAAATAATAGTATGTCCGGATTCGAACTCGAGACTTCGGGATTGCACACATTACGTATGAGAATTGATGTACATAATTAATATAAATAAAACGTTATTATTATTAATTATTAATCACTAAATAAAACATAACGATAGTTAAATAATTAACGAGGTTTGGTTAACGGTCGTTAAATATTAACTACAAGGACTAAGAATGAAATTAGAAGTCGGGAAGGTTCTAGAATCCCTCTTGGGAACCTTGGCCGATCGGTTTGGGGTTTACAAACCCTAACCCACACAAACTTGGTCACCAAGTTAAGTTAACTATAAATAAAATCCCTTGTATTCATTCATAACTTAATCTTGGATCACCAATAACCTAATTTCTCTCCTTCTCCTCTCCTCTTTGTGTGGCCGGTCGAAACACCCAACCCCAAGGGTTTTTCGATTTTGTCTAACTCAAAGATACAAGTGTTTGGTTTATTTGTGATTCAAGGAGCTAGCTTTTCCACATCAAATCGCTATTAGTACGTGTGTACAAGAACGAAGAACAAGCACGCTTGAGCTTGTATTCCTTGGTGGTCGATTTTTTGGGTGGGACGATTTTGTGAAACCCTTTGTTAGGGTTTTGGGTTTTGTTACTTGATCACATCATCGTTTGTTTACTTGAATTGCTAAAAGGTACGCACTTTCTTGTTTGGTTAATTAATTACATATATTATTCCTATTGTCTTCCGCTGCATGCTTTGATGATGTTATTTGTTTTATGTATAATTGTTATGAGTATAAAATTCCAACACATCTAACATATACATTATACATACCCGTTCAGTTATGTCACCAATATTCCATATATCGATTTGATTAGTGACTACATTCTTTTGGTCATTAACTTTTGCTATTTTGTTAAGTCGTGACTTAAATAATTGGTGATTTGTAACACACAACATGCTTTACATGTTGTACATTGTTGGTGTACAGAGGCGGACTTAGGGGGTTCACGGGAAACCGATGGATGTTTGCCGACTAGTGTAAATTTCCATTAAAAATCTTGATTTCACTTAAATGAATTTGGTCTCGAAATTTTGTGTCACGTAAATACATGTCTTTTTTAGTTAGTCCACTAATATGTCAAAAAAAGTACATGTCTTCTTATAGTTTTAATGAAACCGCAACATTCAGTTCATTTTCTTTCCTTTATACTTGTCGAAAAAAAGTGTCCATCTTATAACTTAGATTTCTGGATCGGCCCAAGGTGGTGTACAGTGTACACTACATCAAACCTTTTCTTACATAAGTTAGCTAGTTCGTTTCCTCTCTTTTTTTCCTCAGATTTTTTTAATTTGTCATATCTGAAATTTCAGGGGCTAGTTGAAATGGGCTCTTTATAACAGTATGGGTTAACTTAAATACATACAGTTGATATGGGCTTTTAACATATGAAGTGGGAGCAGGGACAAAAACTCGATCCGTGAAAATTCAGTATGATAAGTTTTATAATGTGAAGGACTTAACACAAAAAGGTGGTTTGCCCGAGTGGTTAAGGGGGAAGACTTAAGATCTTCTGCACATAAGTGCGCGTGGGTTCGAACCCCACAGCCACCATCATATTTTATTTTTACTTTTCCTACTTTTTAGCATGTTTCATTCTATTTTTTTTTAAATGTTCTTTTATATTAATCACGTATTACTGTATTAGGTAGAATCGAAATAAACAGGCGGTTGTTTTTGGTCATAAAAAACGAAAATGTTTTTGCATATTATACATTTAAGAAAGCCAGGCGATGACATTAAGACGATTTGAGATCGATGTGTAAATCCATTTTTAAGGTCGTAAAGCAATGTTTAAATGACACGGAGCATGTGAATGACAAGTAAAAGTAGCGATTATGATGCATTTGCAATATGAAATGATGAGTAAAATAAAAAAAATGTGATAAACAACGCCTATATAAATGAAAAGACTATGAGACATGACTTATGGGATGTTTGATAATATATTATGATTTAACGCTGAATGATTCAAAGTTGCTGAATGATTAATATTCTAAATGAAAATAGTCGTTTGATAACTCTTTAGAAAAATTACGATTACGATCAGGTGAAAATTACCGGTTCAACTTTCTATATAAAGTAATTTAAAGTATGGTGCATGGTTAGCATTCTATGAAACTTATAATCTAAACAAAGTTAGCTATACATAAAACATAGCATCATAAATTTTAATATAATAAGTTTGTTACAACAAGATATCGCTATTATCAAGATATAAAGTATAAAATTAAGATTATAAAAGTATCGATCACTAATTGAAATGCTACCATTTTTCTTGCAATAAATTAAAGATGAGTTCGTCCAAAGAAAAGAAAAATAAAAATAAAAAGAAATTAAAGATGAAAAAAAGTAATAAAATTGTTTCACGGTAGTAATGAGTTTATACACAAAAGAAATTAAAAGGGAAATTATAGTAAATGAAGAAAACAAAAGAAGCAATATATCATGTGAAAATTTGCACGCTGAATGATAGACAACTCTTTTTTAGCTGGCCTATCCGGAAGATATTTGAGCCAATAAGTGCAAAGTTTTTTCCTACCAAACAATGATCCCTCTGACCGATTAAGAATTCTACACTAAATCATCTCATTAAGTGGCTGTCAAATACCCCTTTAGCTTACGAGTCTAAGATAAAAACAAATGTTGTCACCTATTAGGCCATCTTTTATAGTATAAAAGCTCATATGAGTACATATCCATGACGAGTTCTTTGATTTTGACATGAGTAAATAAGATGACATAATAAGTGACGAATTGTTTGATTTTGAACTTTTGAGCCATCACCGGCTCTTAGTCTCCTCACATGTATAGGTACACGTGCAAAGGTGGAGACAGGAGAAAGGTAGACTGGACACGTACTCCTTTAGCGAAAGAAATTGTGATGTAAATTTTTTAAAATATTTGACTATTTTTGTAATTTGCTTATCTAACGAACCGATTTATAATGTAGTTTCTAAAAAATTATAAAAGTTTATTTCCTTTGACCATAACTTTATAGCTCTACCCCTTAACACGCGTACAAAGTGATAATACATTGATAATCTCATGCAATTTCAAAATCTTAAGGCTAAGTGTAATGGTAACCACCAAGAGCCTAAAGACACCACTATTACATCAGGTTTCTCTTTCCAAAACAGCTTCATGACCAAATTAGTGTAATAAAAAAACCGATAACACCACCAAAACTCTACCCTACAAAAACAGTTAAATAAACAAACTCCACACACAAACAACTCGACCGCATAAGCGACCGACTTCCCTTTTTCTCCTTGCTTGGGACGCGGCCCCTAAAGGGTGTAATGGTTGAAAGGCGTCCCCAAGTAGGGGTTGACCAATCAAGAGATCGACCATTACACATGGTCTAAGCCCGTTTTATACAATTTGCTTGAGCCATTAAATAAGGTAACATATATTATACAACATTTATTGATTTATGCTACATGGTTCCTCGCCTTCCGTTGTGTCATTTGAAACGGTAAGGGGGGAGGGAGTGGTGATCGGGTAGGTATTCGGGTACCCTAACCCGATCGGTAACACCATCCCTCCCAAATCGGGTAGCGCAATCGGGTACCAAATTCGGGTTCTTATATCGATCGGTGAGTGTGTGATTTTTTCAAAAATACGAACGTTGGGGAGTAGCCGTTGGGCTGCTATGCATTAAAAAAAAAAATAAAAAAAAAAATAAAAAAAAATAAAAAAAAAAAAAATCGGGTACTAGGGTACCACTCCCTCCAAATCGGGTAGTGTTATGGTAGAATTAGGTAGTTTTTAGTTGGATGGTTTTTATTAAATAGAGGTGACGTGACACTTCGAGTAGTAGGGTACCACTCCCTCCCCCTAAATGCTTTAAGAATATGGTTTGTGACACATTTGTTTTATCTTTATATCCCGGCCGGCAGGAGGAGGAGAGTCGTACGTAAGTACAAAAACTTTTATTGCGATTTGAAGTTTTAACAAGTAGAACTACTCTTGTGTTAAGTCATTTGACCAAATTTTATCATAGTTAATATTTTTCTATTAGAGTTAGGACTAAATGAGAAGAACAATTAAAATAAAGGCAAAATTCAATATAGATCTTAAATTTACCATAGATCTAATGAACTAATATAGTCATTCATTTTTCTAATAAATAAAATAAAATAAACTTTTACTATATTTTTTTAAAAATTAAATATCTCGCAAACCGTTAATCGTTACGCGAAAAAATTCATACCATCGCGACGGGAATTAAATTATCTTTCTATAGATATGCACTTTTATATATTTTTAATGGTTTTTTTTTTCAAAATTTTGGCCTAGAAAAATCTTATATGATTTGTTAAAATCATATGAGATTTGATTTTTACAAATCATATATGATTTTTACAAATCACATATGATTTGCAAAAATCATATATGATTTGAAAATATCACATGTGATTTGATTTTTACAAATCACATGTGATTTTTTAAAATCATGTATGATTTTACAAATCATATGTGATTTTTCTGGGCAGAATTTTTTTAAAAACAAAGTTTTTCGAAAATATAAAGAAGTGCGTATATATAGAAAAATAATTTAATTCTCGTCGCAATGGTGTATTTTTTGTAGTTTGAAGATTTACCGTTTGCAAGATATGTTTTTTTTTAAAAAATAGTAAAAATGGTAATTTTATTAATTTTGATAAAAAATGAATGACTAAGATTGATTTATTGGATCTATTGCAAATATGAGATCTATATTGATCTCAACTCTTAAAATAAGAACGGTGAGAAGAAACAACAACCACTCATTTAAGATATACAGTACATACAAAAATAAATGCGTCTTCCTTTAAAATTTTTCCTCTTATTTAAAATACATGGCTAAAAATCGTTCTCATTTTTTAATTTTAGTTTTCATCTCACCGGATCCCTTCACTTATCTATTATTCATGATTAATATACTCAAAGTTAAATATGTGTCAATGTATTAGACTATACCAAGTCGATCCGAAAAGGTCAGATACCATTTGCCAATCATTCTTCAAGTCCTAAAGCAGCAACCAAATTACACGAGAAAAATGAATGAAAGTGACGGTACTAGCTGTAATGACCCAACTTGGATAAAAGAAATGGAACAAACGTCGTTCTTAGACCATCTGTAATGGATGGTCATGATGCTCGGTCAACACCACCCCCCCCCCCCCCCACCCCAAAAAAAAACCCCGACCCAAACAGACGCGTTCTCTTCCACTACGACCCCTCACCGACAAGTCTCCTAAGCCAAAAAGGGAAGACTCAGTCGACTGCACGACCTAGTCGTGTGTAGGTGTTTTTATTAAATGGTTTTTGTGAGGATAAGGATTCTCTCAAGTTGTTTTTACAACTTGAGTCAAGTTGGATGTGTGTGAGCCACTGGATTTGATCAAATGGCTCAAATCAAAAGAAGTTCTTTTGATTTGAGCCATTGGATCAAATCCAATGGCTCACATCCCTTTAACTTGACTCAAGTTATAAAAATAACTTGAAAGGATCCTTCTCCTTTTTGTGAGGTATGTTTTGGTGGTGACTACGGTAACCTTATTACACTAAGTTGGTCATAAAAAACATTGTATAGAGAGAAAGCTAAGTTGATGTGACAGTGATGATCATGATTGTGTATGCTCACCATTATACTTAGGGCGTGTTTATTTTTTAAGAGGTTTATAAAGTTGGTGGGTCCCGCTTCTCTTATAACCGCTGAATGAGGAGGACTTCTATTTTTACACTCTAAGCATACAGATGATTTAAAAGAATTAGTGAGCCTAAATATAAAAAATATATATAATATTATATTGACATATAGTGATTCTGAGGATGCAACAAAGAAAGTAAACACGCTTTTAGTACCATCATATTTAGTATTAAATCTTCACATGTGTTACTGTATATTAATTGTATGTACATTTATACAATAATATATCGCCACCTGAGTGGTTTTGGCAAATCATCGCAAGAGGTCTCAGGTTCAAATGTCATTTAGTACACATACGTTACGGGTGACCAGTTAAATGATCGGATTTGGTCACAACATATATTTAGGGTGGGCAGTGAAATGGTCGGATTCAGTCAGGAGATCACCTTGATTAGGTCACGTACATATAAATTAAATCATCGCATCTTCTAAGTAACATAAACATGAAAAACTTACCATAATACATCGATAACCACACGAAATATGTAACCCGTTTTACATGACGGGCTTGAGCCATATAACACGATAAATGTATTATAAGTACTCGAGAATATACAAATACATATACCTGAGATATATACAATAATATCGATAACTTTGCAAAGTCATAAAACCATATACATAATTTGCTTGAGCCATAAAAGAAAGTAAACATATAATATACAACGCTTATTATTGGAACATGGTTCCTCGTCTTCACTTTGAATCATATAAACCGAATATGCTTTAAGAATACTAGCCGGGTACCCGCGCACAGCGGCGGCGATAACTATAGTTATATGTGTTTGCTTACCCATTTAGTGAATTCGTTTCACAACACTTCGAATGTATATGTGTTAGTTGTAAGTGTTTGTTTGGGTTACCCGTAGCTTTCCCGCGACATCATTATTCCCGCATATAGAAATACCCTCGCAATCTCTTACTCGTCAAACACTACCCAAAAAGTATATGATTTTGACGAATCAAGATTATATTGATTGAAATAAATGAAATAAAGGTTTAAGTTGTAAAAATTTGAATTAAAATAAAATAAACCCATTAAAAATATAAAAACTAAAAACTCATAAAAATATATCAAAATGTATGTTGAATTAAAGAGCATAAAATTTTAGAAAATATGGTGAAATTAGATTATAAAAAAATAAGTAGAGAAAAAGATATTTTAATTTAAAAATAAAGATGAATTTTTAGTTGAGAAATGACACATGTCATTTTATAATTGGAGCTATTTATCTTAATTTTTAGTGGTTAGGAGTTAGGTTTGGAGTTTGTTATAAGTTAGGCTTGGAGTTTGTTAAGAAGTGACACATGTCATCTCATGATTGGAGCTCCTTATCTTAATTTTTGGTTAGAAAAACTCTTTCCATAATAAGCAAGTAAAAAAATCTAGATTTTTAAGCCTTCTAATTTTAGAAGACCTAAATGCATTATAAAGTAGTATAGATAGTTCACGAAGCATTTGACTTACTGATACATACCGTTCCAGTCCAGAGGAGAGGGCACGTGTGTATGCACACCATGCGAAATTTAGCGAAAATTACATGGAAGGACACTGTCCTCCAACATGTGTCTTGCAGAGGACCAAAAACTTCTCATTTGCCCAAATGGACATCTTGGCCGCGAACAAAATAACGTGACCAACCAACTCAACCCGTGTCACTTTTTAAACAAAACTACAACTAAAAGTAATAATAATAATAATAATAATAATAAAAAAAAAAGCTCACTGGTAGCGAAATGGTCTTCGCGACCAACCATCCAACCCAAAATACTTTGTGATATTAAATGAGATATTTATAAAAAAAAAGTGCAAAATCACCCTTGAACTTTTATATATTTACAACTTTTTTATATAATAAACGTTATTCGTCAAATATCTAACGAATTCGCTAATAAAAAATATACCGTTGTGAACGGCTCTGGATTATGAACAAAACGAGCCCAATATCGATATGCTTTTAACGTACATATGATTTTATAAAAATTGTTAAAGTTTGATTAAAAATAAATAAATAAATAAATAAATAAAAAGACTTTCAAAACACACTCTTAAACCCATTGACTAGACAGAAATTATGTATTTATGCATATCAAACGCCAGCTTTTTTCTATATGAAACTAAAACATTTTATTATAAAGTTATATTAAAATAAAGTTTTAGTATTATTCATAAGTATTAATTTCATATTTCACCCTACTTTCATGATTAATTTCATATATAACCAAAGTGCAAGTATTTAATGCATAATGTACAATGTTTTTAATGCATGTTTGAGTATATTTGAAATTTCCAACTAAAAGGAGGGGAGATATGAAATTGCCCCATTCATAAAAGGTATTCTTTTAGTCATAAATTTATTACGTGTTTATTTAATGAAAAAGTTATAATATAAAAAAGTTGTAAATAAAAACAATGTTTACGTTTTAATTCGAAACGATATTCTGATAATTTCAAATGATTTTCCTTTTTTATAGAATTGCACGTCTTTCGTCTATGTGGTTTAAGAGTGTGTTTTAAAAGTTATTTATTTATTTTATTTTTTTTAACACACTTTAACATTTTTTTATAAAATCGTACGTACGTAAAAAAACATATCCATATTGGGCTCGTTTTGTTCGTAATCCAGAGTTTTTTGCAACGGTATATTTTTTGTTAGCGAATCCGCTTTATATTTGCTAAATATTTGACGAATAAAGTTTGTTATATAAAAAAATTGTAAATATAAAAAAGTTCAAGGGTGGATTTTGCACTTTTCTATATTCTTCTCATTTAATATAAGATTCAAACAATTAGTTTGATACAATATTTTTTTCACAATTTGGTGCTTGGTCGCTATATATAAGTCGCGACCTGATGACTAGGCCAACCAGGGTTCGTGTTTTTTTATTACTTTTTATATATTTTGGTTGTAGGTTTTTTTCAAAGGCGACACGTGTTGAGTTGGTTGGCCACGCTATTTTGTTCGCGACCAAGATGTCCATTTAAGTAAATAAGAAGTTTTTGGTCCTCTGCAAGACACATGTGGATGACATTGTCCTCCCATGTAATTTTTACCGAAATTTATCATGATCAAGTTTGTTTAATTAATGATCAATATAATCAAAGTTAAATATCTCAATGTGATAAAAATTAGTCATAAAAGTGTAACAAAATTTACATGTATAGTGCAAGTTGTGTAAAAAACAAAATATTCACATGTGTTTAAGCAAAAAAAACTATTTGCATCATCTTATTCAAAGTCTTGTTCAATTAAAACTACACAATAGTGACGTAATTTAATGGTTAAGAAAGTAGTACTACTACTACGTAATCAATCACTCAATAAGTATAAGATAAAGCATAGAATATTCACACACCAACGACTAACAATTTTCTTCCATTTTGCAATAAACAAATATTTTTAAAAAAACGACCTCACGCTTTCAAAGCTGAAACAAATAGGCGGGTAAAGTAATACAACAATTAAATCATTCCCGCCAAATCCTAACGTGTTTATAAACCGTACCGATTTGTTTTTTGTAAGTGACAAAATAAATAAATAAAATATAAGTCCTTTTTATTGTAACACGGTTTTTTTCCAAATGAGTTGACTCGGTGGCTGAGTCGTGTTTTGTTTGATTTTTGGTTACATACGCGCGTAACGTTTATGTTTGATCGCATTTTCTTATGAACGATTTTATTTATTTCATTTGTGTGGATATAGGTATAATATATTTTTACTTTTCTTTCGCTAGAGTTATTTATGAATTCTCTCTTCTAGTAGTTAATTTACCAATACAAATTCGTAATGTTAGTCGATATTAGTAGCTTTTCTCGAGCCATAGGTAATACAAGCAAGATTATGTGTCAATGTTTTATTGATTTGCGAAGATTTTGTTATTTTAATTGTAATTAAATTTTATACATGTACTCAGGAGTCAGGACTGTCAATTAATTCTTATATGATACGAGGATAATGTATATAAAGGACGTTGAAAGATTTCGTTTTTTCATTAAGGTCACTCATTTACCAAGACTGTTGTATATGCCGTTTAAGTAATGTGTTTGTTTTCGTTTATATTAATTTGAACCACATTATAAAATCACGAAAATCAATGAAAAACTAACATACTAAAATAATATGAAAAAAAAGTTTAAATGTGAAGTACCAATTATGTCTTTTATTTATATGCATCTTTATCATATTGAAAACGACTCAGCATGTTATAATTCATACTTCACATAAATTTTCTATTCATATTATTATATATTGTTAGCATCGATTTCTTGTTTTTTCGGTTAACTGATATAAACGTAAACAAACACATATATGAGTGCCTTATAAAGTAGTTTCTATAAATGAACGATCAATGAAAATTTTTGAATATTTAGGTCGCCTCCGTATACAATGTACAAGAATAATAAGCGTACAGGAAGTCATGATTATCATGACACTAACATGACACAACAATGCCAATCTTGACATTAACGATAAGTGATTCTACACTTACGACACCGAAATTAGAAGGTTACAACTGTGATGGAACAAAAGAGAGCTAAAAAGTGAAAATCGAACACATCAAGGTAATTTATTTACTTCCAAACCCACCAAACACAATACATAAAAAAACATAGTACATGTTATTTTGAGAACAACCTCATGACACTTGAGCCATAACCCACCACACTACAAGAATCAGGGCATTTACCACGACTCAAAACCTTGCATTATAAGTCAAAATAAAAGTTTGAAATTGATTTAGTGGCGGCCAAGTCGTCGTTAAAAGTGATTGTCATAGTCAAAAGTTAAAGATCACTTATTTTGTAATTTAGCGGACTTTTAGCCACGACTTAAGTCATGGCTAAAAGTCTTTTGTGGCTAAAAGATTTGTTGCTTGTAGTGCCAGAAACCCAAACCAAACACCATAAAGCTCAAATACTAATACAGGTTAGAAGGTCTTTGCAATATAAATCCTTTTTTTGTATGGTTAATACGGCTCCCCATGAAACTCACTTAAACCGATCATCAATGTATATAACAATTTTTGTTAATGAGAACCAAGCAATCTTGCCATTTTCTAATTTAATTTTAGAGTAAAGTACATTGTTCGTCCTTGAGGTTGCACCACATTCGCACGTTTAGTCTCAATTTCAAAATAAAATGTACTAGACCTCCCCAACGTCTACATTTTGCTTCACCGGTGGTCCTTTTGACTAACATACGCTAGTCAATGCTTGTTACACGCCTTACATGCCTTTCATAAGCAATTTACGCTTTTAGTACCTCAAGTTAGCTGTAAATCGCACCGTTAGTACCCCGTTATCGACCTTTTGCAAATTTTGTCCTTAATATAAAAAAAATACAATATTTTTATTTCGACTTAGATTAAACACAACATTCTCGCAGCAACGCGCGGGTGCCCCCGCTCGTTTCAATATGAAATATAAAAAATCGTATGTAATATTATTTTACCAATGCATTTATTACATCGATTTTATTTCATTTTTATCACGTTCATTTACAATAACAACAAATACCTAATCATGTTAATTCAAACACCCTCTAAATAAAATGTTATTAATGACTCACAATGGAATTGTCAATACAACATCTAAATAAAAACCCTTAATAGGTAAAAAATTTAGTAGATAATATATTGAAATCATTTTTTTTCTCACATTATCTATTTTATAAACCAAATATTATCGATCTTAATTAAATCCGATCGACTATACACTAATATTATATTACTATCACAATAAGGGACGGAACAATGACATAATTTGATCATGAGGTTTTATAAAAAAATATATAAAATGAGGAAAGCAGTTTTTTTGGAACATACGCATTTAGAAAAAATTAACGTTTTTTTTTTTTACAAAAATTAATACTAAGCCGCAAAATTTCATGAGAGCCCGGAAACCCCTACACCATGGTTCCATGATTACATTTTTATACAAAAAAAAAATTAATTTACAATGTCAAAGAAAAACAAAATTACAACATTATTAAATGGTTCAAAAATCATAGTTAATAACATAAATTTTATTCACATAATATTAATAGCATAAAATTTTCTCAATAAGCAATAAATATTACTACTGTAGCATTTATTAAGAAAAAGTAAACTTAAATATAGACAACTAATATCTTACTTTTTAAAAGGGGTGAATTTCATATATATACGCAAGGAAACTTAAAAAATTACATATTTCTCCAAAACACAAGTTTTTAATGCATGATGTACAATGTTATTAAAGCATGCTTTGAGGAAATATGTAATTATTGAAGTTTGGGTGAGGATGTATGTAAATGCCCCTTTTTTAAAAGAAAGAGAAAACCAACTCGAACGAGTCAGCAACTCAACCGATTCCTTTACTTTAAAATTTAAATCTATAAAATCCCATCTTTTTCAATTTTTATAAAACAAAAAAAAGAAGCCTTTACCCAAAATAAAACACATCTCATCTTCCTCTCACACACAAACACAACTAATATTTATTTTTATTTATACATATCTAGGGCTCATCTTCACACACACCAAAAACACACACTCAAAACACACACATACACACATTGAATCTCGTTACATCTAACTGCTCATCACAAGGTACGGTTTACATTCAATTATAACCAAAAAATAAAAATAAAATCACTGTTTGATTTGATTATTTTTTTATTTTTTTTGTAATTTTTGATTAATATTTGTTAATTTTATCTATTTATGTGTTTTTTAGGTTAATTTGGTTGAGATCTGTGTTAATTGTGTAAATTAGGGTTTGATGGATTGATAAATTTAGTGAAAGTGTGATTTGGATCTGAATTAGTGAGATTTTGATTGAGTTTTGATGGAGCCTGAGGCGGTTAAGCGCGGTAGAGGTAGGAAACGTAAGAGGAAGAACGAAAAAGACGCGGCGGAGAAAAGTGCGAAAAATGGGGCCGGGAGGGGTGCTGGGAAGAGTACGGTGTTGGTAGGGAGGTACGTGAAGAAGGAGTTTGATGATAGTGGTGAGTTTTTAGGTAAGATTGTTTCGTATGATGCTGGATTGTATAGAGTTGATTACGAGGATGGCGATTGTGAGGATTTGGAGACGCGTGAAGTGAAAGGGTTTTTGGTTGAGGAGGGGGAGATGGATGCGGCCTTTCATAAAAGGCGGAAGGCGTTGGATGGTTTTATTACGAGGAAGTATAATAAACTTAGGGCTGCTCAGGCTCAAGTTCAGGCTCAGGCTCCGGCTCCGGCTCCTGCTCAGGCTAAATCGGGTGGTGCTAATAAGAAGGTTGAAAATGTGGTGAGTGATGAGTTAGTTATATACGATGATAAGGTTGAAAACGCAAAAAGCGTGAGTGTTGAGTTAGCAAATGGTGATAAGGTTGAAAGTAGTGGTGCTCAAGCTGATGTGGATAATGAATCGTCGAGTGATGTAAGTGATGATGAGCCATCGCTTGATGTGGTTGAGCTTGAAGTTCCGTTGGCTCCGCCACCAGAGTTACCGCCTTCTTCGGGGAATATTGCGGTGCCTGAGGAGAATGTGTCGTATCTTCTTTCTGTATATAGCTTCTTGCGGTCGTTTAGTGTTTGCTTGTTCTTGAGTCCTTTTGGGCTTGATGAGTTTGTTGGGGCGCTTAACAGTACTGTTCATAATACACTGTTGGATTCTATTCATGTTTCTCTTATACGTACTTTGAAGAGTAATGTAGAAAACCTTTCTTCGGAAGGATCAGAGGTTGCAGCAAAGTGCCTGAGGTAACTATTTTACGCATCTCTTTGTTTGCGTGATTCTTAGTGTTTATTATGTAGTCAATGACATGAAAAACGTTGAATGCTTTAAATGTAGTGTTTATTCGTAGCTTTTATTCCTTGTGTTTATTATGTATAGGAAGTTTAATCGGTCACGAGAAAGGAAATGCTTTATTAGGTTAATTCATTAATGTATTAAATGCACGTTTAGGGTATACCTAGCGTGGTTAGAAATCTATAACAACATTTACATTTGTAGCGTTTAACGTCAAACATAGATAGTTTAATATGTATAGAAAGTTTAATCGGTCACGGGAAAGGAAATGCTTTATTAGGTTAATTCATTAATGTATTAAATGCACGTTTAGGGTATATCTAGCGTGGTTAGAAATTTATAACAACATTTACATTTGTAGCGTTTAACGTCAAACATAGATAGTGTTAAAACAGGAAAGATGAGAATTTTTTCTACTTTATAAGTTAAGCTCCTATATAAAACGCCATTAATATCACACGTGTTACGGCTTTTCAAAAAAAAATGTTTACAAATGAAACTCATTAATTATATATATCGATGCTGTCTTGTGTTCTTATTAACACTGAATATATTCCATTTTTTCTCAGAAGCATGGATTGGGGTTTGCTTGATTCATTAACTTGGCCGATGTTCATAGTACAATATTTAACGACTATGAGATATGCAGAAGGCCCAGAATGGAAAGAATTCTATGTTACTGTTCTTGAAAAAGACTACTGTACTCTATCTGCAGGAAGGAAGTTAACCGTTTTGCAGATATTGTGCGACGATGCATCAAATTCTGCTGAACTAAGGGCAGAAATAGACAATCGTGAAGAATCTGAGTTTGGCCTGGATCCCGATAGAGTTGTAACGCCCGTGGAAATTATCCCCAAGACAAATGAAAGTGTCCGCAGAAAAGGCCGTCCTCGTAAGAATCCTGCTTCTAATGACCAAGAAGATGTTTCCGAAAGCCATAAAAAGGCAATATCTTCTGCACCTTATGCTGTTGTTTCCAAACCTGTTAATGGTGCTGATGTTGATGAGGATGGTAATGGTGATGAATGCCGCCTATGTGGCATGGATGGGACTTTGATTTGTTGTGATGGATGCCCATCATCATATCATTCCAGATGTATAGGAGTAATGAAAATGTTTATTCCTCAAGGGGATTGGTATTGTCCTGAGTGTACAATCAACAGAAGCGGGCCGAAGGTTACAAACACAACGTCTCTAAGAGGAGCTGAATTTTTTGGCATTGATCCTTATGAACAAGTGTTTTTGGGCTCTTGCGATCATTTACTAGTGTATGTTTTCGATTCTCAGAATTTACTGACTTGCCATGATTTTTACGCTTATTTGGTGTCTGCTAAACTTATATTTACTAATTTTCATGAATTTGTGATTGTGACTTGAAGTATTACTTGGTTGGTTTGGAATCATAGTGTATTGCTGTTTACTAATAGTGTAAATTCCTCCAAATATAAAAAAGGAATATGGGGTTAATTAGTCATTTATGTTTCTCATTCTTTGGAGATGTTTCTAATGTGCATTGTGTATAATAAATGCAGGATAAAAACTTTGAGAAGTTCGGAATTACATGTTCGATACTATTCTCCAGTTGATGTTCTGAACGTCGTGAATGCACTTACATGTTCGGCTGAGCACAGGACATTATACTTGGAAATATGCAAGGGTATCTTGCAATATTGGGAAATTCCTGAACATGTTTTTTCTCTTGCTAAAGTTGAAATAGATGAGAAGTTTCCAAACAAGGATGGTGAGCAATTAACTACCTCTACTTTGATGGATAAGGGAAGTGATAATGTAGCGGATGCAATCAATACTGGAAATGTTGATGGTGTTGGTGAACTCAGCTTAAAGGATGCGGTTGTTACATTGCCTGAAGAAACGTGTAAAGAGTTAGTTGAAGTCAAAGACTCTCATCAGCCTTACCAACTGGTGGTTGAAGATAAAACCCATCTCGGCAACTCCACCGATTTGGCACTTGTTAAGGTTGAACCTTCTAGTTTGAGTGGCAATTTAAGTGTGAAGGAATCTGCTATATGCATTGTTGAGAATGGAAACTGCAATAATGAAAGCAACATGGCTTATTATACCAAACAAGCTACTTTACTATTTGGTGGACGGGCTGCTGGTGGGTGGTTGTACAACGGCTCATCGTTTAAAGCACAAGCATACGCAAATGCATATGTTCATGGGGATTTTGCTGCTTCAGCTGCTGCTAGTTTAGCTATTCTATCATCAGAAGAAAAGCCATCTATCCAAGCGGAATCTTCAATGAACCATAGGAAGTTTATGTCTGCTAATTACACACTTCAAGCAAAAGCATTTGCGCTTGCTGCTAAACGTTTCTATTGGCCGAATTACGAACGGAAACTTTTTGAAGTTCCAAGGGAAAGATGTGGTTGGTGTGTTGCTTGCCAAGCCAATATTAATAGCAGACGAGGGTGCTATCTAAATTCAGCTTTTTCAAATGCCATTAAAGGTGCTCTAAAGATACTCAACGGTATGCCGTCGTCAAAAAATGTGGAGGGCAGTCTTGCTTCTATTGCAACTTACGTTTTGTTCTTGGAAGAGAGTTTGCTAGGTCTCACTGTTGGGCCTTTTGTAACTGGAAATTATAGAAATCAATGGCGCAAACTAGTTGAGGAGGCTACAACTTTGAAGGAAATAAAGGCCTTCTTGCTAGAAGTGAGTTTTTTTTTTTTTTTTTTTTTTTTTTTTCATCTCTTTCTGCTACTTTTCCTGCTAGATCGTTTTGAGTTTGACTGCATTGATTATTTAAGCATCTCAACGATAATTTGGTTGAGAAGTATAGAATATTAGTTTTTGAAATCATTTCAGTGTTCAGGCAAGTCATTCACTTTATCCATTTTCCTAGAAGATACCTGGTTATCAGATGAATTTACGTGCCTTCTATTACTCGCAACATTTTCCCAAGCAGTGGTGTTTCTTATATGTTACATTTTTTAATTAAAACATTGCCATCGCGGAAATGGCTGGATGTCAGTTATTTCCAAAGTTGGAATACCGAGATTGTTAATGATTTTGATTTCATGCTATTCTAGACTCTTTTAAATAGGAACATATTATTTAAAAGAAGAGCGAAATGCAGAAGTTAGTGCAAATGTCTTTTAGATTATTATTATTCTACATGTAGGAAATTTTCTCATTGATATGCTATTTTGTTTCTATGTAGTTTGAGAGGAGCATTCGCGACATTGCTTTTTCAGCAGATTGGATTAGGCTTGTAGATGATATAGGTGCTGAAAACCAAGCCACCCAAAATGCTAAAACTGTGGTGGGGTCAACTCAAAAACGTGGACAGGGTAGACGTGGTCGAAAACCACCACCTGTAGTAATATCTGAAATTACAGAAACAGATGGGAAAGATTCATCATCCGATATTGCTTGGTGGCGAGGTGGTTTGCTTTCTAAGCACATATTCCAGAAAGGGGTTTTACCACAGAAGATGCTTAAGCATGCTGCTCGACAGGGTAAATTGAAACCACTTTAAACAATCTTTAGCTGCTTTCTTCAAGCAAACCTTGTTATATGGTTTAACTGATCTTTTTATTTTTATATATTTTTCATTTGTCAAATAAGGTGGTTGTGCAACGATAAATAGCGTGCAATATATTGATGGTCTTGAGGTTCCTAAAAGAAGCAGGCAGTTTATCTGGCGAGCTGCAGTAGACATGAGTAAGACTGCATCACAACTTGCTCTTCAGGTAAGATTAAAGAAAAGGTTTGCTTGTGTGACGTAATTAAAATTCTTTGTCAAGTTTTGAAATATTTTGATGCATGTAAAAGAGGTGGAAAAATGGGCGGGTGGGTTAGTGGGTAATGATTCAATACGGGTCAGGTAATAGAAGGGTACATTTTGTATGGTATCTTGAAACATGTAAAAGAGGTGGAAAATTGGGCAGGTGGGTAATAATTCAATACTGGTTAGGTAATAGAAGGGTACATTCTTTATGGCTTGGTTGTCCTGTAGCACATTTTCAATTTGTTCAAGCTTACTATGTAAATGCAGTGTGTCAAATACAATCATATAGTTATTCTCTCTTTTAATATATGTGTATATATTTTTGATTAAAACCATTTAGGAGCTTGTTTGCATCAATAATACATAATTTGGTGACTTTCTACGTGTTTTATATTTTTAGCTGGTTAACCTGAATTGATCCATCTATAACTAAATGGGTAGATTTTGCCACATTTACTTGTTATTAACAACCACTTTTCCCGGTTACAACAGGTGAGGTACCTCGACCTTCATGTGAGATGGAATGAACTTGTTTGTCCTGAACAACCTCTTCAAGATGGAAAAGGTTCAGAAGCAGAAGCTTCTGCTTTTAGGAATGCTTGCATTGTCGATAAGAAAATAGTGGGAAACAAGATCAGCTATGGTGTCATTTTTGAGAATCAAAAGCACCTTCCTTCTCGCGTTTTAAAGAAAGTGTTGGAAGTAGAGGAAACTGAAGACAAAAAGGAAAAAAATTGGTTTGCTGAGATGCACATTCCTCTATATCTGATTAAAGATTATGAGAAGAAAGTGGCGGAAACAGTTATGCCGAGTGCTGCTAAGCATGTGAGCGCGTTATCAAGCCTTGGTAGAAAGAAATTTAAGGCTCCTGGCAAAAATATATTTTCTTTTCTGGTACAGAAGAGGGATAATCTGGGGAAGTGCCTCTGTACTTCCTGTCAACTTGATGTTTCTTTCAGGTAATATATTATCTTCATCAACCATATCGGTTTTAGTTAATGTTTTATTGTCACCAGCTAATATAATTATCTCTTGTTGTCTTCAGGGTTTCTGCAAAGTGCCGTGCATGTCAAGGTACGTTACTTGCTAAAATATGTGTCTATTGACTTTGGGATCTATAGTAGGTATCTTGTAGTTGTTATCTAGTAGTATGGGGAGAAGTGATCTTTAATGATTAATATTACAAGTGTTGGCAGACTACTATCATTATTGTGAATATGTTCTTTTGTATATGTAAAATTTGATGCTGCCTGCTTAATCTGCAAACTGGGGAACTTGCTTTGTGTTTGCGAGTTTTAGAGACAAAAGAAAAGAAAGGGTATCATTTGGTTTTTGTATGTTCTTAAGTTGAAAGATCGGAAATAAAAGTGTTCGGGTTTTAATTTGGGGCTTTTACATATATTGCTAAATATGCATTAAGTACTTTTTTTTATGTATCAAACACTTGTACACAGGATATATAGTTAATTATTCACTCTGGCAGGGATGTATATAAAATTCTCCCTTAATTTTTTTTAATGTGTTCCTTGGTAGGAATAGAAGGGAAAGGAAATGATACCCTTTTGATGCAAAATAATTAGTTTAGATCGGAGTAGTGTGGTCAAGAAAATAACCAAATAGAAGGGACAAAGTAGTGCTTTTACCTTGTTATGGTTGTATGCAAATGAATTATGTTTATGAAAGAAATAAAGGTCAACCCGTCATTCGTGTCTTCCAGCCTTGCCTTGCTCATATTGTGTTAATTGATTTTTATGTTATATGAAGAACTTTATCATATTTTGGGACAAAAACTTACTGTATCTGAGCAAGGTTTCAGTCACTCGTTTGTGGTGTTTGTGACATATCTTTTTGGAGAACCTGTTTATTGTTTAGTATGTCAATACACTATTTAAAGCTACAAATGTTTACTTTTATCTGGTGCTTCAGGTTACTGTCATGAGCAGTGTGCTGTTGGTTCACGTGCTCAAACGGCGGGAAAGATCGAGCTCATAACCACTTGTAAAAAGTGTTACGTTGAAAAGGTAGCCACACCTCAAAGGGAAATTGTTGGCGATTCTCCTACTAGTCCTTTGCTTTTGCGAGGTCAAGAAAGTCAACAGCCAACAAAAATAGTCATTAAGTTGGGGAAACAAAGCAGTTTCCAAAAGCCGATAGAATATACTAATCAGTCCTCCCAGAAGAAGAATCCTCCATCCAATCTATCAAATAAAAGTAAAAGTGGAAAAAAAATTGATCAAAAAAAGCATCTAACTGGATTTGGTTACCAGTCATATGTGAAGAAGCAAAAAAAGAAGATTAATCCAAATGGTTCTATCAGTAATAGTAAGGCCAGCAAGTATTGTTTGGGGTTGATTTGGAAGAAGAGGAACCCAAGTGATACAGGCATCGACTTTAGATTACGTAATATACTTATGAAGAACAATCCAAATGGGCATCTGCTGGCACCTAAGTGCCAACTCTGTATGCAACCGTATAACAAAGATCTGATGTATATTTGTTGCGAGAAATGCAAAAGTAAGTCTTTTAATTTAAAACATTATATTACTTTCTAACTGAATGGTATATAAGTTACTAATTGGTTGAGGTTTTTGTACACTTTGCAGATTGGTTTCATGCGGATTCCGTTGAGTTGCAAGAGTCAAAAGTTATGGAATTGTTTGGGTTTAAATGCAGTCGATGTCGCAGGATACGAATACCTATTTGTCCTTATACGGATCCCGAAGAGCGAAAGAAATTGGAGTCAAGGAAGGCGGCCTTGGAAAAGGCTGTTAAGGGAAGGTATATGGATACAGATTCTGAACTTGACTCTAATGACGACCTTGATTCGGAACCGGATTCTGCTCCAGCCTTTGACTCGGTGGAGGCTGGAGATGTTCAAGAAGAAAATCCTTATGATTCTTATCTGATGGCTGACCAAGTCAACCATCAGAGACTTGAAATGGATTTTGAACCTCCCTTTTCTGTATCCGGTCCCGTTTCGAAAAAGCTAGCAGTCAGGAGGCATATAAAATCAGAGAAGGAATCAGATGGAATTTCAGAAAACAATTCTGCATGCGACCTGCCTGCAAACAACCTGAACTCTGCAGCAGGGGAATCATCAACTCCAATTGTGGAATGGAACGTTTCCACAAATGGATTTGAAGATAATATGATGTTTGACTATGGGGATCTGAATTATGAAGACATGGAATTTGAACCACAGACATATTTTTCGTTTAACGAGTTACTTGTAGCAGATGATGGTGTCCAGACAGACAAAGGGGACCGAAACCCTCCTGGAGATATGACTGAGAAAGTGGTTAACCCATCAATAGACGGTCCTAAGCCTGAGCAGTTTCAAATGGACGTAACTTATGATCAACAAGAACCGATGTTCTCTGTAGAATCTGGACTCGAAATGGCGCCTTGTAGGGTCTGTTCCCAAGCGGACCCAATACCAGACCTGTTCTGCCAGACATGTGGTCTGTGGCTACACCAGCATTGCTCACCATGGATCGAGGACTCGTCTTGGGATCCAGAGACTGACTGGAAGTGCGGCAACTGTAGAGATTGGTGCTAATGACGTTTCTGCATCTCTCGAGGAAAAGGTGGTCTTATCCCTTAAACCGCAAGCAAAATGGCTGATCATGGATGTGCATTTATAGAGAGCTGCTCATGGTGCGAGGGGTGGTGGTCAAGTATGGTGGTCTGTGGTGGTTAAACTGTGGGTTTTCGGTAAGTTTGGTGTACGTTGATCTTGCAATGCCCAAATGTGTGTGGTTGATTAGATGGCGTTGCTAAAACTTTGGTTCATATTATACTTGTTTCCCCTGTGGTTTTGTGGGGAGCCTTATACCATTTTGATAGTTATGTGATGGTGTAGCTGAGGCCTATTAGACAGGCTAGGTTTTTATAGCTTATCGTATTTGATAAGCTGGTTGGTTCGCTCTGTAATTTAATTTAGATGAACTTATCTCTGAGGAGCAGCCGGATCTGTAAACTTGTTTGCTGCAACTTTCGTTACAGATTGTGGCTTTTCTTAAAGGTTCCCCTATCAAAGATTTGTTAGATTCTGATCATGCTATGTTTTATTTCATTGTCAAATATTCGTTTTTTCTAGTTTCTGAACAAGAAATTTTCATCCTCGAAAAATAGAAGGATGTTTCATCAAGTAATTTAGTCTGTGTTTGGGATATGTTAAAATACAAATCAGGCATAATTTCATGTATATCCTTGTAAATTTCAAAAATTACATATATATCATTTTTACCAGTTTTTGATGCATAAAGTACAATGCTTTTAATGCATCAAAAGGATATATATGTAATTTTTGAATTTTGCAAGGATATATATGTAAATGCCCCTAAAAATCAAATTCACTTTTGGCAAATTACAGAAGAGTAAATTACTTTGAAAGTTAGGCTTAAGCATTTTTTTGTGACACTGATTTATACATTCGTGCACGACTAAAATAACATGATTTGTAAGCTAGATGTTTTTATTCTCTTGAATATCCTATCACTAGTATAACTTATTAGCAGTGTTCTAAAAGGCGCGCCAAGGCGTGAGGCATGGCCTCGACGCTAAGAAATGGACCAAGGCGCGAGGTCAAGGCGTCGTGTGAAAAGGCGTGGGATAAGGCGCGAAAAGGCGTGAAAAGGCGCGCCTTTTGGTAAGGCGTGACGCCATTTTTAGAAGCATTTAGTGGATTTACGGATTTGGGCTTGAATTTCTAGTATTTAGGCTATTTCCTTCTTGGGCTTTGTAATTTCAAAACTTAATTCCTACTTGGGCCTCGTATTTTGGCCTGGCTATTTGGGATTTGGGCTTTAGTATTTGAAATTGCTCTTAAAAGATTTAAAATTATAAATACATAAATCTGTAAATAGTTTTTTGCCGCCTTATGCACGCTTTAAGAAACGCAAAGGCCTCGCAAAAGCTCGTAAGGCTTGAGGCGTGGCTATGCCGCCATGCCACGCCTTACGCCTTTTAGAACATTGCTTATTAGAGATCTTCGGGCATACAACAATTAAGGCATTAAATATTTATATGAAGTAAATAGAAAGGACTTTCTTTTTGATATGGTTGGAAAGTTTTAAATGTTTTTTTTCGGTAAAAAATAGTGAAACTTTTATTTATTTTATAAAAAGAGTTATGGTAATTTTTCTAAATGGTTTAAATGTTTGAACATGAAAGTATTGTTTATGATTTATCATGCAAGTTTCAACAAAGAAAAAGTAAGAAAAAGAATAAGAAAAACGTGAAAAAGCAAAAAAAAAGAAAAAAAAAGAAAGAAGTTTTTCGAACATATATCAAAGTGACCTTTTATGGATAGATAAAAATGCTCACCCAATAGCATAAAGTTTTGTTTAACTATTAACGGTTTAAAATATTAATTTTTTAAAAAGAAATGGTAAAAGTTTATTAATAATATTTATAAGTAACTTATTTCCTTCTAGCTTTATTACTTTATCTTTATTATATAATAAAAACTAAATCTTTATAATTAGATTCTTAGAATTTTGGTTTATTTATTTACTAATTTTTCTTGAAAAAAAGCTAATTGTTCCCTTAATTGGCCATAATTAAAAAGAAAAAAAAAGAAAAGAAACGTTTTTATATATTGTGGTGTATAAATAACAAACGTACACATGCACTTAATTGTTTATAACTATTGTGCTAAGAGCGTTAGGTGTGGTAACACACATAACACCAAAAAATGCTGTCACTTTAGTGTTACATCATTATTTTTAATTTTAACGCTAACACATAAAAATATTCTCTCACTACCATATATATATATATATATATATATATATATATATATATATATATATATATATATATATATATATATATATATATATATATATATATATATATATACTTAAAAACTAAAAGTAAAAAGTGAAAAATTGAAATTAAAAAATGAAATGTTGAAACGTTAAACTAATAAAGAAAATGTGAAAACTTAAACTAATAAAGGAATTGTTGAAACTAATTAATTAATTTATGAGTTTGCGAGTAGACCCGTTTAACCCGTATAATAAATTATAAATAGTTTTTTAAGTAAAATTTTTTTGGACGGGTTGGCGGGTCGACATGCTTAATTTATTTTTCAACCCGAACCTGACTTGTTTAATAAACAGGTTAGTTGGGTCGACCTAAAGACGACCTGAAATCTATTATAGAGTCAATCGGAACATGTTAATTTGCGTGTCGGTTTCAGGTCAGTTTTCATTTCGGGTTAGAAAATTATTACCCCTATCTGCCGCTATAAAATCCCGTTGCTATGCACGGGTACTTGTCTAATTTATTTTATTTTGCATTATTTCAAATAAAATAATGTTTCATTCATTAAATAAAAATAAAAAGTAGAATACGAAAAGAAAAAATTATTACAAAAATTAAAAAAAAAAGGGAAAAAAATTAAAAAATACAAGAATTTAAAATTACTTCAAATTATCAAAAACTAATTTTCTTGTTGTTAATTAGGTCGTCGAATAATGGAGAATTATCTAAAACGTTAATATTGTTATTCGCACCCGATACATTCTAAAAAGAAGGCCAAATTCACAAATCGTACAACACAACAATTTCACGCATTATAGTTGAGTATTTTTTTTTATCACATCTCCCAAATTGTCTATGCCATCATTTCAGAAAGTTTTTTCATTCCCGACGCATACAATCAAAATGATTCCAAGCATTTTCGGAAACGCATAAAATCCTCTCATGTGTTGCATATATATTGTGAATGTCGTTAAAGTCGAGTTTCCTTAAAAAAATCAGTGTGCAACATTCATCAAATGCATCAGGCGATATTCCGTATGTCAATTGGCGTATGATGAAAGTGCATTTCATAATAATACTTAAACTCATTAGACATGTACAATTGGTCGGACTTCAAAGAATTTAAAATGGCATGGAAGAGGATCGGAAGTATAAGTTTCGATACCTTTGACTATTTCAAAAAATAGTTTCCCACTCATACGATATCGACGTCTGAAATAGTACGCATGATATTTTGGATCATCACCAAAATAGTCGCCCATTATACGCTCATGGCTTACGATGAAAGTTTGAGCTTGTTGTTATTGCAATGTTTGCACATACTGATACGCTTGCGTCACGAAGAAAATATCAGTTTCATCATCGACATCGAAAAAGTTAACATTTTCATTATTCGGATTCAGATCCATAGTTTACAAGAATGTGTGTTTTAATACAGAGAATTAAGAAATTTGCATGAAAATTGGTTAAATAAGGTATAACATATATAAAGTGGGATTTAAAAATAAAAATAAAAAAATAAAAATAAAGGAGTTTATAACCATTGGCTTTTGCCAACAGCTAGTTTTTTTTCAAAAATCAAACAAACCAACGCAAGTTGGTGAGTTAACGCTGAAATCAACGCCGACCCAATGCAACCCACCCCGATGTGATATCGCTGGTAACGCAAGTGCTACATCTGCATAACGTCGGCTCCTGCGTTACTGACACCTAGCACTCTAAGTTGTAAATTTCTAAAAAAAGAGTCCGACCTTATTTTTTTCTTTATCATACGTTCCAAAGAAAGGTCTGCAATTTTTCCATGCATCAAAAGCAGGCGAAGAAAATAAATCAGTTAAGGCAATGATGATGAAGAAGTGGTTCATAATCCATTGATCAATTTCACAACGGTTGAAGAACAAATTTAAAGATCTGGTTTTCTCCAACCCAATGATTTCAACTTTCTCAAAACCCTAAACCTCAAATCTATCATGCGAGTTCTTTATTTTCTCCTTCAATTAGTCGGCTATGTTATATTATAGTATATTTTATGCTATACATTTAAGTGGTTTTCCTTTATTTATATAAAAGATTCAACATTGCATTTCAGTGTAACTCAATTTTATTTTATATGTCGCAGAATAATGGCCAATGCTCTGGCGAGCATGAGCTTGATCAATGGAGCCCGAGAGGTCGTCTAAAACATGAATACACTTTTTAATTAAGTTCGATTTCATCCGGGCAAAAGAGATGTACATATATTAATTCTACATGTTTATTGCTATCATGAACAAATGGGACTGCAACTTTTATATATATGGAGGAATAAGATTGCCTATAGTTAGAGATCCTCCATATTAATGCATTTATAGTTTTGAAACTCTCCTTTACCTTCTAAAATGGTTTTGAACTTTGTTCATACAATACTTTATACTTATCAAATAATTCTGAAGGCTACTTAATCCGGGGACAACAGTCTTGACACGGTTTTGTGTCGCTTCGGCTAGGTTGAGGTATGGGGGGCAGTCGTGTGGTAGCAAGTGTAAGGCATGATTATGGTGTTTCAGGAAATATATTTTTAATTGTTTTTAGTGGCTATTTCTCAGTCTTTATGTATGTTACGTTCATACATAGGAATAGTCGTGAGGTGTTAAATGTTGTGTTTCTCCAGAGTCTGTCGGTTATCGAAATAGTCTCAACTGTGTTTATCATAGGAGTACGAAGTTTGTGAAAGGTTTTAACATTTCAAGTGAAGAAAGTCCATATAATCCATTCGATACAAGTGATCTCCAGATAGAATAAGAACATCCTCAATATTCTTTCTTATTGCATCCTACAGACTCAAAACATATTAAACTTGTGGCAAGTGCATTTAGAAGTGGAAAAATGGGCACGCGGCGATTGGATTACTATTCAAAACTGGTATTATACGTCCGAAAAAGTGGACTTAGGTTGGTCTAAAACACTTAAATATTATTTTTAGTTAGACGATTTAGGCGACTTTTAATTTAAATGTGTTCTACTCATTTGATTTGTTTCTGTAAAAGCTGATATTTTTCCTTATTTTCCAACAAAAGCTTTATTTATTTTACCACATTTGATCTATGATATTAGTGATGGGTCAAAATTGCCATCTCTGGTATAACCACACATTCTTGATAAACTGAGAGTCCAGAAAAATCATCTCAAGTTTTTCCATAAATATACGGTGGGCGCCTCAAAGAGCCAATGAAGCCGGCGAACAGCATCTGCGGTATCCTGGAACCACCTCTTACCTTCCTCGCCAGAAGTTTGAGTTGCTGACAATGCCTGAAATCACATTATTACTACCACAAGATCCTGAGGCATACAAAAATCGCAAGGACAATCAACGGTTATCTCAACGAACCCATCACCAAAGGTAACATCATTGCCAAAATTATAAGCACGGGCTAAATGCCTAAACTGAGTCAAAATGTAGACTTTATTAATCCCAAAATTGATGCAGTTACTCATTGGCACATCAATCAACCTATACGCTCCTTCAATCGGTACCTATAACTAACATACATCAAGTCACTACATTTCTCATAAATCACGCAATTTTAGTAAAAATCTGCAAAAAAATGCATACTGCGGGTTTTGCACGACGCTTTGTGAGAGGGAAAAGACGAGTACCAGATCCACCTCCCAATATAGCAGCCGCAACAGTCCTTGGGTCCCTTTTCTCCATCTCAAGGTTCCTTAACTACACAAACACATTCATCAAGTTAAGACTTTGCAAATGCTACATTGACTCAACGTTGACGTTTTACGGGTCAGTTTTTTGAAGAAGAAAACGCTCACCTTTGCCTCACCTGTGGCAATGGTGGTGAGGGTCAGTTTTCAGAATTGCTTATGTGCATGTGCATAGACTGGTTATGTATTATAAATAGGGAAATGCTACAACTGGCTTAGCTCAGTTGGCCACCTTGGAGTCCTTAGGAGCTCTTGGGGGAGGGAGGTCTTGAGTTCAAATCCTGCAAGGGGTTTGAATGAGGGATTTTCCTTCAAGGTAGTCCTTTAATGAAGGGGTTTGGGCCTGGTAACCCCATGTTCGAATCTTGGAAAAGGCAAGGGTTTACCCCTATTAATTGTCGTGCCTTCGGGCGGATTAGTAGGGGGTTTTTCCCCCATCGGGTATTTGAAATAGGCATTTCCGCTTCGAGGGAGCTCTCTAGCACGGACCCGGTTTAGACAACGTAGTCTAGACCTCCCGCTGTCGAACCGCGACAGAAGCACTTTATAAGAAATTCACCTTTCAAAAAAAAAAAAGAAAAAAAACCTACAATTTACAAAAAAAAGCCCACATGATAACATGTCACTTCCTGATTGGTGTGGTTTCTCTCTCTTCTCTTTTAATAAACCACTAACTTCCTGACACATCATTGCTATGTTATCGTGTGAGTTTTTTTTGAAAACAGTGGATATCAATTTGGGATGCATTTGCTATTGTATATTAGAGATGTATTAATATAAAATTTTCAATATTTATCTTACGGTAAACATGAAATAATTGTTGGAAAATTGGTTGGCAAAAGTGACTTTTGACCAACTTTGGACACAATTATCTATATGTATATGTCACATATATGAGTAATAGTTTGTAGGTTTGCGTTCTCCTCGAAGAGAGCTTCGCAATAAGCCTTTATGTGTCCAAAATAGAGTTGATGTGAATGAGATATCGGGTCTCAAAGTTAGGCATTCGGTACCATGCCTAAAGAGGAAAAGTAGTTTATTTTCAATCCCACATCGGTGGGATGAGTAAACTTAGAGGGAGTCTATTGTGTATAAATAGAGGCCCTAATTCCACAAGTTTTACACACATCAAATCAATAGTTATTATTGATTTCCAACTTATGGAATACGCATCTCTTAAGATGAAATTCCAGGCAGTTTTGTTAAGTCCGACAGTACAACTTACTGTTTTGGCTGTTGTACCCTGGGAAACAGACGGCGAATCTGTTTTAAGGGAAGCGTGTCAAACACGTGCCTCGGCTTTTAGTGCTTCTTTGTTGATCTCTATTGGTGATCAAGTAAGTCTTTTGACTATTTTATTATTTTATTTAATTATCGTTTATCTGCGTACATTCTGTTTGTATTTAATTTTCTGTTATTTATTTAATGTTAATTTTATTTATTGTAATTTAGATTTTATTAATAAAAGTGTAACCGTTTCCCTACAGTCTTAAAACAGATTCTGTGTAACAGAATTAAAACACTTTTATTAAAATCTGATTTATATAATTAACAGATTTTATACAAACTATTTTTCTGCTGAAACCAAGATTGAGTTTCTTTGAAAATCAGTTTTATAACTAAACAGAATTTTAATTAACAGATTTGGTATAACAGATTTATAAACGATTTTTAAACAGTTTATTGAATCAGTTTATATTGAAACCATGATGAGTTTCTTTTCAAACTGATTTATTGCATATGGTATTGTTTAAATCTGGATATTGAAACCAAGCTTGTGTTTCTCGGAATCATATATGGTACAAGTTTACATAAACCATGTCGAGTTTATTAGATACCATATTGTTTTAACAGTTTTTTAACTGTTTTAGTGTTTATATATTCACAAGTTAACTGATGGTAACATAATTTGTGACCCTAGTGAATCTTGTGAATGTAATTGGTGCGCCAATTACTAACATGGTTAAATATCATGATTAAATCAGATTCATTGAAACCAAGTGGAGTTTCTTTGAAATAAATCTCATAAAATACAAGTTGTTATTTTATTAGATTACTATAACGTGTTTATTGAAACCAAGATGAGTTTGTTTTAAACAAAATCTGATAATAGAAGCTGTTATCATATTTTGTGGAAAAGTTTCTTTGGCTTGTTTAGCTTATTTAAACCAGGTTGAGTTTAATTAAAAACTAAATATAGTTCTTGATACTTTATGCATTTGAAAGTAGATCTATAGAAACCTTGTTGAGTTTCTTTGAAAGAGTAAATCTATTTTGAAACCTTGTCGAGTTTCATTGTAGAATTATACCATGTGATGCAGATCTATTAAGATATTGTTAAGGATGATTAACAAAATCACATTACAAATTTGTTTTGTTTCAAAACATTATGTATATGCGATATTGTTTAATTGTTTAATCGAAAGACTTGTTTAAAAGCGGTTTTGTATAATGGATCTTACAAAACATTAGTGTTTTAAACAAAATTTGATATTATCGTGTTTGTTAAGAAACACTTTGTGATATAGCAAGTTGTTAATTATTCCAAATTTAGTGTTACACTAATAACGGAATATTAACAGAATGTTCGGAATGTCATGAGTGACATCTAAAAAATCTGCTCTCGAACTTGATGAAAGGGGAGACCGATACTCGAGTTATGTGTACGGTAGATGCTTTAAAACATTCAGATTTTATGTGCCATAACTATGGGTTAAATGGCTTGAATGAAATGAAAATTGTTGCCAAGGCGGGATCCGACATTAGAAAATGGTGGATTAACACTTGGGCATCATGTCATGAGTATGATGATAAGAGTTTGGTTAACTCTTTCAAAGTAGCAGAAAATGGAAAGATGCAATCTATGGGCAACTCTATAACTGCTAATAGCAAGGGAAAAGAAATGTGATGTTGAAATTCACATGTGGAAAAGAGCTTAAGTGAACCAACATGTTGTATGTGCCAGAGATTCGTAGAAATCTTGTATCTGGATGGTTGCTTAATAAATTTGGCTTTATTTTTATTTTAATCAAATAAAATTGAGTTAACATTGAATAAAATTTTGGTCGGTACGGGTTATGCCCTTCATTAAATGTTTAAGCTGAATTTTTTTTGTTTTAATAAAAATGAGTATGAATTCAGCTTATTTGATCCTTTGAATGTATAGCATGGCCAACTCGGACATGTTAATTTTAACTCAATACGTTGTTTAATTAAATAAACGAACACGGATTACAAAAGTAAAACTTATGTTGAAGCCAAATTGACAAGATTGTCTTTTCACTCGGTTGACCAAAAATTAACCGAACCCTTGATTCACATAGTTTTATGTGATTTGGAATCGATACCTACAAAGGTAGCAATTAGGTACATCATCGTAATTGTTGATGGTAGTACAAAAGATTGCGACTTTTACTTACTTGAGAGTAAGAATATAGACAAGATTGATCTATACAAATAAGTTGAGAATCAACTTATTATCGAAAACAAGGCGGTTCGAAGTGATATTGGAGGTAAATATGTGTCTTCAGTTCATGTATGTGCTAAACATGGAATAAGACATAAATTTATTGCTCCTTATACACCACAACATAATTGTTGATAGGAAAGAACTGTGCCTTAAAGATATGGTTATGCCATGTTGTTAAAGTCATGGTTTAAGCCATGGCATGTGGGGGAAAGCGGTTTTATTGGCTACTTATCTTTTAGATAAGATCCCCTGTAAGGAAAAGAAGATAGTTTTTATGAACTATGGATGGGAAGAAAACCATCCTATAAGTACTTACGAATGTGGGGGGTGTCTATCTGTACTGACACCCAAGATTCAAAATATTGGACCTAAAACTGTGGTTTGCATAATTTTGGATATGCTCATAACAGTAGTGCTTATCATTTCTTTGTATGTGATTCGAAAACGATGAATATACACAAAGATACGATAACCGAATCAAGGAAAACTTTCATTGTATGAAACCGTGTTTCCTTGATTATTAGAGGAGAATGGATGTTCATCTAGGCTTGGTGGTAAAGTTGTCCATGATGAGAGGCAACTAAATGATGAAGTCCTTCATGATGAGAGACATCAAGATGATAATGTTGTTCGTGATAAGAGACAACAAAGGAGTTGATAATGATCTCCAAGATGAGAGACAAGATCAAACTGAGGAAGAAGAGGTTGAACCTAGAAGAAGCAAAAGGGCAAGAACCGAGAAATCGTTTGGACCCGATTTTGTTTCTTTGATGGTTGAAAACGAACCTACTTCATACCGAGAGGCGGTTACTTCCTCAGAAGGGCCTCAATGGAAAGAAGCCTTTAAAAGTGAAATAGATTCTATTTTACAAAATCATACTTGGGAGCTCGTGGATTTACCTCCTGGTTGTAAACCACTAGGCTATAAATGGATCTTCAAGAAGAAAATGAAAGCAGATGGCACCATTGACAAGTATAAAGCAAGATTAGTAATCAAAGGATTTAGACAACGAGAAGGTCTTGATTACTTTGATACATATTCGCTTGTTACGCGAATAACCTCGATTAGGATGATACTTGCTATTGCCGCTTTAAGAAATTTGGAAGTTCACCAAATGGATGTGAAAACGGCATTTCTAAACGGAGATTTAGAAGAAGAAATCTACATGAACCAACCCGAGGGTTTCATGGCTCCTGGACAAGAGAACAAAGTTTGTAGGCTTGTTAAGTCATTATATGGCTTAAAGCAAGCTCCCAAACAATGACATCAATTTTTTTTTCACGTCATGTTAGAACTTGGATTTAAAAAATAACGGATGTTTGTGGAAATAAATAATTGTTGGTATATATGTAATCATGTGTCTATACATAGATGGTATACTTATCACTGAAAGTGTTAACAAGATGATCAAATCCACTAATGAAATGTTGGAGTCAAGATTTGACATGAACTACATTGGCTGCTCGATATGGTTCTTGGAACTAAGATCATATGAAACCAAATGGATTTGTTTTGAAGTCAAAAACACTATAAGGACAATATTCTTCAGAGGTTCAATGTGGGGGATTCCGGCCTAGCTAGAACTCCAATGACATCTTTTAAATCTATTTATAATAGAGGTAGAGGTGTTGCCTATTTTGAATACTCAGAGAATATTGGGGGTCTTATGTGTCTAATGACGTATGTAAGACTTGATTTAGAAGTTAAAATCAAGTTAAGTAAATATACCATTAATTCAAGTGATGACCATTTGAATAGTATTACACAAATACTATGATACTTACGATATTGCATTTTGGAAGATATGCAACTGCTATCTAATGATAGAGTAATGCAAATATGGATTCTTACATAAAAGAATCTAGATCCACTAGAGCGGATGTATTGACTCTACGTGGGAAGCCGTGTCTTGGAAATCTTGAAAGTATTTCAAACAGACTTTTATAGCTAAATCTATGGTGGAATTTGAATTTATCATTTGAGATAAATTTATAGAATATGCGGATGTCTGCGTTAATTCGTAGAGGACATACCAAGATGGCGTAAACCGGTAACGACCATCTATATAAAGTGTGATAGTCAATTGGAGATTGACAGAGCTCATATCACAATGTAAAACGGTAAGTCAAGACATATCCATCATAGACGTTGATTGGTGCGACAACTACTCTCAACTAGAGTTATCACGATTGACTACGTAAAGTCAATAGATAACATCGCGGATCCGCTTACGAAAGGCTTAAGCAGAGAGTTAGTTAGTAAGTCGTCTAAAGGAATGGGACTAAAGCCCTTAAAGGAATGAGTTTATATGAAGGAAAACCTAACCCAGTTGACTGGAGATCCCAAGATCTGGGTTCAATAGGACAACCTAATCATATAAATGTGGGGGAAGTCACGTCAATATGGGGGAGTTACTTAACATTGTAACTTCCTAGTCCATTCCTATAACAAATGTGACTTGTTGAGAGGTTAAACATATGGCTTTAATGATTCAGGATGAAATCACAAAGCATAATGATTCGAGATGAAATCACAAAACATATGTTTTTAATGATTCAAGATGAAATCACCTATGTGAGAGAGAAGTGGGGTCGCTTTGAAGGGAATTGTGGGGGCGCAAATCCTAAGAGCTCTTGCAGAACCAGGCTAGTGTTCATGACCATAACGAACATGACTATGAGGACTTGACAATGTCAGGGAGAGTCTTGTGTGAAGTGTAATGTCGTCTACGTAAACAGAGGCTGAGTTCAAGGACATCGCGTCTACTCGGATCTAGGAGACTAAGTGCATCTCACAAGGGAAGGTTCAAAGGGTCACACCTACCTATCCTTTGCAAGATTCAACTATTGGAATTTCATCGTAATTTTTGTGTATTACGACCGATCTCCATTCATGTGGGGGATTGTTGGAAAATTGGTTGGCAAAAGTGACTTTTGACCAACTTTGGACACAATTATCTATATGTATATGTCACATATATGAGTAATAGTTTGTAGGTTTGCGTTCTCCTCGAAGAGAGCTTCGCAATAAGCCTTTATGTGTCCAAAATAGAGTTGATGTGAATGAGATATCGGGTCTCAAAGTTAGGCATTCGGTACCATGCCTAAAGAGGAAAAGTAGTTTATTTTCAATCCCACATCGGTGGGATGAGTAAACTTAGAGGGAGTCTATTGTGTATAAATAGAGGCCCTAATTCCACAAGTTTTACACACATCAAATCAATAGTTATTATTGATTTCCAACTTATGGAATACGCATCTCTTAAGATGAAATTCCAGGCAGTTTTGTTAAGTCCGACAGTACAACTTACTGTTTTGGCTGTTGTACCCTGGGAAACAGACGGCGAATCTGTTTTAAGGGAAGCGTGTCAAACACGTGCCTCGGCTTTTAGTGCTTCTTTGTTGATCTCTATTGGTGATCAAGTAAGTCTTTTGACTATTTTATTATTTTATTTAATTATCGTTTATCTGCGTACATTCTGTTTGTATTTAATTTTCTGTTATTTATTTAATGTTAATTTTATTTATTGTAATTTAGATTTTATTAATAAAAGTGTAACCGTTTCCCTACAATAATTATAAAAGATAGAAGTTGCTCGCATTTGATGGTGGTATGAACTAACTAAATGGAGTAGCTGTTTTCAGGTTTGTTAATCTCTTTGTTAGTGTATGTATTGAAGTAACCAAAGCCGTAGGTAAGGGAAATGCTCATTAACTTCGACTGCATTTCAAAAAGTGAAAAAAATGCTTATCGTTCATCAAGTGACATTAGTTTGTTTTCAAGCTCATTAATTACATGTCATTCCACAAAATTGTGCGATAATTCTCTTACATTACTCTCTTTTTATATAAGAATTTGACTGTATTCTAGTAACAAGTTTGTTTAGCATGTGATAAGCAGTTTCTTTCTAATAGATTTCCTCTAGGAGACAAGTTTGAAGCTATATATGGTTCCTAAGAACGAAAGACGAGATACTTGCAGGAATTGAATTTGACCTAGAATTTCCTACTCAAGAGGAGGATTTTATGATGATATTTTTGATAGTGGAGGAGGAATGTATATGGATTTTGATTCCCAAGATATGCTTTGTTCGGTCTCTCGAATTTAAGCATGTCTACTGGTATACTTTTAATTGGTACTAAGCGTCCCACGCTACCAAATGGTGTGCACGCAGTTGTTGGTGAACATCCGTCGAGGACTTTATTTGTCAGGAGTATTAGTAGCGATGTTGAAGACATGAATTAAAATCTCTTTGATATGGTAAATTATTAGTTCCAAGATTTGTATTTAGTTATGAAAAATACATAACATATGAGTATGTTTTCGTCCATATGCATCAGATTACGAGTTAAAAAGATCCTCATAAATCAAAGTATCTTTTAGCTATTACTCCGTATTTGATAATTTATGGATATACAATGTTTTATAAGAAGTCTCAACTTCATTAAAACTGTAAATAGCGAATCCTGTATTATTTTTTGTTAGCAAAAGGGAAAGGTTATGTAATGGGTCATAAGGGGTAAACTTTTGTGTGGGTTCAGTTCGATTTACCTTAATATAAAACATACACCTTTGAAGACTTTTGAGGCGCTTGACCCATTAAATATAAAACATAACGTGAATCAACCCATTCATATGTAAATGGGTCAAAATTGACACCGTTAGGTTACTTAAATTCTCAAAGCACCGTTTTTTATTTATTCCTTTCATTTTATGTAGCTTCCCGAACGTCACGATCCAAAATATGGTGGATTCAGGTCCCCCAAGTTCTCTTGCCCATCTAAACCTCCAACAATGATAATATCAGTCGAACAAATTGGTGGTGGCTTTCCCGATTACAGCATGGATGAAAGCTGGGAGCCTCGCATAGGTAGTAAATTATCGACAAATACCTAAGATAAGTAATTGTATGTATTCTGTAAACATTTAAAGGTGGTAAAAAACCCAAGATTAGTAACTGACATGAATGTAGAGATGGCAACACTTTTGGTACGGATTGAAACAAGTCGTACTGACTCATAACTATTCTCTATAAATAATTAGCGTGGCAAATATGATCACTAAAGTTTCATTATTTTAGTAATAATCGTTATTAATTAAATACGTTAAAAGATTTTATGCATTAAAAGTAAAGATTTGGCGACTTTTGACCTATTACGACTCATTTGACCCTTTTTGTTATTGGCCAATCATTATTTCACGTGTTATCAGTTAACTTTTAGCTCACTTATACCCGTTAAGATGAAAAATAACCCTAACCGACTTGTTCATATGTGTATGGTCATTCAACCTCTACCTTTTTTTTTTTTTTTTTTTTTTTTTTTTTCTTAATATATTTTTAATCAAGGATTGACTTATGATAAATTATTGGCAGTTCCACACTTTGAAAGTTATACGATTAGCTTCAAGTTGCCAATGTGTGATATTCTATATTATTCATGGAATGACATGATCGGACCGAGTGGCAATTTTTTTTCTACTCTAATAGTGCCGAATAGGTGATATGCACCAAAAGTGTTTCAACTCAAAAGGACACGTGTCAGCTTTTGAGTGGTCTTGGTTTCAAATAACTAACTTTGGCGCCCAAAGTTAGTTAATCAAATAACTAAGTAATCATTTTGTACATTCAGTTGGATATCAATCTTGTAATAAACCAATTTCCTTTCTCTCTTTCTTTGTAACAAACTTCCATACTTTCTTGATAAATCAACTACCATTTCCATTTCTGACATTTTGGATTTCTAGTTGTTAATCTCCATTGATAATCAGTTAACATTACTTCATTCAGATCTAATTGAGTCTATCAATTGGTATTCAGAGCCCTTTTCTTGGCATTAATGTTTTCAAGAGTATTCCATTGATACTCTTGATTATATTTCCGGTCATCTTCTCCGGTTGAAAACCGGCCAAAACAGAGATTTTCCGGCAAGAAATTAGGCACCACTAATTTCACCTGTTCTATTACATCAGATTAGCGCCAAACATCTGTACGATCACAAAGCTAGCCCATAAGTGGTTAAGTCCTCTAGCTTTGAACAAGCTGAGCAGCAGCAGTTGGTTTGGGTAATCAAGAACAAGATCAGTAGTCATTATTCCATTGTTGATGAGAAATAGTGATACTGATACAATGATGAGCACAAGAAATGCTTCTAACAACCCTCAACCTGAAGCAACTCTTGAATCTTTACAACAATCCATGACTGACATGAACACCATCATCCAAACTCTAATGGCTGAAGTCCAAAGATTGAAATTAGGTGAAGGGACTAGTAACAATAGAGGAAATCAAATGGTGTCTAGCAACTATGGCAGATTATCCAAGATTGAGTTCCCAAGATTCCATGGGGATGATGTCAAAGGATGGGTTTACAGGTGTAAACAATTCTTTAAGATTGATGGGGTGCAAGATGATAGAAAAGTGGAGTTAGCTTCAATGCATTTATATGATAAGGCTTTGATTTGGCACCAGCAGTATGTTAAGAGGTTTGGTGAAGAAATTCCATGGGAGATGTATGAAGAGGCAGTTCTTAAGAGGTTTGGGGTACTCTATGATGATCCAATTGTGGACTTGAAGAATTTGAAGCAAGATAGATCAGTCCAACATTATCAAGAAGAGTTTGAATCCTTGTTAAGCAGGGTGGAATTGAATGAGGCTTATGTAGTTAGTTTGTTTTTGGGAGGATTGAAGAAGGAGATTAGTATGCCATTAAGGATGTTTAGACTAAGCACTTTGCTTGAAGTTTATGCCATGGCAAAAATGCAAGAAGCTTCTAATGCTGCACTTAAGCCAAGTTATAACTCTCCTTTACTGTCAACTCCAAAATTTGTGCCTAATAACAGTCTAGTGAATAAGAATGTTAATGTGGCTCAAAAGACTGTTAATAATTCTAGTGGTAATCAATTAGTGGCAAGAAATGGTGGTAATAGGCCTTATAGATTGACTCAGAAGGAATTGGAGGAAAAAAGAGCTAAGAATCAATGTTTTTATTGTGATCAAAAGTACACACCTGGTCATAAGTGTAGTGGTCAATTGAATTGTTTGGAGGTTGTTTTGGATAATGATGAACAGGGGAAATGTGGGGAGGAGAGCACTGTGGTGATTGAGGAAGTAGAAAATGAGGAAGAAAATGATGGTCAGGATTATGAATTCAATGAACAATGCCCACACATATCCTTGAATGCCTTATCAGGCATTAATTCATACCAAACCATGAGAGTAAGGGGTATGGTGGGAAAACAATTGTTGCATATATTGGCTGATTCTGGGAGTATGCACAATTTTTTGGATGTTCAGACTGCAAAAAAGTTGGGGTGTAAGTTGAGAAGTACTACTCCTTTGAAGGTTTCAGTGGCAAATGGTCAAGAAATTTATAATACTTATGAGGGTCTCAGTTTTAAATGGAGTATAAATGGGAACCAGTTTGAGACTGATGTAATGCTTTTGCCATTAGGAGGTTGTGAAATGGTGTTGGGTGTCCAATGGTTGTCAACTTTGGGAGAGATTAGGTGGAATTTCAGGACACTGATTATGAATTTTGACTATGGGGGCAAGCAAATTGTGTTGAGAGGAACACACAATTCTAGCCTACAATGGATGCAAGGTAAGAAAGCTCTTAAGGAACCTGAGTCAAAACAGGCTGAATTGTATTCTATGATGCTTTGTGTATACTCAGTGACTTGCTGCCAATTGGAAGGAAAAGGGGACAAAATAACAGGGGTAGATGCTCTTGTGAATGAGTTTGAAGATGTGTTTGCAGTCCCTAATGAACTACCACCCCAGAGATCACATGACCACAAAATACCACTTGTCCCAAACACCCCTCCAATTAATATCAGACCTTACATGCATCCACCTCATCAGAAGGATGCAATTGAAACTATGGTCAAGGAATTGATGGATTCAGGAGTGATTAGAGCAAGTCAAAGTTCATTCTATTCTCCTATAGTCATGGTTAAGAAAAAAGATGGTACATAGAGGATGTGTGTAAACTATAGGCAGTAGAATAAGTATACAGTTAAAGATAAGTTCCCAATACCTGTTATTGAGGAGTTAATTGATGAATTGGGAGGAGCTACAATATTTTCTAAATTGGATTTGAGGGCTGGATATCACCAAATCAGAATGCATGATGGTGATATTGAGAAAACTGCTTTTAGGACTCATGAAGGTCACTATGAGTTCCTAGTTATGCCATTTGGGTTGACAAATGCTCCTTCAACCTTCCAATCATTAATGAATACAATATTCAAGCCATTTTTGAGAAAGTTTGTGCTAGTCTTCTTTGATGATATACTGGTATATAGCAAATCAGAGGAGGAGCATAGCAAATAAGTTGTTTGCTAAAAGGAACAAATGTTTGTTTGCTGTACCAAGGGTGGAATATTTGGGACACATCATTAGTGGTGAAGGTGTGGCAACTGATCCATCAAAAGTGGAAGTGATGAGAAACTGGCATGTTCCAACTACAGTCAAGCAGTTAAGAGGGTTTTTGGGATTGACTGGTTATTACAGAAGGTTCATAAAGAATTATTCCATGATCAGCCAACCTTTGACTGCATTGCTCAAGAAAAATGCATTCCAGTGGAGTGAATCAGCTGAAAAGGCATTTGAGAAATTTTAGATAGCAATGACTGAAGCACCAGTTCTTGGTCTTCCAAACTTTAGCCAAGAATTTGTTGTAGAAACTGATGCTTCAGGAACTGGAATTGGAGCAGTGCTATACCAAAATGGTCATCCATTGGCTTATTTGAGCAAAGCTTTATATGCGAAACACCAAAGTCTATCCATCTATGAGAAGGAATTTCTAGCTGTCATTGCAGCCTTGGAAAAGTGGAAAGGGTATTTACTTGATAGGCATTTTAAAATAAGGACTGATCACTTCAGTCTAAAGTACTTGTTAGATCAGAAGCTAACCACTCCATTTCAGCTTAAGTGGCTACCTAAGTTGTTGGGATTTGATTATGAGATAGCATATATAAAGGGGAATGAAAATGCAACAGCTGATGCCTTGTCAAGGGTAAATCATAGTAGTGAGTTTCTGCAAATAGCGGTGAGTTCTGTGGCAAGTGATGTGTTGGATAACATTAAAGCTAGATGGGAAACTGATGATACTATGAGGCATTTGATTCAGTCAATAAAAGACAAAAGCTACAAAGGGGACACAATCACTTTTGTTGATGATATGTGATAACGCTACACGCGTCGTTCGGGGTCAAAGGAACTTCCTTTTCGTCGAGCAAGTTTTTCAACACCCTAGGCAGTGAACCTAATCGTTGTAGTGTAGTATTAGGGTAAGCCACGGGTATTGATATCGTTCTCTAGGGGAATAGTGTTGGAATCACTCCTAAACCATAATCAAGTGTTTGTAATTAATATGTAATAGTTAGCTTTATTATGGCCTTTATGTTTGTTATTAGCCTTAAGCTTATGTAGAAGGCCCATGAGCTTAGGCCCAAGCCCATAAAGCAAAGGATGGGAACTAGGAGTGTTGCCCTAGCTTCCCTCCTATAAATACCTTATGTAAACCCTCACTTGAGGGTTGGTTGTTCAAGTTTTCTTTTCACACATATTCCTACGCCTAACCGTGCTACTCTCATCGTGTATGTGTGCTTGTTTACTTGTTCAATCGCCTTATCTCTTTCTATATTACTTGTGTTGTAAAACTAGTGACCTAACAGTGGTATCAATCGCCTACTAGTTGGGTGAATCGTTTTGTTTTTGAAGTGGGTTTTGGTCCTACGCGTAAAACTAACGAGTGATACTTTGGTTCGCTTAAAAACTTGTTTTTTACACTTTTTAATCCAAGATTCTTGTACTTTCAATGTTTTAAGGTGTTAAAATACTTGTTTTTGGCAAAAAAGTTTCAACCTTTACGCGTGGATATACGTTTTTAAGCTTGGTTTTTAACGAGGGTTTCATTCTACGCTTAACTGTTTTAGAGGCTTTGGTTCATCAAGTTTCACACTTTTGTGTATTTTGGTGTTATTGAAGCTATTTTATCACACAAAAACTGGTTTAGAAACACTTTTGGACAGAATCAAAGTTTTGAGCATTTCTACGCGTAGTAAAACCCTAAAACTACGCGTAAGTGCTTCCTTGGTTTGATCTTCATTTTCCTGGTTTATTCCGTGTTTTCTTACTTGGATAAGTCTGAAAATACGTCGACTTTGGATATCCTTTGCACTGTGATAGTGTAAAAGATCATTTGGGCAAAAACCCTAAAATTATGCATAAGCATAAGCTTACGCGTAGAAATCCTACGCATAAGATTCACTTTACGCGTAAACCTAGTTCTACGCATAAGGAAATCCTACGCCTAAGTTTCTACGCCTAACTTGTGTCTACGCATAACTTTAGAGTCTTTTCCCTGCTTACGCGTAAGCTAAAACCTACGCGTAAGCTAAAACCTACGCGTAACTCCTAATTGTTACGCGTAACTTTGGTGTTTTTACGCATAAGTGCTACTTGGTTCTTGTCTTTTCTACGCGTAAGGAAACTTCATCAACAAAGGTTCATTCGACTACAAAGATCCATTTTTACTACACAAGTTTATCAACATGTCTCAACCACCATACTCTAACTATTTCCCTCACACTTATAATCATCAACAACAACAACAATTAACTCCACAACATCAACAATGGAATCAACAACAAGCTATTTATCAACAACAATTTAATCAACAACATAATCCACAAATTGGTGCAATCCCACCACCACAAATGGTTCAAACACCACCAAGCCTTCAAGTTCAACCCTACACAAATGATTTCAATCAACATCCATCAAGAAACACTATGAAGGAACCCACTTGGTTTGCAAAGATGTGTGAAGCTTTAAGCAGCCAACAATCAATTCATGAAGCTGGATCACTTGATAGACCTCCAATGCTCACTCCAGGAAACTACGATCAATGGGTGATAAGGTTCTTTAGGTTTTGTGATCTGAAGAAACCACATGGAAAGTTCTTAAAGAAGGTTATCTTGGAAGGTCCATTTGAGATGCCTACTATCATTGTACCCGGAGATCCTAATGCTGTTCCACCAAGAGATGAACAAACCAACATTGCTACTGTTGCAGATCTAAATGCTACAGAACTTCTACACTATGAAGCTGATGAACTTGCAATGGAATACATCCTCTTAGGATTACCAAACCCAATTCTTTGTAGTGTTGATGCTCAAAAGACTGCACAAAAAATGTGGGATCATATTCGTCTTCTTATGGAAGGATCTGTACTCAATCAGGAGGATTTGGAATCCAAAATTTACTTGGCTTATGAACACTTCATGATTGAGCCTGGAGAGACACTAGAGTCCTATCATCATCGATTTTCAGATATCATCAATGATTTGGATAAACACAACATCATCATGCCAAGAATTGCAGTGAATACTAAGTTCCTGAGTAGTCTTGGTCCAGAATGGGAGAAGTATGTCATTTTTCTCCGTCAAGCGAGAACATGCATCATTCTACTTATGGATTGTTGTACGATTACTTGAAGCCTCATGAAAAGGAAGTTGATCGGGAAAGGATTCTCCGTGCTCAAATTGCTAAACAGTCACATCCGGAAAATCAACAACTTGCCTTGTATGCTCAACAGAATTATCCCTCTCAACCAGCAACTCAACCAACTGCTTCAAACATACCTTCACAGCAACAACCTCAACAAAATCAATTGGTTCCATACAACAACAACAATGCTCAAGCATATGTCAGTGAAGCGACTGAGGAAATCGATCCGTTCAAAGCATTGCAACAAGGATTTGTGATGATCGCTAATGCTTTTGGCCGTTACACCAACAAATCCAACAATCGTATTCGTTCCTCATCTAACACACGGACTCAAGCTGTTGTGAACAATGGACGTGTTGAAGTTCAGAATCGTGATTATGGTCGTCAGATGGGCAGTGGTCAAGGGTTTAATGCTGTGGGTCGGAATAACAACAGATCTCAAGTGGTGGAACATGGAAATGCTCAAAATCGGTTAAATGGTCTTAGATGCTACAACTGCAATGAGAAGGGACACCTGGCTAATGCATGCCCAAAGCCAAGGACTAGGGGCAGTGCTTATTTCAAAGAGGCTTTACTTTTGGCTCTTAAGGATGAAGCTGGTGGATCTCTCACAGAAAAAGAACAGAGCTTTATGGCAGATGCAGACTCAGATGATGATATGGAGGACTTGCAGGCCAATGCAGCTGTTATGTTGATGGCTAATATGCAAGAGTTACACATGAGTGAAACAGGCCCAGTGTATGACACTGATGGCTTGTCTCAGGTACCCGAACAAACCATCATCATATCTGAACTAATATCTCCGTCAATATCTGAATCCGGCACGACTCAGAATGTTCAAAATGAGTCATCTACATCTCATTCTGACGATTTTCAAATAAACCCCGTAGTTACATTTGACGATCCAGATGACCTTATGGTTTCCCTTGATAATCAAATTGACTCCATGGTTATACTTGAGGATCTAAATAATGATCATGTTATGACTCACGTTGAACACGCTGAACCCTTGCCTCATCCAGATCTTGTTCTGTTACTTAAAGACCAACAATCCCAAATTGCTGAATGTGTTGCATTAAATCAGACATTAAAAAGTAAAAATGCACTGCTAACCAAGGATTTTGAATGCTTACAAATGCAACTCAACTTTTTCAAAACTCAAGAAAACCGTGAAAAAGGTTTTGAAGCCGCTTTTGCAAAATCTCATCAAAACGAAAAATATTTAGAGAAACATATGCGTGATCTAGCCGCCTCGAAGAATGCTTTGTTGTCTGAATTAGAACAACTGAAACATGAACATAAAAATCAAATTAACGCTCTCACCTTGGAAAATCAAAAAGCTAAGGCTGAGTTGTTAACTTGTCAAAAACAGTTCTCCGCATACAAAAAGCATTCAACTAATCGGGTAGATGACCTTCTTGAAGAAATTATCGGCTTGCAAAACAAACTTAAAGAGTTTAAAACTGTTGTTTACAAACATGGTGAATCAGTAACAGCTATTGAAAAGTTTACCTTAAAACCCAATCCAAAAGGATATGGAAAAAATCTAGCTGATTACAAACCAAAGCTTTCACTAAAAACATTCAAACCAACTCCTGAAGTTTCCAGTGCAGAATACAAAATTGATAATACTGTTATGAGTGTTGTTGAATATCATCGTCAAGAGGAATTAGATGCAGAAGACGAGAGTCGATCAAAATTAAAAAACTTTGTTTACAACAAACCTTTTAATTATAAAAACGCGGTCACTTTCGTCACACCAACGGATTCTTCTAACACACCAAGGGTTATCATCAAAACACCTGAGTCTTCTAATGTTAATCCCAAAACAGATTATGCACAAACTTATGGTCCTTTACCTTCAATTAGTGAAGTAAACTCAAAACCTGAAAATCGAAATATTCTTAGATATTTTGACATTTTCATGGCTGACCTCAAAATTTTACAACATGAGATAGAATATCGTTCTGAAATCAAAATTGAACACTTTCAATCGCCTCTGGCGCGAGAACAAAGAGACATTTTTCAGAAAAATCTTTTACCTAATGTTAAAAACTTGAAAAGTTGTGCATTAGCCTGGGAACGGGATTTTCATAAGGAACTTGGAACTATGAAGGTCGTTTTTGAGAAAACAGAAACATCTATTTCTAATACTAAACGTAAAAAGAAACTTTTGAGAAAAGATGTTGATCGACTCTTGGAAGACCTTATCTGTGCTGATGTCCATAATGTTGTGTTGTTTCATTCTTTGCCATATGCATCTGATTATATCTCTGCTGATATTGTTGAAAATGTTGTAACTGTTGAGAACACCGATAATGTGCTTTAGATCGAGTCTTTAAAAGCTGAAAATAAACGATTACTCAACGAAATTTACAATGCCAAACGTCGTCTTCATTGGTGTGAAAAAGATATTCACAATCATCAACTTAGTTTTCAAAAGAAAATCGCTCAGTTGAGTGCAAAATCTTCTGATCCTAAAATTGAGCAACTGGATGATCAAAACGTGTCTTTGAAAAGTCAAATCTCAAAATATGAACAAGAACTTTCAAAAGTTAAACAGGAATATGGTGTCATATTTGATTTGCTCAATAAGACTCGTCATGATGCATCAAACGAACTTGATCACTATCTTGTTCACACTAGAGAAGTCATGAATTTTGCTGGTAATATTCGTTCTGAAAATCAAGATTTGATTCACACTATCTCTAAGTTAAGAGAAATGTTAGGAAAGTATGAACAACTTCCGCCTACTGTGATTAAGAGATTAGCACCAGTCACACTTAGTAATCGTGAACCTAGAATCCCTACTGCCAAATCACAAGTTGCTAACGTGTTTCCCTCTACTGAAATAGGAATAGTTGCGTCTTTTCCAAACGTCCGCACTTCACAGCCTAGGAGCACTCAATCGAAGAATAGGAATTTGCTACCTAAGAAAAGATCAATAAGGAATGCTAAAGTAGAAGAACACCCTAGGACTCTGAATAAGACTCATGTTGCTTCCACTATAGATGTTGCGTCTGGAAAATGTAATAGAAATAGTGATGTAACGAATGCTAAACCGTTAAGCACTATTGATATTCAGTCTGATGCACCTTGTGATATTTGTCGTAAAAGTATGAATTCTGATTGTCATGACAAATGTGTTGCTAAAGCTATCATCTCTCGATTACGGAATCCTAAGAACCGGAATACCTCTAGGCCCACTAATCAGTCTAAGTCTGTGCTTGGTAAACCGCCTTCTTTAGAGTCTAAGGCATGTGTTGTTATCCCTGTAGCTCCAGTTTCACCTTCTAAGAATGTAGTACCACCTAGTGCATTCACTAAGACTAAAGCAAAGAGTAGTTATAGATGGCAGAAATGGATATATAACACACTAGGATTTAAATGGATGGCTTAAATTATTAATGTGTGTATGTCTAATATACCTGCTTCGGAACCCTCTAACATTTCGGGTTCCACATCTACTTCTATTCCATATGTGTCGTCTGTGTGTAATGCAGGTGATACAGATCATTCTCTGGATTGTTGATAGCGGATGTTCCCGACACATGACAGGCAACCTTAAACTGTTATCAAACTTTATTGCAAAGTTCATTGGCACTGTCAGGTTCGGGAATGATCACTTCGCAGCTATCATGGGCTACGGAAACTATGTTAATGGGAACATCGAAATCAGCAGGGTTTACTATGTGGAAGGCCTCGGTCACAATTTGTTTTCAGTAGGTCAATTTTGTGATGGAGATTTGGAGGTTGCTTTCAGGGAGAAAACTTGTTTCATTCGTGATCTACAAGGAAATGACCTTATGTCTGGCTCGCGTAACTCTAGTCTCTACACTATCTCTATGCAAGACATGGTTGCTTCCTCTCCCATCTGCTTACTTTCAAAGGCAACATCTACAAAATCCTGCCTATGGCACCGTCGTCTCTCACATCTAAACTTTCAAACCATCACCAACCTTGCTCGACACAAACTAGTTGAAGGACTCCCACGATTCCGGTATTCAAAAGATCACCTTTGCTCAGCCTGTGAACAAGGGAAAAGCACTCGTGCTCATTTTCCTTCAAAGGTGGAACACAACTCTCAGCATGTGCTTCACCTTCTTCACATGGATTTGTGTGGCCCGATGCGCGTGCAAACGATCAATGGCAAATGCTACATCTTAGTAATTGTTGATGACTACTCACGATGGACTTGGGTCTACTTTCTTCGAAGCAAAGACCAAGCTCCACAAATGATCATCACCTTTCTCACAAAAATACAGGTTCAGCTCCGCAACACCGTCAGGATAATCAGAACAGACAAAGGAACTGAATTTGTTAACAAAACCCTTCGTGAATTCTATGAGAAAGTGGGAATTCAGCATCAAACATCTATTGCACGTACACCTGAACAAAACGAAGTTGTTGAAAGACGAAACCGAACGTTAGTGGAAGCTGCAAGAACAATGTTAATCAATGCTAAACTTCCAGATTACTTATGGGCAGAAGCTGTATCTACTGCATGCTATACTCAAAACCGTTCTATGATCACAAAACGCCACAACAAAACACCTTTCGAGCTTATCCACAACCATAAACCGAATCTCAAACACTTTCATGTATTTGGATCCCTGTGTTATCCGAATAATGATCGTGATGACTTTGGAAAGCTCAAAGCCAAAGCTGATATTGGAGTCTTTATTGGATACTGTGATAATTCTAAAGGTTTCCGAATTTGGAATCGTCGAACTAAGGAGGTAATGGAAACTATTCATGCTCATTTTGATGAACTCACGGAAATGGCTTCTGAGTATAACAGCTTGGAACCCGGTCACAACCGCTTAAACTTCCCTCAACCCCCATCATCAGCTGAACAAAGCCCCCAGCTCACTCGTCAACAAATGGAACGGTTATTTGCTCCTCTGTTCAGTGACGATATTGATGAAAGTGCTCAAGGTGTATCCGCTGTTTCCGCTGCTCAACCTGATACTACTCTTATACCTGATACACCTGCTACAACAACTACTGTTGAAGATGCACCTACACCAGTTGACTCAACAACAACAGTTGAACAAACCGCTTCCAACAATGATGAACCGGCTGATGCTATTCTGAATGAAGTACCCCCACCTGCAGATTTTGATCCAAATGCGTTCTTTAACCCGTTTGCTAATGAGACTGCTGCACCAGATGTCGCGGAATCTTCAACAAACCATTTGAATCCTCATAATCTGAACAATGTATACCAACATCAACCCTCTACACATAGATGGACAAAAGACCATCCTCTGGCTAATATTATTGGCAACCCGAATTAACCAGTCGTTACGAGACAACGTCTTCACTCAGATGGTGAACATTGCATTTATGCACTCACTGTCTGCCAATCTGAACCTAAAAACATTAAAGACGCAATGACAAAAGACAACTGGATTGAATCCATGCAAGAAGAACTCAACCAATTCAAACGTCTTGAAGTATGGGAACTGGTTGAAAGACCAACAGGAGTCTACGTCATTGGTTTAAAATGGATTTGGAAAAACAAATTGGATGCTGAAGGGAATGTTATCCGAAACAAGTCACGGCTAGTTGCTAAGGGTTATCGTCAGGAAGAGGGTATAGACTTTGAAGAATCTTTTGCTCTAGTTGCTCGTTTGGAGGCTGTTCGGATATTTCTCGCGTTCGCTGCTCATATGAATATGACGGTCTATCAGATGGATGTCAAAACGGCGTTTCTCAATGGACAACTTAAAGAAACGGTTTATGTCAGCCAACCAGATGGATTCGTTGATCCTGAGTTCCCGAACCATGTTTACAAACTGAACAAAGCTCTTTATGGTCTCAAACAAGCCCCTCGGGCATGGTACGATAAGCTATCATATTTCCTCATTGCTAATAATTTCACCAAAGGCTCGGTTGACCCAACTTTTTTTATACAATATCACGGGGCACATATCTTAATTGGTCAAATTTACGTGGATGACATCATTTTTGGGTCTACACATAAAAAGTTTTCAACCGCTTTTGCAAAACTAATGAAGAAAAATTTTGAAATGTCCATGATGGGTGAACTCACGTTCTTTCTAGGACTGCAAGTTCATCAATCACCCCGTGGTATTTTCTTGAGTCAGTCCAAATATGCCCTTTAATTATTAAACAAATTTGGAATGAAAACCTGTGATACTTATGCCACACCAATGACTCATACCAAGAAGCTAGACGCTGATTTACATGGGAAATTAGTTGACCCTACAAAATACCGAAGTATTATTGGGTCTCTCATGTATCTAACAGCTAGCAGACCTGATATTGTCTTTGCCGTTTATCTATGCTCCCGTTATCAGTCGCGACCAACTGAAACCCACCTCTCTGAGGCTAAAAGAATCCTCCGATACATCAAGGGAACCATTAATTTGGGGATCTGGTATCCGAAGGATTCTGGTTTTGAACTAATCGCTTTTTCAGACGCTGACCACGCAGGATGCTTAGACTCAAGGAAAAGTACTTCAGGAGCTCTACAATTTCTTGGTGATAAACTGGTGTCTTGGCAATCAAAGAAGCAGGATTGTACATCGCTGTCATCAACCGAAGCAGAATATGTAGCCATGTCCGCATGTTGTGCTCAAGTCATCTGGAAGAGAACACAACTCAAAGACTATGGTTACGTATTCGACAGAATCCCGATGTACTGCGACAATCGGAGTGCCATTGCGATCTCGTGCAACTCAGTTCAGCACTCGAAATCAAAGCACATCGATCTACGCTATCATTTCATCAAGGACCACGTGGAACAGGGTACCGTTGAATTATACTTTGTGGGTACTGAATACCAATTGGCAGATCTGCTCACCAAAGCCTTGCCTCCCGCTAGGTTTAATGAGCTGATCCACCGGATTGGTATGCGGTGTTTGACACAAGAGGAATTGGATGACCTCTCAAAACTGTCTTAAAAACCTGTCAAACACCAAAACTCTCTTTTGTAAATAAATTTTTTTCAAAAACAAAATACAAAAATATAAAATCAGATAAAACAACAAAAATATTCTCCTAATCTATTTTTCTTTCAACATGGCAAGTACATTTCTTCCGTCAACACTTTAATCTTTCAAAATTCAGTATTTTTTCTGATCAAGTGTTGAGGGGGAGAAAACAATCTCTTAACTGTTTCAAAACATCTGTGTACTTGCATGTTATCATATCCCGGTTGTTTCTGTTAGGATCCAAATATTATTGTGTTGATGATTCGGGTGGTCTTGGATGATCAAAATACATGTTTGCCATTAGAGAGAGAAGTAGAGAGTTGGTGTTTTCTTGCTAGAGACTTGGTTCTCAAAAGTATGGAATGTTAGATTGAAAAGCACCACCCCTTCCATAGATGGAAGGGGTATTTATAGTTTCAAACATAACGACCTCCTATCGGCCTGTGGATCAGGTATACAGTGGGTAAAGACCCGTCCTTCCTCCACGGTGTTGCACTAAGCTATATTATGCTACAAACTAATAAATAAACTACTAAATAACGTAACTAATGACAAGTCTACGAGCTAACTTAAGCTAGATAACATTTGGGGTGACCGACTCTTCACTACGGAATTTTCTAATTCCTAACAATCTCCCCCTAAGGGAGGTCACCCCATGTTTTACATTTCGAATCCTAGCATTCTATTATTGACTTTGTTCTTGAGCTCGTAGACTTCAATTCTTCAATTCTGCAATCTTTGTGCTTAAGTAGCGATTATTCAAAGTCCGCACTGATTTGTACTTTTAGTGGAGGCCTTTAACTGATCCACATCTTTGATGATCTTCGAGCTTTCTTTGAGATCATCAGCCACAGTAAATCTCTGGATCACCCTTAGTTGTGTTGCCATCATGTGATGTTGTGACTTTCGGACCGACATGCTCACACTTTCTGAATCATGACATCTTTCCATCAGAGTAGCGGAAGCTTTACTGGCTCATGATATTTGCAGCAGCGTAGCAGAAGCATAGTATAGAAATATCAGAGCCAGGTTATGTAGATATGCACCAGTCATGATTTCTTCAATTAAGTGTGGATGCTGTGAGCATGCGGCTTTGGATTGACTCCTCAATTCTGATCAGCTGCAACCGTCCAAATGTACCTGCAAACAACAGTTAGCAATAAAACACACGAAAGTGTCTTTGATCACTTTCGTTGAATTGAGGTACACGGCCCACGGTTCCCCGTTGATCAGTACAAGTACTGCCTGTGATCAGGTAGGATTCCTAAGAATCTCCTTGACAGGGTTTCGCAGCTGTTCTAGCTGTTCTCAAACCGGAACATCTCAAAGAAGACAACACGGAGTGAGTGAACCAGCGAATTGATATTCACTGATTGATGAAAAATGATATGAAAACAATCGCGTATTGATTTAAGAAAGAGTTTTGCAATACGACGAAGGTTTTATGAGAAAGATCAATTTTTCAAACAAAATACTTTTTGTATTAGAGAATGAGTACACATTCGACGTGCTAGCGAAAAGAAGAGATTCGCACATCGAACGGTTTTTCTAAAAGTATTTTTCAATCAGAGATACTTTTTGACTTTGAAATGAATACACATTCGACGTGCTAGAGAAAAGAAGGTTTGCACATCGAACGGTTTTTCCAAAAGTATTCGTCAATTCCATTCCTGGACCAAGGTTGATTCACGAGTGAATCGCCCCATCGTTTCTGTCCAGTTGTCACAAGCTTGATCTTACGAGAAGATCTCACATGTCACCCGCCAAGAGCTTGTTTGATGTTGGCTCTAGAAGGATTTCCATCTTCATCGTGAATATTTTCATATCACTCGGATGTTCTGGCAATACCACAAGGATAATGCGTAGGACTCTTAATATATTCTTACTTTCCACATTGTGTGAAACAGCAAGTCTTCGAGAATTTAGTGTCCTAATGAGATATTGTGGATGATCTCTTGGCTCTAGACTCAATAGTGCACATTTGGTTCCTGTGCCGGAGACTAGGGAGAGGGTCTCCTTCTTCAATATCAACAATCTCTTAGAGAAAGTCGATAGATAATGTCGGTTCCCTGTGAGAATGAGACAAGCCCTTTTAAGAGGAACTTGAGTGGCTTGGGAAGTTTAGTGCAGTGCGTCACTGGGTCCATGACGTCTTGTCTTCAATACCAGTGTTACCTTAGTAACCACTTAGTAGCATATGTATTGAACCCGGTTTCTGCGCTAAGGTTGAATTGATGGAGGGCTATTTCTTATCACCCTTTTATCATTCATTTCTTTTTCATTCTTCAACCCCTTCAGTGCTTACCGAGACTTCATAACTAGAACCTTGTTGGGTTTATTCCAGTACTAGCTCAGTCTCAGTCTGCACTCTTCCCATTCCTCACTTTTCTCCTTTTTTCATCATACCTAAAGACTCTACACTATCTAGTGGATTGTCCCTGGGTAGATCCCTCCGGTTCTGGCGGATCGTGGGAACTAATACCTAACCTAACCATCCTTATAACACCATGCATAAAGTAAATTGGTCGGTCTTTTGGTATTGTTCATTCCTTCTCGAAACCAATTGAAAAATCATTTGGAAAACCAATCAAGGTACTTGTGATACGAGATCAAAGCATTTTGTACCTTAATAGTTTTGATCATTTAGAAAACCTCCCCCTCAACATGTGCGTATGATTTAGAAATTGTTTAGCACAAGGAGGCAAGAGGACTTTGAAATATTTTCTTTGATCACAATTTTCATACGAAAAAGCCATTTTATTTTCATGGTAAAATTCTCCCCCTCAATATGTGCATAGGATAGGTGAAATCATTTTATCACATAGAGGAAAGAGCTCTTTTGAAGCACATCCACGATCACAAAATCCATTACAAAAACCATTTGAAAACACAATCAAGGTACTTTATAAATCTCTTTTTTTTTTAAAAAACTTTTGTACCTCGATGGTTTTGCTCCCCCTCAATATGTGCTTCGAGATTCGAAAGCGTTTAGCACATATGAGAGAGCAGCCTGCACAATTGAATCAAAACGATCATCATTTATCAAATTTCATATTAAATCACCAATTCTCCCCCGATCAAAAATATCAAACCCTTGAGATTTTGGATCCCAAGTGATTTAATAAGGTTTAGAAAACATGGGAGAGAATGTGGCCAGGTTTAAATACTCATCTGGTTTTTGGATAAATCCTCCTCCTCAACATGTGCATTGTGTATTTGAAATCGTTTGGCACATGGAGGCAGGAGTGCCTTTGAAGGACTAAAATCAATTCCATTTAAAACAGATTTGAGATTTAAAACACGATCTCTCCCCCGATCAAACCATTTGAGATTTGTGATCCCATCTGATTTAAATCATTTAGAAAGTTTGGGGAAAGACGTGGCAAGATTTAATTTTTGAAAAATGACAGATAAGGAACAGTTTTTCGACATTAAAGATTGTTAGTGTCAGGTATGATAGTTTTAAGAGACCTTTTAAGTAAAATAAAATAATTTCACAATCAAACAAGAACAGAAAAAATTTCATTTTGACAGATCTTTGAGTTTTAAAGAAAACCATACCATGACATAACATTAAATCTTTAGATCACCACATTTTATTGTACAAAGCGGAACTTTTGTGAAGAAATATCGTTTGAAAATATTTTATTTTAAATCACTCTCCCCCTCAATCCATGACAGAAGTCAATAATTGAGTGACTTAGGTTTTGATAACAAGAAGTCCGGTGATTTTCAAAAAATTAGTCCAATATATTTTCAAAACAATATTTTCCATTTTCAAAACAATTTAATCAAATTATTCAAAATTGTTAAAAAAAATGATATCCTGCACAAAGATACGTTAGATGGTTGAGAAGCTTCTGTAGTTGCTTTAGGGCTTTGAAGAAAAACCGTCTGCATATGCAGTGAGACTTCTTCTTATGTTTCATTTTGAATGCCAACTGAGGTCCAATTAAGCTCCGTTTCTTCAATCACTTAGAAGAAAACCATCTGCTGATGCAGTGAGACCTCTTACGTTGCATTTATGCCAACTCTCCATAGAAGTCCAATTAAGCTCCGTTTCTTCATTTGTCAACCCAAGATATCGTTACCCTTTCCTTGCGGCATCCAATCATGTTCATTAGTGGGATCCGGATCGGGAACATTCTTATATACCAATATACCTGCATATGTTAGTGAACACACATACAAATATATGGTGGTCGACAACACCCAAACAACAATCGACTAATAAAAGTCAATCCAACATATCAATCAGATCATGTAAGGTATGGGTATAATGTGTTTCTCAAACTCTAATCATCTAAACCTAACAATCATATCCTAGAAACCTAGTCCTTCAACATAGGCAATTATATTTTTTCAGATAAGCACGTAGGATAATTAAGAAAGTCCGTTAGATGATATAAATTTGAAAACATTTTCCCCCTCAATCAATGACTTATTTTCTGAAAAGATTAAAAGCGCTGAAGTCATTGATTGAGTTTTCAATTTTCACAAAAACTCTGAATCTGATTGTTTTTAAAGCAACTCATTTTCCACCATTTTGAAATACACCAAATATTTTTCTGAAGAATTTTAGACGGAAAAACATTTGTATAGGAACAGCAGTCCTTCGACATACTTTCCTCAAATTGTTTTAGGATAAGTGCACGAAATATATTTGAAAAATGGTTTAGCGTAGCACTTTCCTTTCTTGAAGAGCGGGTTGCTATCTGAAATAATAGCAAGCCATTATTTGAAGCCCGGGTTACAGTCTGAAATAACTGTAAGCCATTATTTGAAGCACGGGTTACAGTCTGAAATAACTGTAAGCCATAGTTTGAGACATGTTTTGAAAAAGAATATTTACACCTCCTGCTCGAACTTCATCTATGGTCCCGTGCCATTATTGAATGACATTTCTAAGACCGCAGATGTTATCGATACCAGAAGACATGTCATAGAAAAACATATTTTTGGCATTTTTGAAATTTTCTGATTTTTATGGGTTTTTGAAGGTTTTATAATTTTCTATTTTCTTTTGTTGGTTTTATATTTTTGTATTTTGTTTTTAATAAATATATACAAAGATAGAGAAGATGATATAGTTAAAGAAGATGATGATACGAGTACCGAGATAAGGATATCGAGCAGCACGTCGTAGAAGATAGAAGTCATCAACTCTTAAACATTCACCACCAAAGCTTCCAGGGCTCTTGAATCGAAGAAAGAAATTGAACCATCTGAAAGTGAGACTTTGGCAGCTTCCCCCCAAACCGAAAATCCTTTAGCTGAGCAGATTCGAAGCTCTATTTCAAGCTTTCCTTAGCCAGGTGCACAGAGAAGCACACCATTATCATAAATCCCGCTGCTCCTTTTAAGAACGATAATCGAGGATCTCCATTCGGGGTTATATCATCAAGTAGAAGAACAGCAACGTATCATCCCACATTTGAATACCTCTTCTCAAATTCCTTTTCCACTGAAGTCTGAAGTAATCCATTCCGAAAGGTGTCAAGAGACCACTTCCCCCACGTAGTTGAAATGATGCAGTCAGTCTCTTAGACTAGAGCTCACGAACCCGAATACACATACCCGAAGACAAAGAAACTTATACCATCGAAGTAGCAGATTAAGTCCAATAGCCAAAGAATAACCCCGATGTATACTTTTCTCTCCCTCTGAAGAAAGTGTATGAAGCTCAAGAACCCGAAGTACCCGAATGCCCAAAGAGAGAATAACCGATAACATTGAAGAAGCAGGCCGAATCACTGATTATCTCTGTGGGTGACAATCTCTGCGGATGTCAACACCGGAATAAGTGATTATATCTCTGAATCACAGATTAAGCCCTCAAGTAAAACAGCTGAGCATCCCCAATGTACACAATCTCTCTCCCCTGATGATTGTGATAACATCAAAATCATCACACACTTGTATACCTCTTTCATCACCAGAAACTAACTCTTCCATCTCTTCCCCCACATAGTTGGAATAAGAACACTAAACGCCTTGATGAGTAAACCTTGAGTTTCTCTACGGTCATGACATATGTTTTCCCGGGATATCTTCAATCACTTAGAAGAATTAAGTTCATCAAGTTTACTCGCCATGAGTCAAACCTTGAGTTTCTCTGCGGTAATAACATTTGTCTTCCCGGGATATCTTCAATTACTTAGAAGTATTAAGTTCATCAAGTTTACTCGCGTTTAGATACGTGTCTCCTTCCCCCTTGCTGGTTTTGATACTTCAGAATCAGCAACATATTTTAAGCCCATGTACTAGAAATCATTTGAGAAGAACATCATTAGCTCAGATGTATCTGTGAGAATCAACTTGCTGCAGAATGTGAGCAAGTCTAATTGGGGATTAAATCTGACTTTTCACTCTCCCCCAATTAGTGCTCTCCCCTAAACCGAAAATCTGTTTGATAACAGCCCAGATTAAGAAGAAGTCTTTAGATCGTTAATTGCAACTCGTCTTTAGTCTTCTAACATGTAGCAGGAAATGTAGAACAGACTGCAGACTCGACCTTCTTCAAGATTGTCCAGTTGGGGAATAGATAGTTAACATCTTCAACTCACCAAAAACAAGAACATCACCAAAAAGCATCCCAATCAACTTACATCTTGCAAATCCCCTTAACTAAAATCCCTCCCAATCAAACAAGAACAGAAAGATGTTCATCAATGAAATCAGCAATCAGGCTACAACGAACACATAAGATGGTAACACCAAACTACCAATCACATCAAACAAGAACAGAGAGATTGTTCGGAATCATCATGTTGATGTGTACGTGAAGCATTAACCGGAAGCACTTTGTCGATAAACTCATCAATCTGAGTGAAGATGTCAACCAACGGCTCTTAAGAAGAAACTCCATGTAAAGATGACCCGATAAGAAGAAGCTCGGTTCTTACATGAGTTAGGAGCCGTATGACCATATATTCTCATATTACAATCAACCATGCAGTATTATCATACTTCTTCTCCCCCTCAAGAATTGCATACGGAGATGCCATTCTTGATTAAACAAGTGAAAATCATCCAAATGTAGTTTATTCACACTTCTCCCCTGCAACATTAGCGCATGATGTCTCCATCTTCATTATAGTTGAGCAAGTGGAATAAGAAAACAATCAGTGGTAGCCCGGTTCACTTGAAGACTGAAGCGCATGGAAAAAGTATGAAGCATGTTGATGAGAATGGTCATAATAGAGAAGATTTCTCTTCTTCAGAAGATAAAGCGCACTGACACGTACACTTTTCTTTTCTTTGGAGTACGAGGCCTGAACTGATGTGAACAGACGTCATTATCTCTCACTTTTCAGCTCTCTTAGCAAAACATGTAATCAACCCCATTATCATTCAGTAGGCTTTTTGTCGTGACAGCTGATGGAGATAACCCAATATGATGAATTTGACCTTGAAGTAAACTAACCCGAACTCGTGACTTAAACTTGCACATATGTAACAAAGAGCGGTGCCGAGAATTCATGCTCCATTGAATCTCTAATTACTCTATACTCTTCAACCAACCAACCATCGAGTATAAGACGTATGCCACCTCTTGAAAATCCACAATTGAATGTGACACTGAGCACTACAACGTAACTCCTTAAAGTGATAGTTATTTTGTGGTGGTATGAGCCCAATTCCCCCAAGTGGTAAAAGAAAAGGTAAAAGACACCCAACAATAACTAGATTTCCAAGTCTTCGTTTTTTTATAATAAGCTCGAACAAGGATCTCGAAGAATCTTCATCCATCCATCCCCGATACCTTCAGATACTAAGTACACTCGCCCGTGATGTTTCACTTCAACCTCAAATAAATAATACTGAATTAACGCCGATGTCACATCTTCTTAACTGCTCAAATCTAGCCTTCTTTGACATTTAAATGAACTTTGATAATGGTTTCATCCCGACCATGGTAAAAAGCACAAAACCCCGTAAAACCATGTAATAACCAAACTGCCATGACAAAGATCCAAACACACATCCAATTCATTAAGTACACCCTTTTATCTCTTCTTTGAAACAGAAAACGTAGCACCAGCATCAAATAAGATCCCGAAATACACTTTCCTTTCTCCAAGATGGTTCCATCAATACGGGATTTTACAATTCTATGGTTTAAACCAAGAAATAGGTTCTTTCGCGGGATTTTACAAAACCAAGAATAAACCGTAAGATATATCCGGAAATGCACTTTACTTTTACCAGGATGTTTCTATTGTTACGGGATTTTACAAGTCTATGATTTAAACCGAGAAATAGGTTCTTTCGCGGGATTTTACAAAATCAAGACAAAACCGTAAACAATATCAGCTTGAATGTGTTATGACAACTTTTGGTTTCAGTGAATATCTGTTTTAGGGGAACATGCAGTGGTTCATCAGCGGTTCATACTCCAATAACAACAATATCATCAACCATCCAATAAATACTTTGGTAAACACATTATTCACGCATTCTGTCGGCTATTGTAGTGACCACATGGAGAAATAAACCCGATAAACCAAACTTGATCATGAAGTAGAATTCCCCAGATTTGTTACTTAATCTTGTACTAATCCTTGTGAAGAAGAAACGGTGTACCCAAAGTACAAAACCTCTTGACATTCTCAACTGAGTGAGACACCGAAGTGATAGCAACGTTGTGGGTCAAGCGAGAAAGAATCACAACCGTAACTAAGTAGTCAAGTCTTTATCACACTCTGTAAATGCCCAAACAAGTCATCTTCGCGGAAGGGTAGAAAGAAAGAAGACGAAATAAGTAAACATGCCCGGAAATCCTCACTTCAAATTCAAATACGAAATGCCGAACAACCAATCCCCTAGTCACATTAATCAATCATCAATCCAGCCTTGACATACAATACTTTGTGAAAATGTATACACCAAAGTATCAAACTGCACAACACACCAAATCTCAACATATCACATAAACTCATCATCAAATCTCATACTCACATATTACATCGACAAAACTCTTCAACAAATCCATCTAATCCAAATTTCATAAGATTTCAATTTATCAAGTCAAGCCCATGTAAATTCAAACCCGATCCAAATTACTAATGCGATACTGCCCGGTCAATGTAAATGCTTGCAATGGTTAGTTCATGCATTCCGGTATCTTTGACATATAACAAATTGCAAGGATTTTGACCAGGCTCCAATTAACAGGAATTTGAGCCGTCACAACCATACCCCATCAATAATACTTGATAAGAGCCTTAAACCAAATAAAGATCAATTATACACCCAAACCGTGAATTAGTATCTCTTGTGAAATTTGAATAGCCAAACACTCAACTTAATACCACAACAAATTAATAAATCTCCAAAATCATTTAGGATGACAAGATTAGGCATACATGTCACAACGAGATCCAGTGTCTAGCCCACATGACACAACAAAAATCCGGCCCATGTGATAACACAAATAAACCACATCAATCAACCCTAATCATTCGGACTATAAAGGATACTAACTTCATATAACCTTAACCTAATATTTCTCTAGTATTACGCAGTCACCACAACTTTCTCACCCCACCAGATAGTAACGTTTCACTCTCCCAAATCAGAGAAAGAAAAAACGTATCACTTCTCTTTCATATCCACTCATCAATCTCAAACCATCATCACGTAATTAACCTCAAAGTTGAATCTCACAAACACAAACTACTATACCGAGCCTTGATTATCTATTACAGCTCAAGTCCGAATCAAGAAGGTGTTTTAAAGGCTTCAAGATCCTTAAAAGGGGGTCTCGGGTAGGTTATGTTGTTGTTTTGATTTGTTTGTTGGTCAATTATTTTAGAACGAAACAAGAAAAGAACTAACAGATTTGTTAACTTCTACATCTTACAAGTTTCGGATATTCAAGATAAAGTAAGAGAAAAAATCAATGATGATAGTATTCGTGTAATAGACCTTAAGTGGTTTGCAAATACTTGTTATTACCACGAATCAAACTCTGAGATGTATTAGATTTTAATTTCGTTTGAGTCTTGAAAGAGAGTTGGGGAGTGGTGTGAGGGTTTTTTGAAGCGAGTCTAGGTCAAGGTTAAGTTAGGTTCGGATTGGTTGAGTCAAGATTGGTTGTTGTATCTTCGAATTATACTCATTCAGTTTATGCTTTGTTTGTACCGATGATGGCTAGATAAACCTGAGGTCGATGAGTATTAATGGTATTTGGTATTTGTGGTCTAGTTGGTCGAGTGGTGTTGTGGCACATGTGGTCGAGGTCTTGCTTCTCCTTCATCCTTTCTGTAAGTCGCTACGACAAGTCGCTACGGCTAACTCGCCACGGCTAACTCGCCACGGCTAACTCGCCACGGCTAACTCGCCACGACTAACTCGCCACGGCCAAGTCGCCACGGCCAAGTCGCTAGGCCTATGACAAGTCACTAGCCTTTCGGTTTGACTCAAAAGTCAAACCGTCACCAAGTCGCTATATCATGAAAACACATAAATCGCTAACTTGTCAATACAAGTAGCTACTTAGATTCAATGGATCTGGATGAAAAAAAATGTCTAAGTCGCTAGCAAGATTTTTTATGTTTTCCGATGAGTTTTCCGGCTACTTACCGACCATATTCATGATAAACCCAGAAAAAGTATAAAGATGCATCCATTTTGACCCATTTGACCACGAAAACTGCTATTGTAACAACAAAAATACGTATGAAACAACATAAAGTTTGAACCAAGGACAAAAGGTATAACACAGATACCAAGACAGACCACATGTATAACACATGAAAGTTTCAAAATTTTGACCAAACAGATACACGAAAACATGTAGGACTGTTATCAAAAAATATTCCAGACACAAAAGTACCAAAACAGTTTCAACATGAATAAAAAAATACCACACAAATCAACAAACCACAACAACCTTGGCTCTGGTACCAATTGTTAGGATCCAAATATTATTGTGTTGATGATTCGGGTGGTCTTGGATGATCAAAATACATGTTTGCCATTAGAGAGAGAAGTAGAGAGTTGGTGTTTTCTTGCTAGAGACTTGGTTCTCAAAAGTATGGAATGTTAGATTGAAAAGCACCACCCCTTCCATGGATGGAAGGGGTATTTATAGTTTCAAACATAACGACCTCCTATCGGCCTGTGGATCAGGTTTACAGTGGGTAAAGACCCGTCCTTCCTCCACGGTGTTGCACTAAGCTATATTATGCTACAAACTAATAAATAAACTACTAAATAACGTAACTAATGACAAGTCTACGAGCTAACTTAAGCTAGATAACATTTGGGGTGACCGACTCTTCACTACGGAATTTTCTAATTCCTAACAGTTTCTTTTAACAATGGTGGTGAAGTTTCTGGTACAATGACACTCCTCGGACTAAAATTAATAACTTTTCATCAGTTTTCTTAAGTCGAGGGGGAGTGACGTCAAGTTTCTTTCCTAAAAACTTTGTTTGGTAACCAAAATGGAAGTTAAATGGCTTTGTTTGAAAAAGGAAAAGGTGGAGGGACCAAAACTTTCAAAATGTTAAAGTTAATTTTAATAAATACCTTCACCTAACTTCCACTTCACATTTATTACTCTAAACCTAACAAGATCCTACGCCTAAAATTCGTTCATCCTATCTGTGTTTTTGATCATCATACTGTAAGTGGACTAATGTTTCTAACATGTTTTTAAACATTGGTTTTGATTTTCAAATGAATCCAACGGTCAAATCTACTGATATGGGTGATTTTGTGTTCTTCGCTTACGCGTAAGAACACATGATCATGTGTTGTGTGTTTGTGGCTAAAAAGATAATGTCAAAATGTTTTAAAAACATCAATGATATGTTTTCTATCCTCAAAACAAACCCAGAAACACGAATTGAATGACTTTGAAAATTAGGGTTTATGCATGGTTTTGGGTGTTTTTCAAATGTGTATGTTTTGGTCAAAAAGACTGTTGGGTTATGTTCTTATGATGTTGAATTGATGATTTCCATGCTCTATAACCACCCAGAAACACTAATTGTGTCAGAATTAGAAATTAGGGTTTAAGGTTCTTGAGTTTGGGTATTTTTGATTCACTGCAAACTAAGTGTTAAAACTTGGTTACTATACTCTCACAACATCTAAGACATACCTGAAAAACTTTGGTGCATATTCTATGGCTAAAATTCATACGCGTAGATTTAGGGTTTTAAACTACGCGTAAGGTTTTCTACGCTTAACTGTTTATATGAGCAATTGTGTTTTGATCTGTCATAAGATGAATGTTATGTGTCAAAATTGATGATATGATGCTTTGTTTCAGGCTTGCTACACTTAAAATTCAGAATCAAGGTTGTTGTAACTCTACGCATAAGGATCACCTTACGCATAGCATGTTATGCGTAAGATTAGTCTTACGCGTAGCTTCTACGCATAAGGTTCTACATATGGGACTACGCGTATCCTGTGAAGGATATGCGTAAACAGTGACCTCTACGCATAAGGTCAACTCTTACGAGTAGCCTTACGCGTAAGGTTAATATATGCCTACGCGTAACCTCTACGCATAAGGTCCAATTTTTCTTACACGTAATATTTCTTACGCGTAAGTTAGGATCCTACGCGTAAGTTTACGCCTACGCATATATCATTTCTGTCTACGCATAACTTTACCAATCCTACGCATAAGCCTGGATCATACCTTCGTTATGAATTGTTACGTGTACAAACTTGTAAATAAACTAATCATATCGTCACGAATCCAATAATGTCACTAATAAATCTAAAACGTTTGAGATGTTGTGAACCATAAGTGATAACATAAACTTTAAAACTTAAAGTTAACTAACTCACAAAACATTTCACGACGTCATTGGACTATTGGACATACAAGTGACTTAGGACTCGTAACAATCATTGACACTGTACATTCAATAACTAGACAATAAGACCTTCTGTTGACTAACATTATGTCTTTCGATATGTTGGTTCTTTTGGCTAATGTTATTTCAGATCACGACATGGCTGAACAAATGAATGTGGATGCATCAGAAGTTCTCTCCATTGCTGATATCTATCCTTATGGCTATCCAATGAAGATAGGAAAGAATAATCTCCGTGTTGACTTTGACACCCTCACTTGCTCAGAGTCTTCGTGTTTAATTGCTATTGATATTCTGAGGACTCATCCGTATCTGAATATGCTCACTCACTCTGCAACTGTTCCTGAGGTCTATATCCAACAGTTCTGGAACACTATGGAAAGGGTCAAAGGACGGACTGCTGTGACGGTGACTCTGAATCACAAACAAGTCACCATTACACCTGCAGACTTAAGGGCTGTTCTCCTAATTCCAGAAGTCGAACCAACCAAACTATATGCCACACCTGCTGAAGAGCTCACTCTCCAATTCTTAATCGATATCGGTTATGACGAGGCTACAGGAGTAATCACCAAGCATTCTCACGTAGAGCTTAAGAGTATTCCTCAGCCATTGAGAACTCTCTACATGATCATCACCAAGTCTGTTTCTGGTCGTGACAGTGGCTATGAGTATCCCAAGCTCATGGAACTGCAAATATTTTGGGCATTGGTCAACATGAAACACATCGCTATCGAAGCTCTAATTTGGGATGACATGATGTCATTTCTCAACAAGCTTGGCTCAAAGATTCCCTACATCAGATATACTAAACTGTTGATCCAGAGAGCACTTGGACTTCATCCTGATATTCCCAAGAGGCTCAATGACCCCGACAATCACGATATGTTGACGGAGCCTATTCTATCTTTCAGAATCAAGGAATCGTCTACAAAGAAACAAGGTGCTGTGTTGCCAGATTTCCTTCTAACTGAAGATGTCAGAAAGCTCGAAACGTACAAAAGGTATCTGGAAGCAGTTAGACAAGGCAAAGTTGGTCATCTCGACGAAAAATCTTCTGGAACACCTGTAAGGAGAACCAGAAGAGGAAGTGCAGGAAGCGCAACAAGTACTGTGAGTCAAAGGAAGTTTCCTAAAAGGAATCCTCCTTCTAAAAGGATTGTTCCCGTAAAGGAAGCCGAACCTATTCCCAAACTTGAACCGCAAAGAAAGCTTGTGGACGAGAGCTCTGAAGATACTGATACAGATGAAGAGGTTCATTACTCTGCAACTGCAACCGAAGCACCTGCCTCAGTAGCAAAACCTCCAAGTCCTCCAGCTGTCCAAGGAAAAGGGAAGACTCCAGCAATTGTACCCTATGATGAGAGCTCTGAAGAAGAAGAAGAGCAACTGGATAAATCATACAGGAAGAAGTATAAAATCGTCAGACATCTTCAAAAGGCTGAAGAATTTGCTAAAGACCAAATGGGTGGCCCCGGTGGGTCAAGTGGTGCAGCTCAATCTTCACCAACTCCTGATGCGGTTAATCAACCCGATAAGGGAGCTGGTGCCACCACTCTTGTGCAACAACAAAAGCCTGCAGAGGATACTATTGTATATGATTTTGAGGAACCGGAAACTGAGAAAGATAAAGATGCTGCTTACGACGATGTGCTTCTGGATAGTCCTACACGCTCACAGAAGGAAACTTCTGAACCACCAAAGGACCCAGAATCTCCTCACATCTCATCATCATCGGATTCTTCGTCTCATTCATCACAACCACCATCCAAGAAGTCAACCAAATCATCATCCAAATCAGTGAAGAAACCACCTAAATCTTGGGTTTCTCATGCTCATGAACGGATTGCCAAAGCTGTAAAACAAGTCAGAAAGAAAAACGTACTTAACATCAAGTTGAATTTCTTTGCTGATCACATACATCATCTGTATAACGAGCATGACAAGATGCAAGAAGAAAGGAAGTTTATCCAGGAATTCATGAAAAGTCATCGTAAAGAGGAACTGGATGAAATGATTGAAGGTTACACTCAAAAGTACCTTCAAGATATCGTTCCTAAAGTCCAAAAGGAACTGGAGAAGACAGCAAGAGATCATACCCACAAGTTTCTTCTCGACACTGTCCCCGGTGTGACTAGAGAAGTATTTTCCAGACAACTCACCCCTAACATCGTCGCATTGGTTAAACATACAATGGCCAAAGAAGCTGATCTCTCTGAATCTGAGTTAATCGCTAAACTAGTGATGCAAATGTCAAAGCGATCTGGAACGTTTACTTCGGATGAAGCTAAATTTTTCGAAGGTCTACTTGCTTTTCAACTCAGATCATCATGCAAGGAGTCAGCCGATCAACCCAAACGGCCAAGAGATGACGATGATAAGGACAAGGACTCTGCATCTAAACGTCAGAAGCAATCTGGTGAATCTTCGTCTATGCAACCCCCACCTCAACGGACTCCTTCTTAACGAAGATCTCCTCCTCGCTCTTCAACTGATAAACCTCAGGACGATTCCGAGTTACCACCCCAGACTCAAAAAACCGGTGATCACTTTGAATATACGGGTGGTGACGATGAAGAGGTCCTTGAGCCCCAACAACAACCCACCTCTCCCAAACAAGGACAGAAACCAGAATCATCATCTAAGCCTTCGAAAAAGAAGAAGAAGACGCTTCATACTAACGTCGTATCATGGCTAGATGACGATAAAACTGAAGAATTTGAATGGTTTGCTACACTTGTTAACAACACTCCCTACCCTGAAGATGGTCAAGAATTGGTAGACGGTAGTACCTTGGAGCATGCAAAGATTTTGCAAGAAAGGTTCCGGGTGAAGAAGATGACGAAATCTGAATTGAAGCGCATCAAGAATGAAGCATTCCTACTTTTGAAAGACAGCTCGGAAAGTGCAATCGAGGTTGAATATCACCTTGAAAACATTGCTCGAGCCATGTCTAATAACATGGATTGGCTCAACCCAGAAGCAAACATCGACTTCACCAAACGGGACAATCCTCCATATTACACCGACTGGTCTCGACCTCTACCTACCATTGGCCAACCTGATCAGCCTAGGATTCCTTTCAGACATTTCTTCAACAAAGACTTAGATTTTCTTCAACACGATGGCGATGGTTCAAGGAAATACGCTACATCTCTGACACTTCCATTCCCTGCTTGCATATACTCTGATTGTATAGCCATCGAGGAACGTGCTACCCACATGTTCTCCGACAAAGTGGTAGCATATGACCAAGATGCAATGTATGGGATTCACCATTGGCCGGAACGCCGAAGAATCTACTACAGAAGCTGCTTGGTCCAGAAGTCTCAACATGCAGTGTTCAGTACTAAAAGTATCGTGGCCATCCAACATGTTCGTCTATCGTCTAAATGGGACTACACTTTTCTCAAGATTGTGGTCAAAAGACAAGACGAAAGGGACTATGCATTCTCTGAAGTTGACTTTGAGAATTTAAACATCAACGATATTGAAGACATGTACCTTGCCAAAGTTCAAGGTCGCATGAGACAATTTCCAACTGAAGTACAACGTGAATTCATCAAGTCACTGCTCATCTTCATCAGACGCATAGTCATCAAAGAACGTGTTGAAGATCTTCAGCTTGCCGTTGAATCATATCAGAAACGTGTCAACTTCACTCCACCACAGCTTGATCTTCCCGATATCAACCAGCTATCACAATTAACGCTCATCAGCAAACCGTTTGGTGTCGTTTATCGCAGTGAACTTCATCGCAATTGCTTGATGGCGTGTAATGAGCTTCACAAATTTGGAGATCATACTCTGAAGATGGTTAGGGACGGATTAGCTTATCGATTGAAGGATATACGTGAAAACATTGGGAACCCTAAGCGATGGAATTCTCAGGATCGGAGGAATGTGAGAAGGATCATCACCATGATTGATGAACGGTTGTTCAGAAGGGATCAGTTCAGAACGTTGGAAAGTTTTGTTGGTGGTCGACCCAGGATCAACATCACCGGCTATCAATGCCCTGTTCGTACTCCTGGGAACATCACTGCACTTCCTGGTACTCCTTGATTTGGTTCTTTCATTACAAATTTGGATGTGTGATTATATATGTACATGGCTTGTGCACACATAACAGTGTACAACCCGTAATTGTCAAGAAAGGACCCTGTGGTACGCTTCAGTGCCACAATCCTTATAAAAGGAGCGAAAGCTTCTTATTTTTGAGTAAAACCTATTAAACCTTTCATTTTTCAAGGTTTTGCTCAAAAGAACAAGTACTTCCCCCGTATGATTTTCAAAACCTCAACCGTTTATATCACTTGTTGAGGGGGAGTATTTGAACTAAAACTTTGTTCACAAATTGTTCATAGTGGTCCCTCTTCCCGCAACACTCGAAATGGTCATATTTATTCTCAAACGTTTCAAAAATAACATTTTATATGCCATTTTTGAGGGGGAGAAAATTATGTGATAAGAAATATGTTGTGTAAATGCAAATGAATCTTTGTGTAATAGACTTAACCAACGAATTGACGGTACTAAACTGTTAGTAACTCGAAAAGACTTGTCCTGGACGGGTAATAATTTCAAGCGAGTTCGCTAGTAATGTAAACGTGTCTCGCAAAGGACTTGTCCAAGTAGAAAGTACCATTCGAGACACTCTTGGTAGACATGAACTCTGACGGGTATGACAACCTTTCGAGGTTTGTCTACACCTTCAAGGTAGTTATTAGAGCTAGTTGTCACCTAAAAGCTGACAATGTAACTCTTTAACTATGCAACGTAACCGTGTCTCGCGGGGAATTGTCTATCTCGAGTGGATCAATTCAAAATGTGCGCGCTCTTTCCTCACTATGCATTTAACCGTTAAAACTATTAAGCACATGTGGAGGGGGAGTATTTATGCAAAATCTTATCTCTCACAGTGGTTCAAACATGTTTTTCATTTACAAACCCTTTGAGAGATATTTTCACAAACAGTGGTTTTAATGGCAACATAGGTTAGTCATGGAGTTATAAGGTGACTAAGGTTAGGAATAACCATCCTATGATCCGCCAGAGCCGGAGGGATCTACCCAAGGACATCACAAATAGTTAGCACTTAGAAGTCCTTAGGTACGATTATAAAAAAGGAGAAAATGAGAATCGGAGAAAGAAGGAGTTGAAGAATCAAAAAGAAATGCAAAGAAAAGGGTGAAAAGAAATAGCCCTCCAGATTATTCAACTTAGGGCAGACACCGGGTTCAATTCATATGCTACTGGTTGTCACTTAGTGACACCGGTATTGAAGATTAAAAGTCGTCATGGACCCAGTGACGCATGCACTAAACCTTCTTAGCCACTCAAGTTTCTCTCAACAGAAGCTTGTTTCATTCTCACAGGGAACCCTACGTAAACTATTGGCTTTCTCTTAGAGATCGCTGATATTGAAGAAGGAGACCCTCTCCCTAGTCTCCGCTCAGGAAAACCAAAATGCACTATTGAGTCTAGAGCCACGAGATTCATCAAAAGATCTCTTAGGGACACTTGACATTTCATCACTTGTTGATCAACAAATAAGATCTTCAGTGGTTCATATCGAGTCCTTCACAGATCTTAGCAATCTGTCGAGAACATTTATGAGAGGTTCACATCTGTGATCCTCAGTGATTGAATGGAAACTCCAGCCAGGGTCAACATCTAACAACCCTGACAGCAGGTCACTTCGGTAACTCCCCGTGGATTACGCGGAGTGTGTCTTAAACGGTCTAAAGTCGTGAGGTGACGCTTCGGTGTACCTCAGCGACTCATCTGAACTGTAGATGTACTTCGGTACATCGCTTTATCTCACTTGTGGGACTCCAGTTCAGGAACGGCCTTTGTAAGAATTAGAGTTGTGTTTTCACACTTCGTAAGTGCCGGAACCTGCCTATTACTAACCGTTTGAAATGTTTTCTTCTTATGGAAGCTCCGGAGCAGGATGATCGTGCTGATTCTTTTCATGCTCACGCCAACATCATCACTGATGAAAGTTCTATTCAAAAGCAACACAACCGTCAGAATGATTCTTCGTCAAACCAAAGAATCTACAAAGTTAAAGACTTAGATAACTTCATCAGTATTGAATTCCAACGTCAAAGAGCGTGTGAGCATGTTGAAGAATGACGTGGAGACACTGGAGCAGCGAAGCAGACCTGAGGCAGACTGATGCAGACAACAACATACTATCACTTTCACCACAAAGAACAATGATCAAAGAACAAAGTTAAAGATGACGTCAAAGCATAACTGTTCAAAGATAACTATCTCTCTACACTGGGGAGATTGTTCAAATCAAGGCAATTCCTCTCACAAGAAAGAAGAATGTCAGAAGACGTCAGAGCTACTATTACATCAACGCCTTCACCGTTCATCACCAACACTTGAGGGGGAGATTGTTGGAATCACTCCTAAACCATAATCAAGTGTTTGTAATTAATATGTAATAGTTAGCTTTATTATGGCCTTTATGTTTGTTATTAGCCTTAAGCTTATGTAGAAGGCCCATGAGCTTAGGCCCAAGCCCATAAAGCAAAGGATGGGAACTAGGAGTGTTGCCCTAGCTTCCCTCCTATAAATACCTTATGTAAACCCTCACTTGAGGGTTGGTTGTTCAAGTTTTCTTTTCACACATATTCCTACGCCTAACCGTGCTACCCTCATCGTGTATGTGTGCTTGTTTACTTGTTCAATCGCCTTATCTCTTTCTATATTACTTGTGTTGTAAAACTAGTGACCTAACAAATAGGAATGCTAGTGAGAAGTTACTACGCTAAGGTTGGGGTTGAGGAAGATTGTTTTTGTATTTTTTTATATTTTTATGAAATGGAAAGGTACGAATCTCGGGGTTTGAATTTGGGGGGTTGGTATTGCTACCGATTACTCTACTTATCTAATTATCTAATCTAAGGTGTATGTAGTCTATGTCAAATTATTGTGTGCTCGTATGATAGTTTAAAGATGTGTTTACTTAGGTTTTACTACTCCTTAATTATCTCCTATTGGTGGTTGAATTGTCACGTCCTTATTCCTAGTTGCGTTGTGTGTCTAAGGTTGTAGGGTATGCGTTTCTCCCTAACTCTTTGAACTTACCAAAGGGTCTCGTCTACAAAACCCACTAGGGATAATAAACTCTTACTCTAAGGCACTCTTTGGATGGTTTAGCTTACAACTACTCAAGGAGTCATATTCTAAGGTTCACAAAGATTTGATCAAGCATTAAGTACACAACGAATGACCTATCGCATTACTAGATCATTAATCAACTAAGATAAGAGACAACCAATCAATATTCAATAATTAAGTTTCATATTCCCTAAGCAAACACACAAGTAAATTAGCCGGACATGGAGAACATGCAAGCATACACACAAATAATCAAAGACATAATTGAATTAATGAAGTAAAACACTTATCTTGGTGTAAGATACTGTACAAGACAGCCTTGGTTCGGTTTAGGTTTTTACTCCAAAAGACTACACTCTAAATACTGGAAAATTCGGATTCTATATATAATATTACATATGCGACGGCGTCACCTTATGTTTTGTGACGCCGTCGTGTTGCCGTCATTAGGGTTTCGTCTTGGCCACGTTAGACTTGCGACGGCGTCACCTTATGCTTGTGACGCCGTCCTCTTCAGCTTCTAACGCCGTCTGGATCACATCTAGGCCGTCTGAGTTGCGACGGCCTACTCTTTTATAACTTGACGTCGTCACTTGAAAATAGGAGTTTTGGCTTCTGTCCCGTCACAAAAATCCTCCGACGGCGTCGCAGTTAAGCAGTGACGCCGTCACCTTTTCTTTTCAGCAGCTGGAGTGTCTCGATTCTTGACTTTGGCCATTTTCTTCGTATATTCACGCCTTTTCGTCCAAATAAGTGCCATTCCAGCATTTTGCCTTCAAGAGACCTAAAAAGTGAAAAGGAACGATATTAAGCAATAACGGATACAAAAGTGATCAAATAAGGGCTTAAACGACCCCTCAAAAAGGTACCTTTTAAAACCTTATCAAATATCCCTACACTTGGTATTTGCTTGTCCTCAAGCAAATGTGCTTTTAGCCAATTAATTTATAAGTTAAGGGTCATGAAGCATTCGTTCAAAACAGTCCACAACACATATAAGCCCCGCAAAAGTCATAACAAGCACGAAAATCACATACTAGCACCTCACATGGGGTGTTTGGATACTCACATCTCTCTCGGGTGTATATGAAATATAACAAATTGGAAATGGAAGATAAACACTCATTAACCGGTCCTAGTACATAGATTACCATAGGCTTGAGAACATCGCTTTGGCGTAAGCACCTAGGAAAGACTATCAAAGAGGTCTTTAAAGGGTTGTAACGTTAGGCTTACGGTAGGGAAACAAAGGGTTTGGTGGGATAGGCTATATAGTGGTGGCAAGTCAAAAATCTCTATGTTAAATGCATACGAAGAATGGCGTTGCTAAGCCAAGACTCGACACTCTAAACTCTAGCTAACTGAAATAAACAAACATAAATTTAAAGATAGATGTAGGATGGTAGCCCGTTTTTTTTTTTTTTTTTTTTTTTTTTTTTTTTTTTTTTTCATACACTTTTACTCTACCATCCTCTACGGTAACATCAAAATGATAGGGATTTATAGGCACATCCCTACACTTGAGTTTTTATTACTCTAACACTAATTTGACCCGAATTGAAAAGATCAAAACACTTGGGGTACATTATTATGCAAACAAAGGGATTTTGAATTTAACATTCCCTTCCCGTCATTTCATAAACTTTAACTTTTCCCATGAATCCCAATCGTCCCAAAACTGTATACAAAGGATATGACTCGACTTAGCAACTCATGCAAGCAACCAGATAATTGAACTAAGGGTTTAGAGTGATAACAATAATGCACTAAAAGTGAGTGCATATAGGGTAGGCTAAGGCGATTTAGGTGTATATTTGGGGGTGGGGTGTAAACAATGCTCTTCATTGATATTCCGGAAAAACCGAAACATCACGAGAACCGCGAAAAGGATAGGCTCTGAGGGGTTAACTAGGGGTATCGTGTACTAAAGATGAGTACAGCGCAAAGGGTGTGGGGGAATTACTCAACCGATGTGGAAGAAGTAATTATATTACGGGTATCAAACAAGGGTTATCCTAATGCCTCTTATCATTTAGTTATTCCTAACTACACAAGTGTAGTCTTACTTGCGATCTCGGAATGCATCACAAAACAAGTTCTAGAATCTAATATACTACCGGTTCACACTCTAAGCATTAAAGATGAATGCTTTTAATTCCTACTAATCTAAGGGCGATCCTCACATTTTGGGTGAAATTTAGGTGGTAAAGGGTTTTTGTGCTAGTCATGCAACTTCCTATCCGTGAGACACTTTTGTTAAGACTAATGGCCCACTACTATATGTCATGAAAAATTTTAAATTTGGTGCCAAAATTACCCTAACCGACATTTTCTCATGGTTTATTACACAAATACAATTGGACAAAGCAAATAATCAAGGATAAGCATAGTTTCAAAGTTCCCGTTTTATTTTCCCTCCCTACACTTAAACTGAACATTGTCCCCAATGTTCGCCGAAAGTATCAAAGTTATGATAATGGAAGGTAATGAAAAACGAAAGAAACTAATACTCCCCTGATTAGGTCAGTAGGATCCGTGTAAAGTGGTGGTTACATTTCTTCAAGAAGAACGTATGCGTGAAAAGCTCCCTCCAATCTTTTGTATCTTCTTCTTGATAAATAAAACCTGCACACTTGAAGAAAACAAACAACCCAACGCATCAAACCGAACAAAGAAAAAATCACAACAAGATGTAATTCCAGACTTAAATAAGATATAATGCTTGTGGAATGGATGTTTGCAGATTTCTTGGAAAATTAAGACCTGGAAAATTCCAAAAATTTATAAGTAGCACAGAAAACGAGAAAAAGTTAGAAGATGTTTCTACTCCTCCTGGCGCCGTCAGGTTGCGTCACTGACGCCGTCAGGTTATCATGACAGAAACTGGTCTGCGATTTTCTGGAAAAAATTTTGGAAATTTTTTATCTTTAAAATCTGGAAAAATTTCCTGCAAAACATCCATTATGACTCGATACAAGCATTTGACTCGAACAAACACACATGTATATCTTTTAAATAATTGTAATTCTCATGTTCACGTTTCTTTTGAAAACGTGTGTAATCCTCCCTACACTTATCTCTTATGTAAAATACCTTTATATGTGATTAAGACGAGGTTAAAGACAAAATAAATCATTTTTACACATTCAAACATGAGAATAAACAATCAATAAAAGATATACGACACACAAATAAAAATGAAAAACAAATACACATGGGTTGCCTCTCAAGAAGCGCTTGTTTTTGTTCGAGTCACGAGCCTGACTCTACCCTTATTTAACGAATAAAGGAGAGGTTTTTCCTACACTTAAGTTTAAGTGCGGGTGATAGTAGCAATACATACCCTTAGGGTGGAAATGTGCTACGTGAGGAGAGGGTGATGGGTGATTTATATGCTCAAAGGAGTGTACTCCATTCATTATAACCTTACCTAAGTCTATTGGTATAGTGGGTGAATCAAATCTCTCTCCTAAAAATGGATCATCTTTTATCAACTTCAAAAGATTCTTATTTAAGGATCCATCTTGACCAAATAAACCCGGTTTAAACCCATAATGTTTCTTGTTATCAACCATGAATGGGTGATATAAGTGTGTAAGGTCATGAGTTACTCCTATATTAGATTCCACTCTACACGGCCTAGAATCTACCACCTTTATCAAGCAACTACCCGGACTATCTATTTTGATGGGTGGATTGGGGCCTAATTCAATTCCAAGATTCACATCTAAAGACGGAACATTGGGTAAGGTTTTTGGTTGAGGCTCCGGTTCATCAAAATTAGGAACTTCCCTAGGACTAAGAGAGAGGTCATGACAACAAGCATCTAAACCTACATTCTCTAGTGGCGTTTGGTCCAAAGGTTCTCTATCAATCGGGGCTCCTATAGTCTCTTCTACTTCTTCCGGGTAAGTTATAGGTGATGTGTGTTCCTCAAGTGATGGTAGGGCTTGTGGGCTTGGAGTTTCCACCTTTTTCTCCATTATATCTAGATCTCCTAAATGTTTGAAATCTATCCCACACATGCAACTAGGTATTTTAGCTTCAACCATCTCACAATCTTGTTTGGGTTTAGGTTTCATGTTCTTAAAAACTAGGTCTTTTTGATCATGATGCCTAAGGTTAGATAAATCCTTCTTATCCATTTCCTCAAGTTGTAACAACTGAAGGTTTATGCATAGGAGGCTTTTCTGAAAAATTCTAAAGATGGTTTCACTAAAAGGAGTTGATCTTGACAACGATCGTTGAATAGAAGCCACACAAACACAAAATATATCAAATCCATCCAATCTTACACCCTTATTTTTTTGGATATCTTTAAAATCACTCACAAATTTATCAGAACAATAAAAACCAAACCAACTTGCGAAATTCAATTGTTCCTCATTTGTTAATGATTCAAATGCTACTTCACTTGCCATAGTGACAAATGAAAATGGTTTTACGAACACAAACACAAAGAAGGGGGATAGACTACAAGGAAGCTAATAAAAAGAAAAAATCTCACTTGATAGGAATCTTGTGAGTAGACCTAAACGAGATATAAATCAAGCCTAAACAATAACTATTCCCCGGCAACGGCGCCAAAAACTTGATAACGCTACACGCGTCGTTCGGGGTCAAAGGAACTTCCTTTTCGTCGAGCAAGTTTTTCAACACCCTAGGCAGTGAACCTAATCGTTGTAGTGTAGTATTAGGGTAAGCCACGGGTATTGATATCGTTCTCTAGCGGAATAGGAATGCTAGTGAGAAGTTACTACGCTAAGGTTGGGGTTGAGGAAGATTGTTTTTGTATTTTTTTATATTTTTATGAAATGGAAAGGTACGAATCTCGGGGTTTGAATTTGGGGGGTTGGTATTGCTACCGATTACTCTACTTATCTAATTATCTAATCTAAGGTGTATGTAGTCTATGTCTAATTATTGTGTGCTCGTATGATAGTTTAAAGATGTGTTTACTTAGGTTTTACTACTCCTTAATTATCTCCTATTGGTGGTTGAATTGTCACGTCCTTATTCCTAGTTGCGTTGTGTGTCTAAGGTTGTAGGGTATGCGTTTCTCCCTAACTCTTTGAACTTACCAAAGGGTCTCGTCTACAAAACCCACTAGGGATAATAAACTCTTACTCTAAGGCACTCTTTGGATGGTTTAGCTTACAACTACTCAAGGAGTAATATTCTAAGGTTCACAAAGATTTAATCAAGCATTAAGTACACAACGAATGACCTATCGCATTACTAGATCATTAATCAACTAAGATAAGAAACAACCAATCAATATTCAATAATTAAGTTTCATATTCCCTAAGCAAATACACAAGTAAATTATCCGGACATGGAGAACATGCAAGCATACACACAAATAATCAAAGACATAATTGAATTAATGAAGTAAAACACTTATCTTGGTGTAAGGTAGGGTTTGGAACCCTAAAATACTGTACAAGACAGCCTTGGTTCGGTTTAGGTTTTTACTCCAAAAGACTACACTCTAAATACTGGAAAATTCGGATTCTATATATAATATTACATATGCGACGGCGTCACCTTATGTTTTGTGACGCCGTCGTGTTGCCGTCATTAGGGTTTCGTCTTGGCCACGTTAGACTTGCGACGGCGTCACCTTATGCTTGTGACGCCGTCCTCTTCAGCTTCTAACGCCGTCTGGATCACATCTAGGCCGTCTGAGTTGCGACGGCCTACTCTTTTATAACTTGACGTCGTCACTTGAAAATAGGAGTTTTGGCTTCTGTCCCGTCACAAAAATCCTCCGACGGCGTCGCAGTTAAGCAGTGACGCCGTCACATTTTCTTTTCAGCAACTGGAGTGTCTCGATTCTTGACTTTGGCCATTTTCTTCGTATATTCGCGCCTTTTCGTCCAAATAAGTGCCATTCCAGCATTTTTCCTTCAAGAGACCTAAAAAGTGAAAAGGAACGATATTAAGAAATAACGGATACAAAAGTGATCAAATAAAGGCTTAAACGACCCCTCAAAAAGGTACCTTTTAAAACCTTATCAATATGCTAAGGAGAAAGGGAAAAATCATGGTAGCAAATGACCCAGCAATGAAAACTTAACCGATAACACACTTTCATAATGAAGCCATTGGAGGTCATTCAGGAATTCAAGTTACTACCAAGAAGCTTAGCTCACTCTTTTATTGGAAGGGAATGAAAAGAATGGTGAAGCAATTTGTAAATTTGTAAGAGATTGTGATATTTGCCAAAGATAGAAACCTGATCTTAGTACCTATCCAGGATTACTACAGCCATTGCCTAATCCTGATAAGGTATGGACTGAGATTATCATGGATTTCATTGAAAAATTACCCAATTCACATGGCAAAACTGTTATTATGGTAGTAGTGGATAAGCTCAGTAAGTATGCTCATTTATGGCTCTATCTCACCCTTTCACTGCAAGTCAAGTGGCTTAAACTTTCCTGGATGGAGTATACAGGTTACATGGGTTACCAGAATCAATTATAAGTGACAGGGATAAGGTGTTTGTAAGTAATTTCTGGAAAGCTTTGTTTGGGACATTGAAGGTAAAACTGAAGTTGTCAACAACTTACCATCCTCAAACAGATGGGCAGACTGAAGTTGTTAATAGAAGTTTGGGATGTTACTTGAGGTGCATGTGTGGAGATAAGCCAAAGGAGTGGCTACAATGGTTACCTATGGCAGAATTTTGGTATAATACCAATTTTCATACTGTTATCCAAACCACCCCTTATGAAGTCATGTATGGACAAACTCAACCAGTTCATGTTCCCTATGTACCAGGAGATAGTAGGGTGGAGAAGGTGGATAGAACATTGCAAGCCAGGGAGCAAGCCATACAAATGTTGAAGTTTCATCTTAAGAGGGCCTAAGACATGATGAAAAATCAGGCTAATAAGGGTAGAACTGATAGAGAATTTCAGGAGGGTGATTGGGTGTATCTTAAACTTCAACCTCATAGACAGGTCACAGTTAGACAAGGACAAAAACATAAGCTATCAACTAAATACCATGGGCCTTTCAAGGTAGAGGAAAGAATTGGGAAGGTTGCTTACAAGCTCACATTACCTAGTCAAATCTTAATCCATCTTGTTTTTCACATTTCACAACTCAAAAAGTGTAGTGGAAATAACCACCAGATGGGGAGTCTGCCACAGTTAAGAGAAGATGGGCTATTGTCTTTCAAGTCTCAAGCAATTTTGGAGAGGAGGTTAGGTAAACTCAACAACAAGCATGTGATGTATGTTCTAGTACAGTGGTCTAATAGAAGTGTGGAAGAAGCCACTTGGGAGGTATATGCAGATTTGATCCAAAGGTTTCCTGACTTTGATGCTCCAGCTATTTCTTGAGACAAGAAATTTTCTAAGGAGGATGGAGTTGATATGCACCAAAAGTGTTTCAACTCAAAAGGACACGTGTCAGCTTTTGAGTGGTCTTGGTTTCAAATAACTAACTTTGGCGCCCAAAGTTAGTTAATCAATTTCTGAATTTGTGTATAAGTAGTCATTTTGTACATTCAGTTGGATATCAATCTTGTAATAAACCAATTTCCTTTCTCTCTTTCATTGTAACAAACTTCCATACTTTCTTGATTAATCAACTACCATTTCCATTTCTGACATTTTGGATTTCTAGTTGTTAATCTCCATTGATAATCAGTTAAGATTTCTTCATTGAGATCTAATTGAGTCTATCAATAGGAAAAAACCTAAAAAAAAGAAGAAGGCGCTCTTTATGTGTGGAGCAACAACGAGGCCATTAATTATAGGTTGACTTTTTTTCTCCAAGCAATATAAATGAGTAATTTCTATCTTCGTTATTAAGCGAATCATGTAAGGCTGATCACCAACACTTTGTTTATGCCTGTGAAAATCAGGTGATCAATGAAGTTAAATATAAATTCGAGATTTTTAGGTTTTAAAAGATGTTCTTAGGTTACACCTATAGTGTTGAAATCGGGCCCGTTAAAATTTGATCAGTGTACATGTGTGTATGTATATCAAATGAAAATAGCGTGTTATATCTTTATGTGTATGTTTGTTTGTTCCGTTAAATCAGTGAACATAATAAAGGCACGTATGATTTCATTTATCCGCCTCTTGAGTTCAAGGCAAGTATTATTTCCCATTGGTCTCTTAGGTTATATTTCTAACACGTTTAATCTTATTCTTAATCTTTAACATAATAAATGCAATGTAGATTATTAAACATGATTGATCTAATCAGATTGTGCAACTTCAAATGGTAAAAAATACCATTTTTTTGGATCCGAGCCATTGGTCTGCTTTCATGTTGTCTCTGATTCAATTGAATGAAAGAAGTCTTTGGAATAGTAACGGACATTTTTTTTAAAATACTTGTTATAACACAACCTGAAAAATATTGTTGCACGACATTTTGCTTGGCTAATGAAATAATGTCCAATCCAAAGTTCTTTTTTAAAATAAATCTAGGACACGTTAAGTTGTTTGTTTTTTAGAAAAATAATATATAATTAAATTTTTAGAAAAAAACCCTAAGTAGTTTGATACAAAAACAACATAAATGGTATTTAATTCCATTCTTTTGAAAACATAAACACGAAGGGTGCATTTGGTTTGTTGCTATGAATCACAATGGGTATGGGTGTTGGTATAGGGTGGAATGGTGATGGAGGATATGATGAAATCAACCACACACATAAGACATGAAGAAACCTTCACATTTGGGTATCCTCAATCCATTGTGGCGGGGCCCATAACCAACCAAACAACATTAATGACTTTCAAAGTTAACCAAACGGGCCCGAAACTTATATCTGCTACTTATTTAATAATTAGCTTCTTTGTTTATAAAATAAATGACGAAAGTTCTTTACAGAACAACATTTATCTAAAGATCAAAGTAGATCATCCTGACCCTTCATTCTTATATCATCCGAGGGCAGAGATTATATCATCCAATCATTTTAAATTAAGTGGAGGGGTAGTTTTGTAAATTAACTACATCCTCATTTACTCACACGTCACTCTCATTCATTCACTTTCACCAAACTATTTCTCTCTCAATAACTTTTCCCCAAATTATATCTCAAACCCTAACCGCCCAATTGATCTCTCAATCCACCTAAATCACTGCTATTCAATGGACATACGAGATGAATTAACACAGATCTACAACGCACATGGCCAAAAGAACGAGTGGGAAGTTCTAGAGACAATTTAAGTTGCCTGCTAATGCGGACATAGATAACATACAAGCGCACCTTGATGACGGTGTTTTGAAGATCAAGGTTCTGAAGATGACACATGAAAGTAGTCTGTCTAAGGTTATTATTGTTGGGGTTTAGCTCCCAGAACAGGGTAAGATAATCAATTCAGCAGAAACAAGCAACAAGTCAGCAGAAACAAATACCACTAGGTGGTTACCGGATATCACTTGGAATCGTGTGATCACTTTCCAAAGTAAACTATTCGACCCTAATGCCTGGGTTACACGAATATCCACTTGGGATAAGACCAAATGTAGTTATAGAATTAGGCACAATTCAATAACCCTTGCGCTTATAAGTGTTAATCGTTTTCTGTGTGTCTATCATGCATAATCAGATCTCCTATTTATAGGAGGTTACTCTGAGCTAATCAAATGGAATTATGAGAATTAATCGGCCCATTAATCTCCTCATAATTATCCCCATTATAGCTGTTAGTGGTTACATGACCAGTTAAACGTGGTCATAATGCAGTTGTAACTGCCACTTGAATAGGTCAAAGCCCGTTACAAGCAGTACTTTCATCAGTACTTTCATAGCACTATCAGTGGAAACACTGCTTCAGTGGAAACTCTGCTTATCAGTGGAAACCACAAGCAGTACTTTCCACCAGCAGTACTTTCCACCAGCAGTACTTTCTACTAGCACTACCAATACAAACCACTATTAGAGTCAGGGTGTTCAGGGACCTTATTGGTGTACACTCCGTACCTCCTAACCCATTACAAGGTGTGAACTAATCCCACAAGTGCACTAAATTTTCCAACAATCCTCCCCAAATTTAGTTCACTTCCTTTGCATGAAAACAACCATTAAACAAAACATGTGCATGAACGAAAATGTCCTGAGGATTGAATTTCCATCTTAGTAAATTACACGTTCAAATATTCGAGAATCAGGGTGTTCTAAGAATTGAACCCTTCAACCCATTTGAATACCTGAAGATAAAATACACACAAGTTTTCAAAACTTATCAGCTCCTGACACTATACAAGCCATGTGTCCATATCCAAATTCATAAATGTTGTAAAAGCTAAAAGTCCAAAAGCTCCCTGAAGCGGCAAAACTTCAACATTTACATAGGTGGTTCCTCTTTATTCATGCTCCTACCAAGCACTTTTTCAAAGAAAATCAACCATTAAGAAGTAAAGACTTCATTCTCCTTTCAGCAGGTTCTGAGCACAACCTTGGGATGTAAATAAAACATGTTCTCCAGTCCATTGAATGTTCAACTTTCCACATTGAACTCAGCTCCCAAGTTTCCTCAGGAGGGGGTTGGGTGTCCTAGCATTCAGTGACTAAGTTGGACTTAAACCCATCCCTTTAGCAGACTTTATAACCAAGTCTCTAGCCAGACCCTTCGTCAAGTGATCAACTAAGTTCTGTTGAGATCTAACAAACTATATAGATACCACCCCATTCATGATAAGCTCACGAATCATGCTATATCTGACACCCAAGTGTCTAGACTTACCATTGTACATCTGGCTATAAGCCTTAGCCAATGTAGCTGCACTATCACAATGGATAAAAATAGGTGCTATAGGTTTAGGCCACAATGGAATGTCAAGAAGCAAGTTTCAGCAGCTGCTAAAGCCACAAATTCAGATTCCATTGTTGAACTGGTGATGCAAGTTTGCTTCTTGGATGCCCAAGAAATTGCACCTCCACCAAGTAGGAATACCCAGCCACTGGTAGACGAATTGTCTTCAGTGTTACTGATCCAACTTGCATTAGTGTATCCTTCCAACACTGAAGGATAACTAGTATATGAGAGACTATAATCCATAGTTCTCTTCAAATAATTCAGTACCCTGTGAACAACTTGCCAGTGATGAGCACTAGGATTACTAGTATACCTGCTCAATTTTCCCACTGCAAAACCAATATCAGGTCTTGTACAAGTCATGGCATACATCAGGCATCCAATTACCCTAGAATACTCAAGTTGAGATACAGCCTTGCCATGATTAGGCATCAGCTTCTCACAAGTATCCATAGGTGTACTCACTGGAGTACAATCAAAGTAATTGAATTTCCTCAGTACCTTCTCAATATAATGAGACTGAGAGATAGAAATTCTTTTACTTTCATGTTTGATCCTTATACAAAGGATAACATCAGCCTCCCCCATATCCTTCATGGAGAACCTTGATGACAAAAATTCCTTTGTCAAGTCAACCTGATTTTGGTCAATGCCAAAGATCAACATGTCATCAACATATAGACAAATGATGACTCCTTTACCAGATTCATCAAATTTGCTATATACACATTTGTCAGCTTGGTTAAGAACATAACCACTAGACAAAACCACTTCATCAAATTTTTGATGCCATTGCTTAGGTGCCTGCTTCAGTCCATAAAGAGACTTAATCAGTTTACACACCTTATTTTCATTGCCAGGCATGATGAAGCCCTGAGGTTGGTTCATATAAACCTCCTCTTCCAATTCACCATTCAAGAAAGCTGTCTTCACATCCATCTGACGAATAACCAGATTGTGAATAGATGCCAAAGCAATCAGCAGTCTTATGGTACTGATACGAGCCACAGGGGCATAAGTATCAAAATAGTCAATTCCTGACTTTTGTTTAAAGCCCTGAATGACTAGTCTAGCCTTGAACTTTTCAATAGTTCCATCTACCTTCATTTTCCTTTTGAAAATCCATTTGCAACCCAAAGGTTTGCAACCTGGTGGTAGATCAACCAACACCCAAGTGTTGTTGCCCATGATGGAATCCATCTCATCATTGATTGCTTCTTTCCAGAAAGCAATATCTTGGGACTTCATTGCTTATTCAAATGTCTTGGGATCATCCTCAACAATGAAGCAATAGGAGTATTGGTCTGAGACCTCATCCCTTGTTCCTTCAACCAAGTATAGTTGAAACTCAGGTCCAAATGACTTTGGAGTCCTGACCCTTTTGCTCTTCCTAAGCACAGTTTCAGGTTGTTGAACCACAACCTCATCAGGGACCACTGATGGTTCATCATCAGGGATCTCTGATACACCAGTGTCATGAGTTCCATTAGGAATCCTCTGACTTGGTCTAGGGACTGATGAGAATCTATTCTCATCAAAGTCTGCATCCCTTGATTCAATTATTGAGTTAATTGAAATATATTCATTAGGTTCAATAACATAGAACCTAAAAGCCTTGGAATGCTCAGCATATCCAACAAAAATGCAATCAATACCTCTTTCACCCAAAGTCTTTAGCTTTGGATCAGAGAGTCTTACAACAGCCCTACAACCCCAAACCTTGAGATAGTTCAGGTTGGGTTTCATTTTAGTCCAGAGTTCATAAGAGGTAACCTTGTTCCTTTTGTTGGGAACCCTATTTAATAAATAGCAAGCTGTTAACATAGCTTCACCCCAGAACCCTTGACTCAATCCTGAATAGGACAACATGGAATTAACCATCTCCTTCAGCACGCTGTTTTTCCTTTCAGAAATACCATTTTGCTGAGGAGTATAAGGGGCAGTTGTTTCATGGATTATACCAACGGACTGAAAATACAGAGTATCCATGTACTCACCTCCCCTATCAGTCCTTAATCTTTTGATCAGGGACCCAAGTTGTAATTCAACTTCAGTTTTAAACACTTTGAATTTATCTAATGCTTCATCCTTGGTATGTAACAGATAGACATAACAAAATCTAGAAGCATCATCAATAAATGTCACAAAGTACTTCTTATTCGCCAAAGAAGGAGTGGCATGCAAATCACACATGTCACTGTGTATAAGTTCCAAGAGCTTAGTCTTACGACTAACACCTTGAAAAGGTTTCTTGGTTATCTTGGTCAACATGCAAGTTTTACACTTTTCAGTGTCCATGTCAAATGCTGGGATTAAACCATCCCTAGAAATATCTTGCATTCTTTTATAATGTACATGGCCAAGTCTTGCATGCCATAGGGTAGAGCCAGTCAGGTCAGTGGTGGTCACAAATGCTGAATTAACACTATCAGTTGAAATATTAAGCCTGAACATTTGATTACATAAATAACCAAAACCAATAAAAACACCATGCTTAGAAAGAACAAATTTATTAGACTCAATAACTTGTTTATATCTATGATTATTCAAAACACTACTTGAAACCAAGTTTTTCCTTATATCAGGAACATGAATAACATTAAACAAAGTTACAATCTTTCCAGAACTAAACCTAAGATCTACACAACCATGACCATGCACCAAGGCTGTTGACTCATTTCCCATGTGAAGAATAGAACCATCATTCAGTGACTCATAAGTCTTGAACCAGCTTCTATCTTTGCACATATGAACTGTTGCACCAGAGTCAACCCACCACGCAACATCATCATCCTGCACATAATGAGATTCAGATACATATGTAACATAATAAATCTGAAAAGACTTATTAACCATATTCTGACCTTTCAGTGAGTTGGAAGAACCACCACTCCCTGAACCATTAGTGCCTGATCCATTGGTTTTACCACCAACTTTAACACCCTTGCAGTCCCTTTTAATGTGACTAGTTTTTCCACATTTCCAACAAGTAGGTGTTGCCTTCTTGTTAGGATATGCCCTTGTGTTGTCATGATATTTGCGTTTGCCTTTGTTGTCATTGTACCTGGTGGAGTTGTTATGCTCCACCATATTGACAACAGATGCACCAGTAGCATTGCTACTCTTTGGCTTGTCATTATCCTGCACCTTGAGAGATTCCTCAATGCGCAGATGACTGCCCAACTCAACCAGAGTTAACTCCTCTTTCTTATGTTTCAAGGTATGCTTGAAATCTTTCCAAGAAGGAGGAAGTTTATCAATAACACAAGAGACTTGAATAGCCTCATCCATGTGCATATTGTGTTGTGTAAACCTTCCAAGTATTCCAAGAAGTTCATTGTATTGTTCCATGACTGGTCTTGAATCAGTCATTTTGTAATTTGTGAAATTACTTACAAGAAACTTCTTACTTGATGCATCCTCAGCCATATATTTGGCATCCAAGGAATCCCACAGTTCTTTGGAAGATTCAAAGTTTTGATAAATATCAAACAGAGAATTAGACATACCATTGAGAATTAGACCTCTGCAAATGTAGTCATCATTCTCCCATTTGCTCCTTCTCCTGATATGCTCCACAGTAGCATCATCCCCATCATCAGGAATAGGTGTAGTTAGCACATACACCACACTCATGCTTGACAGCAAGAAGTGCATCTTCTTCTGCCACCTCATAAAGTCCACCCCTTCAAACTTATCAAGCTTGGCAAAGTTTGAAGCCATGTGTTTCATTGCAGCAGCAGCCATTGATTATCACAAAAATAGTTTACTTTGATTGTTGGTTGTTATGAGCCCAGAACAGGGTAAGATAATCAATTCAGCAGAAACAAGCAACAAGTCAGCAGAAACAAATACCACTAGGTGGTTACCGGATATCACTTGGAATCGTGTGATCACTTTCCAAAGTAAACTATTCGACCCTAATGCCTGGGTTACACGAATATCTACTTGGGATAAGACCAAATGTAGTTATAGAATTAGGCACAATTCAATAACCCTTGCGCTTATAAGTGTTAATCGTTTTCTGTGTGTCTATCATGCATAATCAGATCTCCTATTTATAGGAGGTTACTCTGAGCTAATCAAATGGAATTATGAGAATTAATCGGCCCATTAATCTCCTCATAATTATCCCCATTATAGCTGTTAGTGGTTACATGACCATTTAAACGTGGTCATAATGCAGTTGTAACTGCCACTTGAATAGGTCAAAGCCCGTTACAAGCAGTACTTTCATAGCACTATCAGTGGAAACACTGATTCAGTGGAAGCTCTGCTTATCAGTGAAAACCACAAGCAGTACTTTCCACCAGCAGTACTTTCTACTAAGCAGTACTTTCCACCAGCAGTACTTTCTACTAGCACTACCAATACAAACCACTATTAGAGTCAGGGTGTTCAGGGACTTTATGGGTGTACACTCCGTACCTCCTAACCTATTACAAGGTGTGAACTAATCCTACAAATGCACTAAATTTTCCAACAATTATATTATGGAGCATGAGACATTTGGTGAAGATATTAAAGAAACGAAGGCCGCTGCTTAAACTAGTTAGTTTTGGTATAACACATGCATAATATAATGTTTATTTAATAACTTTGTAGTTGTTTTATAATACGATGGATGTTGTGATTGTAATTTCACAGTTTTTTGAGTAATTATGCCTTGTAAAAACAAAAGGTTACTAATAGAGTTTCTGGATTTGGTGGTATACATATGTTAGTATTAGAGAATGATTATATATCCAATTTGAAATCACGAGAAGAGGAAATTCTAACACTACAGAAAATGTTTCAAAAGAAATACTACCTCCGTCTCAAAATTATAGTTCTCATTTGACTTTTTCGTTCTTTCCTTTTCAATTTTGACCTTAAATATTTTAGTTTGTGTTATATAATAGTTGATGAAAGTTATACCAAATGAAAATACATTTAAAACACAATCCATTTATATAATTTACATCAAGTATTATATAACACAAACAAAAATACTTAAGGTCAAAGTTGTGAAAGAAAAACCGAAAAAGTCAAACGGGGACTATAATTTTGGGACGGAGGGAGTATGAGTTTATTTGCTTAGATGAAAAAGAAAGTGAGTAAAGTCAATGACAAAGAAATGACTTACCCCTACTTATTCTATGAGCAGAACAAAGTGGTTTTACAAAGCATGCTAAAGAATAAAGATTCCTTAATATGCTTGGTAAATGCAACTTTTATTAGTTCATTTTTGTAAGACTTTAACTTTTTTTTAATGTGACCCACCAAAGAATCACATGAGATTTTGTGCGAATCACATGAGATTTTGTGCAAATCACATATGATTTCACCTTAAATCACATGTGATTTACCACAAATCACATGTGATTTACCACAAATCACATGTGATTTACCGCAAATCACATGTGATTTTACCTTAAATTATTTTTTGAAAGTGAATCACATGTGATTTACTCATTTTTAGATTAAAAGTGAATCTCACGTAATTTACATTTTTTCATAACATAGCAAAACAATAAAATAAAATAACAAAATCATACGTGATTTCAGGAATTTGTTTTATAAAATGAAGGAATAAGTTGATTTAAAATTAAAGATCACATGTTATTTATTACTCTAAAGATCGAATGTGACTTATAAAATCACATGTGATTTTTTTGTAAACTGTGTTTCTGACTCGGCTAAAATCACATGTGATTTTTTTTAAAAAACATAATCACGTGTGATTTATACACGAATCACAAAAAAAATAAAAAAATCACATGTGATTTTTTTTACAAATCACGCGTGATTTTCCTGGACGGAAATTTTGAAAAAAAAAATTCGTCGAAAGTATATAAAAGTGCATATCTATAGAAAGATGATTTAATTCTCGTCGCGATGATGTATTTTTCGTAACTTGAAGATTTACCGTCTACAAGATATGTTGTTTTAAAAAAAAAGGTGAAAAGTGAGTTTTTATACAATTACATTTCTACCATTCCTTTGTTAATTTTTGCTTTCATCTTATCCATTGGATGAAAAGAAAATGAATAGTTAAAATTTTATGATTTGTTCTTTAGATTAGATATGTTTTTTATTGATCTCACCTCTAAAATAAATAATTTACTCTCAACTTTCTTTTGTATTATGACTTAATCATCAAGGCTAGGGACCATAACATACAAGTGACATGGAACTTCAAGAATGTTTTACATAATAATATCGATATAGTTGACTATCATTTATGTCAATAAATATATGAAAATCCACAACTAACTTGAAGGAAAGGCGACCGTCCTTTTGTGTCATCTCCCAAACCGGCTCTACCGCCACGTAACGTCATAGCTAAAAGGTTACGGGAATAAGATTTGAACCCGTGACCTTTCATTATACGTTGTTTGTGTTGGAAATGTATATATTTATAAAACCGTGAATGTTCACGGGATTGCACACATTAGCGAATGAGAATTAAAGTTAATAATTAATGTTAATGATTACGATTAATTATTACACATAAAGTCCGTCTAACAATCGTTAAGTATTTAACGGAAATAACTAACGACCGTTAAATGTAAAAGAAGAGAATATATGGTGAATATCTTAAAAATGGAAAAGATTCGGGTTCCCTTTTTCTTCTCTATAGGTGGTCGGCCAAGGGGGGCATTCCAAGCCCAAAACCCTAACTTTTCCTACAAGTTTTTCATTCAATATATATACAAAGGCTAGGGTTAAATGTTTTTCATAACTTTGTGCATTGAATTAACCCTAGATCTTTCCCTCTCCTCTCTTGCTTACATTCGGCCGAACTCCCCTCCTATAGGGTGTTTTGGTTTTGTTTTTCATTAAACAAAGACTTGTGTTAGATCTAGCAATCGCTTTGATTCGCGGTTAATTCGTGTGTACAAAACTGTGGTAGTAAGACACTATTCTTACACCAATTGGTTTGAGTTGTAAAACGGTAAGGGACAACTCTTTAAACCACTTCACATCCATTGAAGAGATCTAACCATTTGCAAGAGGTACGTTACGCATTTATTTCAGTTAGTTAATTACTGTTATGATTATAAGTCTTCCGCTGTTTACTCTGTGGTGTCTATAAGATTTATTTGTTATCATATATCTTAAACTTAACAGTGGCATCACGAGCCTTGTATAACAAGTAATTAATTACTAAAACACATAAAACAAATAAGATGGTTGTGTTATTAATTGTATGTGTAGATCTAGGGTTTGCAAAACCTAAACCCTAATTTTTTTTGGGGGGGGGGCGTATTTTTTGTGCCCTAATTAGGGTTTTGTAAACTTAAGTTTTAATTGGATTAGAAACCCTAGGTTGCATGCAATTTTATGTGCATTAAATTGCGTAACTCTTGTTTAATTGCATTAATTGTTAAGTGTGATATATATCTATGATAAATACATGCATGTTTTGTCATGGATCTGCTTTTATTGTATGTTTTACTTGGTTAAGTGATATACACTAAATTCTTGATAGATCTAAAATTGGGGAAGACTGATGAGTGTGTAAAATACTCATCATTTTTGTACAAAATAAACTGCAAAATCATCTGAAAACACTCAGAAACACATCAAAATGATCAAAATATCACAAATCAGTGTTTTATGTGTTTTAAATGCAAAAATATCAAAATCAGATGAAAAACATATCAAATTTGCAAAAATTGCAGTTTTAGTCCCCCAAGTTTCAAAAATTGTCAAAAATAGTCCCTGAGCCAAAATTTCAAAAGAAAAATCACCAAAGGTCTTTTTAAAATCATAAATTGTCATATTTAGTCCTTTGGTGAAAAATCTAAAAGTTTTGAGAAAATTACAATTCAGTCCCTGAAAATCCAAAATGTTCAAAACTAGTCCTTGGGAATTTCAAAAATGTCTAAAATTAACCCTTGGATTATTAAAGTTGGCAAGACCAACCCTTTTGACTACTCTTCATAATTTTCATGTTTGGTCCTTGGATTTCCAAATGTTACACAAATGGTCCTTGGTGATATTAGCTATACAAACCAACCGGACCTTAACTAATCCCAAGCCCAAACAAAACACCCCTGGCCCAAATACTATACCCGGTCCAAAACCACAACCCGACCAACCCAATTACCCATGATTTAAATAATACAACCCCGCCCCTTCCCTGTCCCCCCGACACCCCTGTCTGCTCCCACCACCAGCCACCAACCAGCCTACCAACCCACCCTACACCACCAATTGTCTCCCCCCTCCTCACCAACCTTACAACCACATTAAATGCTACCTCTTTCTTGTCCCAGATATCCAAAACAGAATTTGGCGCCAAAATCACATAAACGGCTAAGATGAGTTCTAGCCAATCAAGGGTCAAGATTGATGTTGGGATTTGCTCAGATAAGTGAGAGAAACTCTTTGGAGCATAAAAAGAGCCAAGAAGAAGCAAGAAGGGATAGTTAGTTTTAGATTTCTTAAATTGTATGTCGTTTTTTAGTTTGTAGAATCTTAACTAGTTTTCAGTCTTATTTTAAAGTTAATTTGTACTCAACAATAGTATTCAAATGTATTTCAACCTAATTTCAGTATCAATTCAAGCTTAAGTTCCATTTCCATATTTTAGCTCACTGTTGAAATTCTCAATCTCAAAGTCCTATGTTAAAACTGTCAGCAGCTCAGTTTTAAGCTCAAACAAGTTCCAATAAGCTTGTTAAAGCTTAGTATAAGCTTACATTCACATTTCATGCAACTTTGGGAATTAGTCAACAAAAGTCAAATTTGGAGCACAAATGATGCAAGGGTGATATGGTCTGATTCAGAAAGGAAAATGGGTTGAAATGGAAGTAATTGGGTGGTTTATGTAGGATAGTGATCTTGAGCTCTTGGTTTCATAGTTGGCAGGCCATAGTTTTTGCCCTCACATCTGGTTTTAGCTTTTGCCCTCTGGATTAGCTTTTGCCCTCTGGATTAACCTGTGCATAAGCTCAAAACAGGCCCTAGGTGCCCTGCACCAACTCAGTATATACTGAGTGATTTCTCAGGTTTTGTGCAGCTTGCACAGAGCTTATTGAAGCTTGCTAAGGGCTAGTCTTTTGGTTATAAGTAGTCACTTAGGTCCAGTTCAAGTCTTAATAATTGGATTTTAGTTTGTAGCTTATTTGGTTGCTTATTTTTGGTCTGCAAGTTGGTACCAAAACTGTTTTTAGCTTAATATCAAAATCACCAAATTAGTGTTATCTTGCAAATCAGTAGCTGTAACTTGTTGATTTCTGTTTGATTTGGTCATATTTAGTATATCATAGCTTCTGTTAACAGTAGGTAGCTTGTTGGGTTCATTTGCTTATCAAGTGCTTATTTCAATAAGCACTTGATTCATCAGTTTCCATTTTCTCCACATAACCCACTGTTTTTCCAATTGTCCTAGCTTCTTATCATTATTTTAGAGTTTCCCTGAAATTTTCAGATTTTTCCTAGCTGTTTTGCTATTTTTCTTGATTTTAAGTAGTTTTTAGGCATTTTTAAATAGCATTTAATATAAAAAATTAAGAAAAGCTTCAAAAAAATAATTTTTCAATTTTCTTAGGTTTAGATAAATATAAAAAGTAGAAAAACTAATTTTCCATATTTTTCATAGTTAATTTGGTAATTTTTAGTGATTTAATTAGTTTTTAATAGTTTAAAATTCATAGAAAATAGATAAATAGTCATAAAAATACAAAAATAGTTTTAAAAAGTTTCTTTTGATATTTTAGATTTTTCTAAGTCTTAAATTTATTTTTCTAGCCTTATTTCCTATTTTCTTGTATTTTAGGTAATTAATTAATAGTTAAAAATAGTTTTTAATTAGATAATTAGTCTTAAAAATAATTTTCTTTTTCTAAAAATTTTATTTTATCATTAGGATTGTAAAAACATCATTTTCATATTTTTAGGGTTAATATTGCTTTAGTTTCACTTTTTTATTTTGTACGTCGCGTAGATTTTAATTTCAGTTTCGTAAAACATAAAAACAAAAACATCATTTTAATTTTAGTGATAGCGTTTATTTAATAAATTTTATCTTTTTAATTTCCTCTCATTTGCATCTTAGCCTTTGTATCTGTTTGATATTTCTGTAGTTATAATCAAATCATAATCCCTTTTTCGTTCAAACTTCTCGATCACTATACGTTGATTGATCCATTGCATAGCTCGCTGGGACATAACGACCCGGGGAGACTCTATACTCCTCAGATCTTCATTGATTTCGTGCTTGAGCAGTTTTAAGTTTTCTTACGCTTGCGTGAGGGAACTTGACGGTTTTGCACGCATCAAAGACCTCAATCATTATTATGAAATCAATTATGTGCTATGTGATACATGCTTTAATTTTGACTTACGCAATCGATGAATCGATGCACGTGGCTCACCTTGTACATTGCTGAAAACAGGTGAGAGTCTTAGTTAAACATGTACATATTGACAGATCTAGAATTGATTATTAATAGGATTTATCTAAAGGTTTGCATGTGGCTATTTGATATGCATGACTTATTATTATGTTATGCATTCATTGTTTATATGTTTATTTTTAAATACTTGCTTGTTTGTTATGTGTAACAACGGTATTTTTATAAGAAAAATAAACTGACCTAAACAATGGCGAAACATGTATTTTTTAAGCACAGTAATCGTAATCGTTTAATTGATTGATTTTTTGCACAAAATAGTTAGAACGGCTCACCCATTAAGACAAACTGTGTGATGGGTACAAGGTTGGTACGCATTAAATTGTGACCTTAAAGATGAGGGTATATAATATGCTTCGCGCTGACCTAATTCTCCGCTCGTTTGTGCGTCTTAATGGAGCTATCAAGTATTCCTATATATGTGCATAAAATCTTAAGGTTGAATTTACTTTAAATTATACGCGCCACTTTTGTGGTAATTATCCGAATAACTTGGCTCTTTTGACTCATGCAGCAGTAGGATATAGTGGTAATTAAAGATAATTCTTTAATTGGTTATTCAATACCTCGATTAAAGTTTGATGATGAAAAGCTTAAACATTAAAACAAGGATATAAATGTTTTAATAAAACCTATGCTACGAAGATGAATGCATGACATCTTTGTACATATTTGATTTGACATCAAAATTATTACCCTTTAATTTAAGTTGTATGCCATCCAACGAAACGAAAACACATGAGATTACCTTCTATTTGCTTGAGGACGTGACTTAGATCGTAATCAAAGGGTAAAATGTCCACGTGACGTGAGAACGGGCATGGATGATTTTGCAGTTTCTTAAGTTGGACAACTTAATTGAGTTAGGCGGTGAGAACTGGAAACTCAAGGCATAAGATGGGATAAAACATGTTTACATGGCAATTGAAATTGGCTATATGTAAATCCCATAAATCTAGGAATTGTAATTGAAATTGGCAATTGAGCAAAAGCTCTACCATTTTGTATAAATTCATTACTAGCAGATCAACTGACGTGATGAGATTATGACAATTTGGATCCTAGTTTTCAATAATAATTAATTGGTTATATGAACATGAACCTTTGTTATTTAATTTTATTGAAAAGGAAAATTATCAAAATACTAATTATGGTTTTTTGAACTTTTTCTGTAGATGGCTCATCAACCTGAAAACACTATGAGCTTAATGAGTGCTGCTTTCAAAGATATGATTGGAAGAGACAAACTGAAAGGCCCAAATTTCAATGACGCACTTATGATCATCCTTCGTGTTGCCAAAAGACATGATATTTTGACTACACCTTTTCCTGCTACTCATGCTGATACGACAACTGCTCTTGAATAAGAGGAGTTTCGTGTCGAGTATGATAAGCACAATGATGTGGCGTGTCTTATGCTTTCGGGGATGTCTGCTCAATTGCCAAAACAATTTGAGCACTATCCGCCTATGAGCATGCTAGATGAACTCAAACGTATGTTTGAGAAGCCACCAGCAGCTGAATTGTATGAACTTATTGAAAGGTACGTAGCTGCAAGCAGGAGGTTGGTAAATCTGTCTCCGACCACGTCCTCGAGATGAAACATCACTTGGACCAATTAGAGAAGCTCGGCTGTGGTTACTCCCAAGATGTGTGTGTCGGCCTCATCAATCACTCCCTTAATCATGAACGATTTGGTGATTTTGTGCGACAGTATAACATGCATTGTACGGGGAAGACAGTGAATGAGTTACATGCAATTCTTGTAGACTTCGAGAAGAGATTACCTAAGAAGGCTCCTACACTTCCCATACTAGCAATACAAGGTGGTAGGGTGAATAAGCCAAACCCGCAAGCAGATAAGAAAGGGAAAGGAAAAGGAAAGGGGAAACAAGTTGTCATCCCACCATCTCCTAAGAAGAACCCTGCAAAGAAAAAGGAGAGTCCTAAGAAGGATTCAGTTTGCCACCACTGTAACTCACCAGGTCATTGGAAGTGAAACTGTCCAGTGATTCTGAATTAGGGCTTTCAGAATAAAAATAAGATGGTGCCTAGCTCATCAGGTATTTTTATATTTGAATTATTTTCTTTTTCTCATAAGCAAAATTCCTGGATTTATGATACAGGATGTGATACTCACGTCTGTAATACATCGCAGGGACTTATAGGGGTGAAGAAGCTGACCTGTGGAGAAAGATACTTGTACGTTGGCAATGGAAAGCATGCAGTTGTTGAAGCCATAGGGACTTTTGATTTAGTGTTGCGTTCGGGCTTAATTCTTGAACTAAATAATTGTCATTATGCACCCTACATTGTTAGGGGTGTTATTTCAGTTTCTTTGTTAAAATATATTGGTTTTATGCACACTTTTACCAGTTATGGAATTTCAGTTTCTTTTAACAATGTTTTTTATTTTAATGCAATTCCTATACTTGGTGTGTTTGAAATTGATATGGATGGTTGTGTATCCAATGGAAATAATTCATTGTATAGCATTAGCAATAAGAAGAGCAAGTCTAACTGGGACTCTTCTTATCTTTGGCATTGTCACCTTGCCCATATAGGCAAGAAACGCATGAATAAACTGCAACACGAAGGGCTTTTACAAAGTTTCGATGATGAATCATTTGACAAATGCGAGTCTTGCATAGCTGGGAAGATGACAAGGAAACCTTTTTCACCGCAAGTGGAAAGGGCTTCGGATCTACTTGGATTGATACACACTGATGTGTGTGGTCCACTTAGACATGTGTCAAAACGTGGTGCTATCTACTTTTTAACCTTTGCGGATGAAGTAGAATTAAAACTCGGTAAGAAGATTAAAGCTCTTCGATCCGATAGAGGTGGTGAATATATAAGCCAAGATTTCAAAGATTACTTAGCTGAGTGTGGAATTATCCAGCAGCTCACATCTCCTTATACTCCACAACAAAATGGTGTATCTGAAAAGAGAAATCGTACTTTACTTGACATGGTACGATCAATGTTTGATATTACGACTCTTCCTTTAACTTTTTGGGATTATGCCCTTGAAACTGCTATTCGCATTTTGAATATGGTTCCAACGAAGAAGGTTGTTAAGACTCCATATGAAATATGGACAGGAAAAGCTCCCAACTTTTCTTACTTAAAGGTCTGGGATGTGAGGCGTTTGTTAAATGTGACTCACCAGATAAGCTCCAACCCAGATCTGTTAAGTGTATTTTTGTAGGATACCCTAAGGAAACTATGGGTTACTACTTCTACTACCCAACTGAGAACAAAGTCATAGTGGCTAGGTATGGAGACTTCCTTGAAAAGAATCTCATGTCTCAAGAACTCAGTGGGAGAGTATATGATCTGGAATATGATCAAGAAGATACAACACCTTCTGATAATACTAGCCAACTTCAAGAAGAGCCTGAAAGCTTAGGCGCTCCTCCTGAAGTTGTTCCCATTCGTAGGTCTGAAAGGACTATACGTGCACCTGACCGTCTATGTCTTAACGTAGAGGCGGAGGAAAATATGGATGGGGATCTTAATGAACCCGCCAACTATAAGGCTGCCATGGCTGATCCTGAAAAGGATAAATGGCAGATTGCTATGAATGGGGAAATGCAATCCATGAAGGATAATGATGTCTGGATTGAAGTTGACCTTCCTCCCAATGCTAAAGTCGTTGGAAGTAAGTGGATCTTTAAGAAGAAAACTGACATGGATGACAATGTACACACCTACAAGGCTCGTCTGGTAGCTAAAGGTTTTACTCAAACCTATGGCATTGATTACGAGGAGACATTCTATCCTGTAGTGGACATAAGAGCTATTAGGATTCTCATAGCTATAGCTACACACTATGACTATGGGATTTGGCAGATGGATGTCAAAACTTCCTTTCTGAATGGTCATCTAGATGAAGACATCTATATAGCACAGCCTGAGGGGTTTGTGAATCCTCTATTTCCTAACCGTGTATGCAAGCTTAAAAGGTCCATTTATGGACTGAAGCAAGCATCAAGGCAATGGAATAAAAGATTTGATGGAGAAATCAAAAGTTTTGGATTTACTCAGAATCTTGATGAGCCAAGTGTATATCACAAAGCTAGTGGGAGTCATGTTACTTTCCTAGTTCTATATGTTGGTGACATATTAATCATGGGAAATCATATACCGAGTTTAAATGAGGTGAAAGCCTATCTTGGTAAATGTTTCTCGATGATGGACTTAGGGGAAGCAACATACATACTCGGAATCAAGATCTACATGGATAGATCAAGGCGGCTAATTGGTTTAAGCCAAAGTGCTTACATTGACAAAATATTGAAGAGATTCAATATGAAAAATTCCAAGAAGGGATTTTTGCCGATGCAAGTAAACCATGGTTTGAGCAGCGAAGGTTGTGCTTCAACACCTGCAGAGGTGGCGCGTATAAAGAAAGTTCCTTATGCTTCGGCTGTAGGATCTATCATGTGTGTGGTGCGATGCACAAGGCCTGATGTGGCGTTTGCTTAAAACCTGACCAGTCGGTATCAACAGAATCTGGGTGAAATTCACTGGACTGCTGTTAAACATATTCTCAAGTACCTTAGGGCTACAAGAGATATGTTCATAGTGTATGGTGGAAATCCAGAAGCAGAACTGTGTGTTACAGGTTACTGCGATGCATCCTGGAAGTGTGACAAAGATGATACGAAGTCTCAGACGAGTTACATATTTGTCATCAATGGAGGTGATGTGGATTAGAAGAGCAAGAAACAGATAACTCTTGCGATGTCTGCTACATAAAGTGAGTACATAGCGGCGTCTGAGGCTGCCATGGAAGCTGTTTGGATAAGGAAGTTTGTTTCGGGGCATGGTGTTATGCCGTCGATTGAAAATCCTATTAAAGTATATTGTGACAATTCTGATGCAATTACTCTTGCCGATGAACCTGGAGTCATGAAGGGCACCAGGCACTATCCTAGACAATATCACTATGTTCGAGAGCAGGTCGAGATAGGTGAAATTGAGTTGCTCAAAGTTCACACAGATGATAACCTAGCAGATCCTTTGACGAAGGCCTTACCTGGTGAAAAACTTAATCATTTGTCTGATAAGTTTGGACTTCGTTTAGCTAGTAGTTTCATGCCCATCTGTGACTAAGTATTTAGATAAAAGGATATTGTAAACATTATTATTGAAATGAAATAAGTATTTTTGTTATGTTTATCATTCATTTATTATGATGTTATCCTATATTTGCATTTTTAAATCCTTGAATAACTTAAGTTATTCTAAATAGTCCGTTGTCAATCAATAACATGGGAATGATATTAAAATAAGACAAATCTGAGTATTAGTTAGAATATACTTAAAAGTATATTGATGCGTAGCATGACTAATTTCAGATGATATTCAATGAATTGAGTATAGGACTTATCCCACCACATGATGGTACTTTATGGATCTTAGTCATTAAGTATATCATGAATATTTATCCTCTGACTTGAGATACCAGAGATATGTCATGGATGTAGTGCATTTCTGTGAAGCAATCTAACGCCATACGTAACTTGTAGTTATAAGGGTTGTTTTCAGAAGTGTTGCGAAATTTATGAATTCTGATCGTAGTCAAAACATGATTTGTTTCATTCAAATTTATTTTGAAGTATAATACTGCTGGGCCCCTCGTAGGGTTGTCAAGATGTTTGCATGGCCATGCCCAATGTCTTCTGGAATATGTTCAGAAGAATTGGTAATCTTGATCAATCATATAAAGCGAGAAACAAAATAGTTAATTAAGAAATGAGTGAGATCCATATTCTTATTAACATGGTATTAGAAACAAAAGGATGAATATGATGATGAATCATCAAAATTGGTTTTTCTCCAGAAAACCGTACATGAGTTGTACCGGGGGCATTGGCGTGTTGCTAGACGCTAACCAATGTCATTACACGTTTTGTAAACATATCCAAGTGGGAGCTGTTGGAAATGTATATATTTATAAAACCTTGAATGTCCGGATTCGAACTCGTGACCACGGGATTGCACACATTAGCGAATGAGAATTAAAGTTAATAACTAATGTTAATGATTACGATTAATTATTACGCATAAAGTTCGTCTAACGATCGTTAAGTATTTAATGGAAATAACTAACGACCGTTAAATGTAAAAGAAGAGAATATATGGTGAATATCTTAAAAATGGAAAAGATCCGGGTTCCACTTTTCTTCTCTATAGGTTGCCGGCCACGGGGGGCATTCCAAGCCCAAAACCCTAACTTTTCCTACAAGTTTTTCATTCACCATATATACAAAGGCTAGGGTTAAATGTTTTTCATAACTTTGGGCATTGAATTAACCCTAGATCTTTTCCTCTCCTCTCTTGCTTACATTTGGCCGAACCCCCCTCCTATAGGTTGTTTTGGTTTTATTTTTCATTAAACAAAGGCTTGTGTTAGATCTAGCAATCGCTTTGATTCGCGGTTAATTCGTGTGTACAAAACTGTGGTTGTAGGACACTATTCTTACACCAATTGGTTTGAGTTGTAAAACGGTAAGGGACAACTCTTTAATCCACTTCACATCCATTGAAGAGATCTAACCATTTCCAGGAGGGACGTTACGCATTTATTTCAGTTAGTTAATTACTGTTATGATTATAAGTCTTTCGCTGTGTACTCTGTGGTGTCTATATGATTTATTTGTTATAATATATCTTAAACTTAACCGTGGCATCATGAGCCTTGTATAACAAGTAATTAATTACTGAAACACATAAAACGAATAAGTTGGTTGTGTTATTAATTGTATGTGTAGATCTAGGGTTTGCAAAACCTAAACCCTAATTTTTTTGAGGGTGGGGGCGAAGTTTTTGTGCCCTAATTAGGGTTTTGTAAACTTCAGTTTTAATTGGATTAGAAACCTAGGTTGAATGCAATTTTATGTGTATTAAATTGCGTAACTCTTGTTTAATTGCATTAATTGTTAAGTTTGATTTATATCCATGATAAATACATGCATGTTTTGTCATGGATCTGCTTTTATTGTATATTTTACTTGGTTAAGTGATATACACTAAATTCTTGATAGATCTAAAATTGGGGAAGACTTCAATCATTATTATTAAATCAATTATGTGCTATGTGGTATATGCTTTAATTTTGACTTACGCAATCGATGAATCGATGCATGTGGCTCACCTTGTACATTGCTGAAAACGGGTGAGAGTCTTAATTAAACATGTACATATTGACAGATCTAGAATTGATTATTAATATGATTTATCAAAAGGTTTGCATGTGGTTATTTGATATGCATGACTTATTATTATGTTATGCATTCATTGTTTATATGTTTATTTTTAAATACTTGCTTGTTTGTTATGTGTAACAACGGTATTTTTATAAGAAAAATAAACTGACCTAAACAAAGGTGAAACATGTATATTTTAAGCATAGTAATCGTAATCGTTTAATTGATTGATTTTTTGCATAAAATAGTTAGAACGGCTCACCCATTAAGATAAACTGTGTGACGGGTACAAGGTTGGTACGCATTAAATTGTGACCTTAAAGATGAGGGTATGTAATATGCTTCGCGCTGACCTAATTCTCCGCTCATTTGTGCGTCTTAATGGAGCTACCAAGTATTCCTATATATGTGCATAAAATCTTAAGGGTGATTTTACTTTAAATTCTACGCACCACTTTTGTGGTAATTATCCGAATTACTTGGGTCTTATGACTCATGCAGCAGTAGGATATAGTGGTAATTAAAGGTAATTCTTTAATTGGTTATCCAATACCTCAATTAAAGTTTGATGATGAAAAGCTTAAACATTAAAACAAGGATATAAATGTTTTAATAAAACCTATGCTACGAAGATGAATGCATGAGATCTTTGTACATATTTGATTTGACATCAAATTATTACCCTTTAGTTTAAGTTGTATGCCATCCAACGAAATGGAAACACCTGAGATTACCTTCTATTTGCGCGAGGACGTGACTTAGATCGTAATCAAAGGGTAAAATTTCCACGTGACGTGAGAACGGGCATGGATGATTTTGCAGTTTCTTAAGTTGGACAACTTAATTGAGTTAGGCGGTGAGAACTGGAAACTCAAGGCATAAGATGGGATAAAACATGTTAACATGGAAATTGAAATTGGCTATATGTAAATCCCATAAATCTAGGAATTGCAATTGAAATTGGCAATTGAGCAAAAGCTCTACCATTTTGTATAAATTCATTACTAGCAGATCAACTGACGTGATGAGATTATGACAATTTGGATCCTAGTTTTCAATAATAATTAATTGGTTATATGAATATGAACCTTGGGTATTTAATTTTATTGAAAAGGGAAATTATCAAAATACTAATTATGGTTTTTGAACTTTTTCTGTAGATGGCTCATCAACCTGAAAACACTATGAGCTTAATGAGTCCTGATTTCAAAGATATGATTGGAAGAGACAAACTGACTGGCCTAAATTTCAATGATTGGCATCGTGCACTTAGAATCATCCTTCGTGTTGCCAAAAGACTTGATATTTTGACTACACCTCTGCCTGCTACTCCTGCTGATATGGAAACTGCTCTTGAACAAGAGGAGTTTCGTGTCGAATATGATAAGCACAATGATGTGGCGTGTCTTATGCTTTCGGGGATTTCTGCTCAATTGCAAAAACAATTTGAGCACTATCCGCCTATGAGCATGCTAGATGAACTAAAACGTATGTTTGAGAAGGCACCAGCAGCTGAATTGTATGAACTTATTGAAAAGGTCCATAGCTGCAAGCAGGAGGTTGGTAAATCTGTCTTCGACCTCGTCCTCAAGATGAAACATCACTTGGCCCAATTGGAGAAGCTCGGTTGTGGTTACTCCCAAGATTTGTGTGTCGGCCTCATCAATCACTCCCTTAATCAGGAACAATTTGGCGATTTTGTACGACAGTATAACATGCATTGCATGGGGAAGATAGTGAATGAGTTACATGCAATGCTTGTAGACTTCGAGAATAGATTACCTAAGAAGGCTCCTACACCTGTCGTACTCGCAATACAAGGTGGTAGGGTGAATAAGCCAAAGCTGCAAGCAGATAAGAAAGGGAAATGAAAAGGAAAGAGGAAACAAGTTGTCATCCCACCAGCTCATAAGAAGAACCCTGCAAAGAAAAAGGAGAATCCTAAGAAGGATTCAGCTTGCCACCACTGTAACTCACCAGGTCATTGGAAGCGGAACTGTCCAGTGTTTCTGAATGAGTTCCTTCAGAATAAAAATAAGATGGTGCCTAGCTCATCAGGTATTTTTATGTTTGAATTATTTTCTTTTCCTCATAAGCAAAATTCCTGGATTTATGATACAGGATGTGGTACTCACATCTGTAATACATCGCGGGGACTTAGAGGGGCGAAGAAGCTGACCTGTGGAGAAAGATACTTGTACGTTGGCAATGGAAAGCGTGCAGTTGTTGAAGCCATAGGGACTTTTGATTTAGTGTTGCCTTCGAGCTTAATTCTTGAACTAAATAATTGTCATTATGCACCCTACATTGTTAGGGGTGTTATTTCAGTTTCTTTGTTAAAAGATATTGGTTTTATGCACACTTTTACCAGTTATGGAGAAATCGTACTTTACTTGACATGGTACGATCAATGTTTGATCTTACGACTATTCCTTTAACTTTTTGGGATTATGCCCTTGAAACTGCTATTCGCATTTTGAATATGGTTCCAACGAAGAAGGTTGTTAAGACACCATATGAAATATGGACAGGAAAAGCTCCCAACTTTTCTTACTTAAACGTCTAGGGATGTGAGGCGTTTGTTAAACGTGACTCACCAGATAAGCTCCAACCCAGATCTGTTATTCGTATTTTGGTAGGATACCCTAAGGAAACTATGGGTTACTACTTCTACTACCCAGCTGAGAACAAAGTCATAGTGGCTAGGTATGGAGACTTCCTTGAAAGGAATCTCATATCTCAAGAACTCAGTGGGAGAGTATATGATCTGGAATATGATCAAGAAGATACAACATATTCTGATAATACTAGCCAACTTCAAGAAGAGCTTGAAAGCTTAGGCGCTCCTCCTGAAGTTGTTCCCATTCGTAGGTCTGAAAGGACTATACGTGCACCTGACCGTCTATGTCTTAACGTAGAGGTGGAGGAAAATATGGTTGGGGATCTTAATGAACCCGCCAACTATAAGGCTGCCATGGCTGATCCTGAAAAGGATAAATGGCAGATTGCTATGAATGGGGAAATGCAATCCATGAAGGATAATGATGTCTGGATTAAAGAAAATTGACATGGCAATGTACACACCTACAAAGCTCGTATGGTAGCTAAAGGTTTTACTCAAACCTATGGCATTGATTACGAGGAGACATTCTCTCCTGTAGTGGACATAAGAGCTATTAGGATTCTCATAGCTATAGCTACACACTATGACTATGAGATTTGGCAGATGGATTTCAAAACCACCTTTCTGAATGGTTGTTTAGATGAAGACATCTATATGGCACAGCCTGAGGGGTTTGTGAATCCGCTATTTCCTAACCGTGTATGCAAGCTTAAAAGGTCCATTTATGGACTTAAGCAAGCATCAAGGAAATGGAATAAAAGATTTGATGGAGAAATCAAAAGCTTCGGATTTATTCAGAATCTTGATGAGCCATGTGTATATCACAAAGCTAGTGGGAGTCTAGTTACTTTCCTTGTTCTATATGTCGATGACATATTAATCATGGGAAATCATATACTGAGTTTAAATGAGGTGAAAGCCTATCTTGGTAAATGTTTCTCGATGAAGGACTTAGGGGAAGCAACATACATACTCGGAATCAAGATCTACATGGATAGATCAAGGCGGCTAATTGGTTTAAGCCAAAGTGCTTACATTGACAAAATATTGAAGAGATTCAATATGCAAAATTCCAAGAAGGGATTTTTGCCGATGGAAGTAAACCATGATTTGAGCAGCGAAGGCTGTGCTTCAACACCTGCAGAGGTGGCGCGTATGAAGAAAGTTCCTTATGCTTCGCATGTAGGATCTATCATGTATGTGGTGCGATGCACAAGGCCTGATGTGGCATTTGTTCAAAACCTGACCAGTCGGTATCAACAGAATCCAGGTGAAATTCACTGGACTGCTGTTAAAAATATTCTCAAGTACCTTAGGGCAACAAGAGATATGTTCATAGTGTATGGGGGAAATCCAGAAGAAAAACTGTGTGTTACAGGTTACTGCGATGCATCCTGGAAGTGTGACAAAGATGATACGAAGTCTCAGACGGGTTACATATTTGTCATCAATGGAGGTGATGTAGATTAGAAGAGCAAGAAACAAACAACTCTTGCAATGTCTGCTACAGAAAGTGAGTACATAGCGGCGTCTGAGGCTGCCATGGAAGCTGTTTGGATAAGGAAGTTTGTTTCGGGGCTTGGTGTTATGCCGTCGATTGAAAATCCTATTAAAGTATATTGTGAAAATTCTGATGCAATTACTTTTTCCCATGAACCTGGAGTCATGAAGGGCACCAGGAACTATCCTAGACAATATCACTATGTTCGAGAGCAGGTCAAGATAGGTGAAATTGAGTTGCTCAAAGTTCACACAGATGATAAACTAGGAGATCCTTTGACGAAGGCCTTACCTGGTGAAAAACTTAATCATTTGTCTAATAAGTTTGAACTTCGTTTTGCTAGTAGTTTCATACCCATCTGTGACTAAGTATTTTAGATAAAAGGATATTGTAAACATTATTATTGAAATGAAATAAAGTATTTTTTTATGTTTATTATTCATTTATTATGATGTTATCCTATATTTGCATTTTTAAATCCTTGAATAACTTAAGTTATTCTAAATAGTCCGTTGTCAATCAATAACATGGAAATGATATTGAATTAAGACAAATCTGAGTATTAGTTAGAATATACTTAAAAGTATATTCATGCGTAGCATGACTAATTTCAGATGATATTCAATGAATTGAGTATAGGACTTATCCCACCCACATGATGGTACTTTATGGATCTTAGTCATTAAGTACATCATGAATATTTATCCTCTGACTTGAGATACCAGATATATGTCATGTATGTAGTGCATTTCTGTGAAGCAATCTAACGCTATACGTAACTGGTAGTTATAAGGGTTGTTTTCAGAAGTGTTGCGAAATTTATGAATTCTGCTCGTAGTCAAAACAGGATTTGTTTCCTTCAAATTTATTTTGAAGTATAATACTGCTGGGGCCCTCGTAGGGTTGTCAAGATGTTTGCATGGCCATGCCCAAGGTCTTCTGGAATATGTTCAGAAGAATTGGTAATCTTGATCAATCATATAAAGCGAGAAACAGAATAGTTAATTAAGAAATGAGTGAGATCCATACTCTTATTAACATGGTATTAGAAACAAAAGGATGAATATGATGATGAATCATCAAAATTGGTTTTTCTCTAGAAAACCATACACGAGTTGTACCGGGGGCATTGACGTGTTGCTAGACGCTAACCAATGTCATTACACGTTTTGTAAACATATCCAAGTGGGAGCTGTTGGAAATGTATATATTGATAAAACTGTGAGTGTCCGATTTCGAACTCATGACCACGGGATTGCACACATTAGCGAATGAGAATTAAAGTTAATAATTAATGTTAATGATTACGATTAATTATTACACATAAATTCCGTCTAACGATCATTAAGTATTTAACGGAAATAACTAACGACCGTCAAATATAAAAGAAGAGAATATATGGTAAATATCTTAAAAATGGAAAAGATTCGGGTTCCCCTTTTCTTCTCTATAGGTGGCCGACCAAGGGGGGCATTCCAAGCCCAAAACCCTAACATTTCCTACAAGTTTTTCATTCAATATATATACAAAGGCTAGGGTTAAATGTTTTTCATAACTTTGTGCATTGAATTAACCCTAGATCTTTCCCTCTCCTCTCTTGCTTACATTCGGCCGAACCCCTCTCCTATAGGGTGTTTTGGTTTTGTTTTTCATTAAACAAAGGCTTGTGTTAGATCTAGCAATTGCTTTGATTCGCGGTTAATTCGTGTGTACAAAAATGTGGTAGCAAGACACTATTCTTACACCAATTGGTTTGAGTTGTAAAACGGTAAGGGACAACTCTTTAAACCACTTCACATCCATTGAAGAGATCTAACCATTTGCAAGAGGTATGTTACGCATTTATTTCAGTTAGTTAATTACTGTTATGATTCTAAGTCTTCCGATGTGTACTCTGTGGTGTCTATATGATTTATTTGTTATCATATATCTTAAACTTAACAGTGGCATCACGAGCCTTGTATAACAAGTAATTAATTACTGAAACACATAAAACAAATAAGCTGGTTGTGTTATTAATTGTATGTGTAGATCTAGGGTTTTCAAAACCTAAACCCTAATTTATTTTTGTGGGGGGGGGGCATATTTTTTGTGCCCTAATTAGGGTTTTGTAAACTTTCGTGTGTTTTATTGCTAACTGTTGTTTGCAGGAACATTTGGACTGTTGCAGCTGATCAGAATTGAGGAGTCAATCCATAACCGCATGCTCACACTTACACTTAAATAAATCATGATAAGTGCAGATCTTCATCAACTGGCTCTGATATTTTCAACCCATGCTTCTGCTACGCTGCTGCAAATATCATGAATCAACAAAGCTTCCGCTACTCTGATGAAAAGATATCATGATCCAAAAGGTGAGCATGTTGGTCTAAAAGTCACAACATCACATGAAGGTAACACAACAAAGGGTGATCCAGAGATTTACTGTGGCTGATGATCTCAATGAAAGCTCGAAGATCATCAAGATGTGAATCAATTCAAAGACCTCCACTGAAAGTACATAATAATCGGACTATGAAGAGTCACTGCTTAGGCACAAAGATTGCGGAAGTGAAGATAAAATAGAATGCTAGGATTCGAAATGTAAATCAGGGGGTGACCTCCCTTAGGGGGAGATTGTTAGGATTTAGAAAATCCATAGTGAAGTGTCAGTCACCCCAACTATAGTCTAGCACAAGTTAGCTCGTAGACATATCGTTATTTACTGTTTATTAGTTTAGTTATTAGCTTAGTGCAACACCGTGGAGGAATGACGTGTCTTTACCCACTGTATACCTGATCCACAGTTCGACAGGAGGACGAGTAGTCTGTAACTATAAATACCCCTTCCATCCTTGGAAGGGGTGGTGCTTCAATCTAACCTTTTCTTTTTGTTAAACTTTCTCTCACTAGAATCACCCTCTCATCTCTTTCTCTCTCTGAACAATGGCATACTTGATTCATCACCATCCTAGACACCCCGAATCATCAATCAACACAATATGTATGATCCAACACATTAGACATACTGCGCTCTTAAAAGACTTTCCATTAGGGGTTGTTAAGTTGAAGAGCCTACAAACTCTTTCAAAAATCATTATTGGAGGAAAAAATGATTTTCGATAACCGAACTTAAAGATTTTGAGAATCTCCAAGGGAAAGTTTCCATTCAGGGCCTGGAAAAAGTAAAAGACGCAACAGAAGCACGAGAAGAAAACTTATCACAAAAGAGGCTTACTGAGTTTGAGGTGGAATGGAGTGATGCATCACGTATTATCCCAATGGAAACAACGAAGAACGCTATCCTTGATGCATTGAACCATATAATGATTGTTTGGAGAAGCTAGGCATTGCGAACTATCTGGGTTTAGAGTTTCCAAAATGGGTTGGGAATCCCTCGTTTCGTCAGTTGGCTAGTGTGTCTATACATGGCTGTAAAAAGTGTACATCTCTACCACCACTCGGGCAACTAAAGTCACTTAAGGAGTTTTCTATTCAAGACATGGGTGATGTAAAAGTCGTTGGTTCCAAAATATGTCGGGGTAGGAGGTATGGTCAACTAATAGTAGAAGTGGGGTTGGATATTATGTGTTTCCACGCCTTCAAGAGCTCAATATAAAAGGTTGTCCTAATTTGGTTGAAGTCTCACTTAAAGCACCACTACTTTCATTAAGGGTTCTGAAACTAAATAAATGTGGCGATGGTTTGATGAGAAGTCTGGTTCATGTAACTCCATCACTCACCAAATTGAAAATAAAATCTATTTCAGGGCTTACTAATGAGGTGTGGAGGAGTGTTATATTGGATCTTAAGGCAATTGAAGAATTGACAGTCAGGGAATGTGATGAAATAAGATATTTGTGGGAACCAAAAGAAGCAGAGGCAAGTGGTATGTTTCCAGGTCTTGAATATCTTGATTTCTAGGGTCGATCCAATCAAACAAGCATTCATGTGTAATCATCAAGAATCAATAAAAGATGAACAAAGAAAATTGGGTGAACCCCTTATAAACTGATATTATAAAACTGAAGAGGTTACTTTTGTTTACAGAAAACCTAATATATATATATATATACTGATGAAACGTTGCTTTCTTGAAGATGAAATTCGTTTCTCTAAAAAGTAAACATTGTATTGTTTCTGAAAAACCTAATAACCGTTTATGTATTGGACAGTTTGGACCCAGCCCATATAAAGTTTGGGTTTACAGATCTTAAAACTAAAATACAAAATAACATATACGTATAAAAAAGATTAATGGATTAAACTTCCAACATATTCCTCCCTAATCTATTAATCTTTGTGTTTCAATCTTCTTGTTCTTGAATGTCTTCTTGAATCTTGATTTCTTCCTTTCATCTTCTTCAATTTGGCATCCATGGTTGTATTCCTTTTAAAAAAAACGCATGTATGAATCTTTCTTTAGATCCTGAAACTGATGTCTTCATATGTCCTTTAAAGCTTAATCTTTAAAACCCTTAAAACTTGTTTCTTATCATAAAACCTAATAAGAAACCTTGAAAACTTTCTTTTGCAATTCGACATCTCTTTCTTCTTCATCCATGGCTGCCTTCTTGTGATATTTTTGAACTGCTGCCTTCTTGTGATATTAAAAATGCGCGCCCAATCTTGAATGATAATTGTGACATGATTTGGAGTGTTGTTTGATTCCTTAGGCTCTGATACCAATGTTTCCAAGTCTTGAATCTTCTGATTTCGAGGATCGATCCATTCAAACAAGCATTCATGTGTAATCATCAAGAATCAATAAAAGAAGAACAAAGAAAATTGGGTGAACCCCTTATAAACTAATATTATAAAACTGAAGAGGTTACTTTTGTTTACAGAAAACCTAATCTATATATATACTGATGAAACGTTGCTTTCTTGAAGATGAAAACCGTTTCTCTAAAAAGTAAACGTTGTATTGTTTCTGAAAAACCTAATAACCGTTTAGGTATTGGACGGTTTGGACCCAGCCATATACACTTTGGGTTTACAGACCTTAAAACTAAAATACAAAATAACATATACGTATAACAAAGATTAATGGATTAAACTTCCAACATGCTAAGGTTCTTGTTAATTTAAGGAAGTTGAAAGCACATAAATGTAAAATTTTGGTGGGTTTAGAAGAGAAAGCTGAGAAGGAGTACAATTATGGGATCAACCTCCTAACATCTCTTAGCTCGTTACATGTATCGGGTTGTGAAAATTTTAAGCATTTAGGCTGTCCAAACAACATTGAGACGTTGGAAATCTCTGATTGTAGTTCAATTACATGTGTCTCCTTCTCAAAGGGAGGAGGGAAGAAGCTCAAGTCAATTTCCATTGGAGGCTGTAATCAGAAACTAATGTTAAAGGAGATGGCAGAAGGAGAGAAGAATGGGTTACTTATCAGCAGCAAAAGCATGCCAATGCTTGAATATGTAGATAGATGGTTATCCAAATTTAGCATCTATCATTGAATTTGGGGGTAACTTCATTCACCTCAAGACAGTGATAATAGTAGATCATGGAAGTGAGGAGTCATTATTTGTAGACCGCCAATTTTCGAGTCTCACCTCTTCAACTAATCTGATAATAGTGAATTGTCCAAGTATGGATGTTCTGAATGGGCTTTGGCCTCCCAACTTGGGTCTCCTTTCGATTAGGCAGTTGAAGAAGCCCATCTCAGAATGGGGCCCACTGAAGTTTCCATCCATGTGAAGTCCCAAACCTTAGATCTAGAACACTTAGCTTGCAAACGTGTTAGTTGCCTTGGATGGTTTCAAAACAACAATGAGAAACTTTGTTGTGAATACACACAAGTATGCAGAAACTACTTGTATGCACTTAGAAGATTTAATGCAAAGACAATGTAAACAAGGTATAACACCAACAGCTTCAATATTATTAAGCAATAATACGAGTACTCTCCTAGTACTAGGGTTTACAACCTTGAAGCTCTACTTTAGACGGCTAGAATATGAGATATTTGTCTAACCTAGCTAGGATCTCCTTTTATACACTAAGGAGATCCCTTACATAGATAACTATGGACTAGGTATATCATATCTTCTATTGGAATAGAAGATATGATGTTACAACTCTTACACGACATTCTATACTTACATAAGTACAAACTTAAAGCTATCAGTACTAACTTTCTCACTATCAGTACTAACTAGTTAATACTTATCATTTAACACTATCAGTACTAACTCTATTACAATAAGTATTAACTCTAATAAGCTTATTTCCCAACAATCCACACTAGTTATCCTATACTTATACGGTGAAACAGAAGCAGCGACTAATTGGAGTCAATTGTCTCATCTTCATCTTCCTTCATCTCTTAAATGACTTTTGATTATAGGTTTTGATAATTTGAAAACAGTTTCAGAGGGAATCCAACACCTCACCTCCCTCCAACATCTCTACATTGGCAAATGCCCAAAGATGAAAGAACTACCAGAAACATTATATTGATGCCTTCACTCTTGAGTTTGGTTATATGGGAATGTCCAGATTTGAAAGAAAGATGCAGTAGAGGAGGCTCCTACTGGCCCTAAATCTCCCATATCCCCTGCATCGAAATAGACGAGAAATCACAAACATAAATAACTGAAGGTACGTCGTCTCTTTATGCCATCTTACGTCTTTTATTTATTAGTATATTTTAACACCACTGTATATCCATGGTGGATGTTATATACGTACTAGTTTATGTTCCTTGAATTTTATATATTCAAACAATATTTGATTTGAAATCATGCATGCAAGCGTCTCTAAAGAAATTCACATCTCATGTTGATATGTGTCTAAATACACATATATTTTATATTGTTTAAACCCACAAAAACAGCCAAAAACACACAAATGACTTTATAAATGTTACAAATATCATGAAAATGTGTTTTTATGTGAATCAGGTACAAAAAGAGTTGAAACAGTTTGATTCTGCTGATAATGATGGTTTCTGCTGAAGCCTATTGTGATTCTGCCGAATCAATGGTTTCTGCCGAAGATATAATGCGCTGATGGTTTCTGCTGAAGGCATACATTTCAGCAGATACTTCCACTAAAATATCTGGTCCCTAAATAATATCTGGTCAAAACCACTCCTCCACCTTGCCTGGTTTTTGCCACCTGCTACCACCTTTTTCTCCACCATCCTTTCACCTATACCAGCCCACAATCAATAAATGCATTCTCACCACAAACACTTCACCTCACCTCACATACCCTGTTTTTGCTATCAACTCTACCACTTGACCTCTAAACCCACCAAACATGTCCCCTCCACCTCTACAAGTGAACAAGAAGCATTAATTGTTGCAGAACTGCCTCAATCTACTAGTATTACTTTTGGCGCCAAAAGTGAATTCAAAAGCTAGGATCATCTCTGCTCAATCAATGGTCAAAAATTAAAGTGGGATTTTACGAGGAAGATGGTGGGAACTCAAATGACTATAAATACCAGAGGAGAGGCAAGAGAAGAAGTTACTTTTGGGCTAGCCATTGGTCGTGTAGTATAAAATTTAAATGCTTTCTTTAGATTAAATACCTTTGGATTAGCCTAGGTCACGTAGTTAATTTAGTTTACTGCTTTCTTTAATTTCAAGTCATTTTATTGCTTTCAATGTTGTATTTTCATCAAATTAGTGTAATGAAACTTTATTTTCAGTTCAATTTCAAGTATCATTTCAGTTTCAAGTTTTTGCTTAATTACCTTTAATTTTCATGTCATTTCAATTTCATGTTATGAAGTTGTTTAATGGACTCTTTAAGCTCATATAAGCTCCTGACAAAAGTTTTAAAGCTTTTAGAAACCTTAAAACAAGTTTAGTCTTTAAAATTCAGAAAAACACTAAAAAATCAAGAAAAACAATGAAAATCCAAAAATCATAAAGTGATCTTGGTGAAACTGCATGGAGCAAGGTTAATTGTGGATTGCCTTTGGTTTAGAAGCTTTGTGGAAAGCCTTAGGATGTGTTCTGTGGCCATGGTTCTCAGTTTTCAGCAGGATTCACTTGTAAGCCCTTTTTATCATATTTTGCAATTTGCTGTTTCAGTCCTTTTCATGCTTTAATTCTTATGTTTTCTTGTTTCTTTGTTGTTATTTAGTGTTATTATAGCGTAATCTTAGGTTGTTATGTTTTGGATTTGATTGTGGTTTGATTTGGCATTTGGACTGTCAATATGCTAGTTTTTGACAATCCTAGGTTTGAACATTTGTGACTACTTGTTTATGCTTAAAAGGGTCTGATTTGACACATTGTGACCCCTGGATTTGATGAAATTGGTTTACATAGTCTTATGCTTTGAAAAACCTCAAAACAGTCCATTTAAAGGTTGTTTGGATTTGATAATGAAACTGTGTTTAGGGCTGTGTTTGTGGTTGCTCTTGTTTGATGTACTCTCTATATGGCCTAAGTAACTCAGTGAAATACTAACCAAAGGGTGTAGCATGGTAGAAAGTCAATTTGACACTTGACAATCTCATTATGAGCACTGTGAGGTTGTTAGATCCTAGAATCTTGCATACTTGTTTAAATCTTGTTTATCTTTGTTTCTTTCCTGTTCTTATAGCTTATTATAACTTAATTAATCAGTAGTTTAAGTTCTTAATTCATATTAGTCAACTTATGTGTTTTAAGTAAAAGTCAAATTTTTAGTTTTCCTGTTTTTGATTTGATTGTTTATTTTTCCTGTGTCTTTGTCATTTAATTTCATAATCTGTGCTTTTAGGATATTGTAGCTTTGTTGCTAATCTTGTTTAGTGCATTTTTGTTTATTTTTGTTTTCCATGTTTAACTGCTTATTTTATAGCTTTTTATAGTTTGTTTTGCCCTGTGCACAAGTTTAGTTGTTAAGTTCATAAGCTTGTAGAAGCTTTATGACTTAGCCCTAGCTTGTGCACTTGACTGCTTTGTGTTGCCTGTGTGGCTTATTTGTTATGTTTATGCTTGCTTTTACATTTGTAGCTAATTAGATAGCTTTTTCACCCCTTATTTTGTTCCAACTAAACTCCTTCCACTGAAGCAAACAGTGGAGGTTGAGTGATTCTCTTAAGCTTATGGAAAGTTCCTCATTGAACTTGAGCTTGTGATCTTTGGCTTCCTGTGAGGCTAACCAATCATACTCAGTGTTTCAGTGTTTGTTGAGCTCTCATAAGCTCATTTGATAAGTTAATTTAGAGCTTGTTGTTTGCCCATTCTCAACAGTTTACTGAGAACTCAGTGAACTTACACCATTACCAACAGCTCTAAAAAGCTCCTTAGTGATCATAAGCTTGTGAGATTTAGTTCCCTGTGGAGCTTATCTGCCCAACTTTAAGATCCTATGCTTAATTTTCCCATTGTAGCCTATTTACTAGGGCTGCAAGTAGCTTATACTTATTAGCAGTACCTTGCAATGGTTCAGCAGTATTCTGGATTCTGCTGAATTGCTTATTAGCTTATTACAAGCTTATTTGATGAAATCCAGTACACATGCTTGTTTATACTTGTTCATATCACTTGTACTTATATTACTTTTCCTTTTATTTCCTGTGTGGAGCTTATACCAGGCTTATTCAAGCCTTCACTCCATCCAAGTTAAGCTCAAAAAGCTTAACTGTCTAAACCTTAAGCTCACACTACCACAGTCCATTTTATTGTTTATATTTATCCATTGGACTTGTGTTTATCTTATTTTATCTTTTGTTTCCTGTTTATAGCTTTTTCCAAGCTTATTTCAAGCTTAAACTCCACTATGAAGCCAAAAGCTTAACTGTTGGACTCATAAGCCCACAATTTGCTTATTTTTAGGTTTGTAAGTTTTGTTTTCATTAAACTTGTTCATATTCAGTACATATTGATTTTTCAGATTTTTCAGATTCTTTATTTTACTTATTTAAGATAATTTTAGATTTTCTTATTATTTAATTCATTATTAAATACATTTAATTCATTTTTAGTTTATATTAATTAATTTAATAGTGTAAAAACTTATTTTCCAATAATATCTTTTACGTTTTTAGGTTCCTGATTGCACGTTTTTAACGACATAGCTGTGACAGAGCTATTACTATTCACATTCCTAGTGTTAGTCAATCAGATTACTGTTTTTTGTATATTCAATATCATTTTAGCACACACAGTCGTTCTACAGTGTTCACACCTCGTTGGGACTTAACGACCCGGGGATATAATTCTATACTCCCATGGATTTTAATTGTCTTTGGTCCTAGATTAGTTTGACTTTTATGGTTGACCAATCAAATGGTGGACTAATATAAAGATGACTAGTTTAGGACGAATCACATGTTCATAATAAACTTCCGTTTGAATACAATTTTAAATATCTGATTTACAAAATTCAATTTCACATGCTGTTAAGTTAATATTCTGATTAAGTTGGTTTAAACTCAAAACTTGTAAGTTGTTGATCGACTATTACATTAATGAATCACCATACTCTTATGTTTACCTTACTTATTGATAATGACAATAAATATTAATTAGATTGCATCATCAACTTGAAGTTAGTACTTGTTGGTGATTTTGCATCACCGATATTATTTAAGTGTAATGGATTGACTTAGTTGACCAATGGGTAATTGTGATAAATGTTCAACAAGTCGGGGTTGTGCGGAGTGCATACTTGTATGACGTTATTATGATTATCATTCGGGGGCGAAGCCCCGAATGACGGGGGTCCGGTGGCAACGCCCCTGGTAGCAGGGTCCAAGGGGCAGCGCCCCTGGCTGGCCAGGTCAGCTTGGAAAATTTTTATTTGGTATAAAGTGCTATCTTAAAAACGCACTAGAAAATAAAATTTTCGGTATTTTTCCCGTTAATTTTACTGTTTCGGTTGTACATTAATTGCTATGGAAGTTACAACCGTTTGGTGGTTTTATTGGTCATATATTCATCTTCTGGTTCAATTGCATAACACACAAAAACAGATTCACGATTCTAAATATGAGTTTTATCCGATTTAAGATTTCGGTAGAACCACCGAAATACTTCAATCTGAAAGTGTTTACACGACTCTCAGATTACTGTGATCCAAATTTCCTAACAAAGATTGAAGCATTCTGTGATCATGACGAACGGAGAATCTGTGAAGGACATGACGAGCAAGTTCGATAAGTTGGCAAAGTTTGAAGGGCTAGACTTTCGTCGCTGACAAAAGAAGATGCACTTTCTTCTTACCACCCTGAAAGTTGTGTACGTTCTGAGTACACCCAGTCCGGATTGGGATGAGAAGGAAACTTTGGATACGACCAGGAAGAGGATGAAGTGGGAGAATGATGACTACATATGCCGTGGTCACATTCTGAACGACATGTCTGATTCCCTATTTGACATCTATCAAAACGCTGAATCTACAAAGGCATTGTGGGAGTCCCTGGAATCCAAATACATGGCAGAAGATGCTTATGCAAATAAGTTTCTTTTGAGTAATTTTATGAATTACAAGATGGTTAATACCAGGCCTGTCATGGAACAATATCATGAGATGTTAAGGATTCTGGGACAGTATACCCAACATAATTTGATGATGGATGAAGCCATCTCGGTTGCAGTTATCATTGATAAACTGCCTCCTTCCTGGAGAGAATTCAAACATGGTTTGAAACATAAAAAGGAAGAGTTAAATTTGGTTCAACTAGGTAGTCATCTACGAATTGAGGAAGGATTACAAAATCAGGAACTTGATAATAATCCTAAAGGAAAGAACCAAATTGGATCTTCTTGTGTTAACATGGTTGAAGGAGATGGAGTCAAAAATTCTAACAACAATTTTAACAACAACAAGAACAAAATAAAGTTAAAAGGTGGTGATGATAAATTTGCCAACAAAAAGGGTAGTTTGACTTGTTGGAAATGTAACAAGCCTGGTCATATGAAGAAGGACTGTCGCTCTAAAAAGGGCAATAATGGCGCTGGTCCAAGTGGGTCTAAGGATCCTGATAAGCAACAAGGTTATAATTCTGATTTTGTACAGAATTTTGATAATGTTTTACATTATGTTTCTGTAATTTCTGATGCATTTTATATTAAGGATGATGAAGTTACTTGGTGGGTTGATTCAGGTGCAACAAGTCATGTTTGCAAGGATCTTCGTTGGTTTCAAGTATGTAATCCGATTGAAGATGGCTCATGTGTAAAGATGGGAAATGTTGCAACCGAACCAATCAAAGGACTAGGGCGTGTTTTATTAACTTTCACTTCTGGAAAAACTTTATGTTTAGATAATGTATTGTATGTACCTGGGATTCGAAAGAATCTTGTTTCTGAAATTGTGTTGAATAAGTTTGGCTACAAACAAGTGTTGTAAAGTGACAAGTATATCTTGTCAAGACATGGTTCATTTGTTGGATTTGGTTATGTTTGTAATGGAATGATTAGATTAAATTTGAATTATCCTTTGTTCAATGATTCTGCTTGTATGGTTACTTCTAGTCATAGCAATAGTTTAGGCAAATCTGAATTATGGCATGCTAGACTAGGACATGTTCATTACAAGAGAATGAAAGATATGTCTAGAATGAGTTTAATACCTGCTTTTGATATGACACCAGAAAGTTGCAAGACCTTTATTTTAACAAAGATCACTAGAAATCCTTAAGAGTGTTAACCGGGAAAGCAAAGTATTAGATCTCATACATAGTGATTTATGTGATTTTCATGCCAATCCTTCACTAGGACATAATAAGTATGTCATTACTTTTATTGATGATGCATCTAGATATTGTTATGTCTATCTACTGCATGCTAAACATGAAGCTCTAGATAAATTTAAAATTTATAAACAAGAAGTAGAAATTCAAAGACAATATTTGATAAAAGTATTTCGTACTGATAGAGGTGGTGAGTATTATGATCCAGTTTATTTTCAATCGACTGGAATAATACATCAAACCACGGCTCCTTGCACGCCACAACAGAATGGTGTGGCTGAAAGGAAGAATAGGACTTTAAAGGAAATGGTGAATTCCATGTTGTCCTATTCTGGACTAAGTGAAGGGTTTTGGGGTAAGGCTATGTTGACAGCCTGTTATATTCTGAATAGAACTCCAAACAAAAATAGTAAACAAACACCTTATGAAATTTGGACCAAGAAGGTACCAAATTTGACTTATTTGAGGGTTTGGGGTTGTAGAGCTGTTGTAAGACTAACTGAACCCAAAACGAAAAATCTGGGTGAGAAAGGTATAGATTGTATCTTCATTGGGTATGCTGAGCATTCCAAGTGTTATAAGTTTTATGTTATAGAACCTAATGATTATGTGTCGGTGAACTCTATAATAGAGTCAAGAGATGCAATATTTGATGAAGAACGGTTTACGTCTATACCAAGACCAAGAGGTATGATTCAGCCATCTTCGAGTAAGATAGCTAAATATGATGTTGAAGGTACTGATAATGTACCTGGTCCATCTGTTCCTAAGAAAAGCACTGGGACAAGAAAAGCTAAGTCTTTTGGGCCTGATTTTCAACTTTATTTAGTTGAAGGAACAAGAGATACGACTTTATCTCAACGTGAATATTGCCTCATTCTTGAGGAGGATCCAAGGACTTTGAGTGAAGCAATGGCTTCGAGGGATGTTGCTTTCTGGAAAGAAGCAATTCAAAGTTAGATTGATTCCATCATGCAGAATGATACTTGGGAAGTCACTGATTTGCCTCCTGGATGCAAAGCATTAGGAAGTAAATGGATCCTTAAAAGGAAGATGAAAGTGGATGAAAGCATAGACAAATATAAAGCCAGATTGGTTATCCAAGGCTTTAGACAAAAGGAGGGAATTAACTTCTTTGATACTTATGCTCCTGTTGCTAGAATTTCCACTATTAGATTGTTGTTAGCTCTTGCAGCTATACCTGATCTAGTTATTCACCAAATGGATGTGAAAACTGCATTCTTAAATGGTGATTTGGATGAAGAAATTTACATGAAACAACCTGAAGGTTTTGTGATGCTTGGACATGAAAACAAGGTATGTAAATTGAAGAAATCATTGTATGGTCTGAAACAAGCACCAAAACAATGGCATCAAAAGTTTGATGATGTGGTCTTGTCTAATTGTGTTTCTTTAAACCAAGCTGACAAGTGTGTGTATAGTAAATTTGATGCTTCTGGTAAAGGAGTCATAATTTTCTTATATGTGGATGACATGTTGATCTTTGGTACTGACCAAGATCAAGTTGATAAGACAAAGGAATTTTTGTCATCTAATTTTGATATGAAAGATCTGGGGGAGGCTGAGGTGATTCTTGGTATTAGAATCAAAAGAGGAAACAATGGTATATCTATTTCTCAATCACACTATATTGAGAAGATACTGACAAAGTTAAACTTTGCTAATTGTTCTCCTGTTTATACTCCTGTAGATCCTACTGTGAAGTTTCGACCTAATAAAGGAACTCTAGTGTCTCAGCTAGAATACTCTAGAGCTATTGGATGTCTTATGTATGCCATGATTAGCACTAGACCAGATATAGCTTTTGCTGTGGGAAAGCTTAGTAGGTACATTAGCAATCCTAGTGCTCTACATTGGCAAGCTCTGGGTCGAGTATTTCAGTATTTGAAAGGAACCATGGATTATGGTTTGACTTATAGTGGTTATCCTTCTGTTTTAGAAAGTTATTCCGATGCCAGTTGGATTAATAACATGGAGGATCACTCATCTATGAGTGGTTGGGTATTCCTTCTTGGAGGAGGTGCTATTTCTTGGGCTTCAAAGAAACAGACTTGTATTACAAACTCAACTATGGAGTCTGAATTTGTTGCTTTAGCTGCAGCTGGTAATGAAGCTGAGTGGCTGAGGAATTTGGTTTATGAAATTCCTTTGTGGCCTAAACCGATATCTACCATTTCTTTCAGATGTGATAGTGCTGCTACCTTGGCTAGGGCTTATAGTCAAGTATACAATGGCAAGTCTAGACACTTAGGTGTTAGACATAGCATGATTGTGAGCTCATCATGAATGATGTGATATCTGTGGAGTTTATAAGAACTCAACTGAATTTAGCCGACCATTTAACCAAAGGGTTAGCAAGAGATCTCGTACGCAAGGCGACTATTGGGATGGGTTTAAAGTCCACCTAATTAAATCCTTGTATCAAGATACACAATTCCCATCTAACGTAATGTTAAATGCTGAATTCAATGAGGAAAGCTTGATATCTTTGGATCGGAACACATAATTACATCATCCCGCAGTATGTGTTCAGAACTGCAAGATAAAGGAGGTTTAAATTATATTTCTTAATGGTTTTTTGACAAATTGCATGTGCAGGTGCAAGAGTAAAGAACCACCTATATAAGCATGAAGTTTAGCTGCTTCAAGAAGCTTGGGACTTGGCTTTGATATGCTTATTGAAGGATAGGACACAAGCTAGTAAAAGATAGTGTCAAGTAGAACATGTGAATTTGTAAACTGTTGTGTATATTATCTCCATGTATTCACTATGAATAGAAGGAGTTCAATCCTTAGTGACACTCTTATATTCGAATATTTGGAATGCTAATGTACTAATGTGAAATTCAATCATCTCGACATTTCATTTATGCATCAGTTTGTTGTTTGTTATGAGTTTGTTTTAAGTTAATCAAGATTACACTTAAATGGGGGAGGTTTGTTGGTGATTTTGCATCACCGATATTATTTAAGTGTAATGGATTGACTTAGTTGACCAATGGGTAATTGTGATAAATGTTCAACAAGTCGGGGTTGTGTGGAGTGCACACTTGTATGACGTCATTATGATTATCATTCGGGGGCGAAGCCCCGAATAACGGGGGTCCGGTGGCAGCGCCCCTGGTAGCAGGGTCCAAGGGGCAGCGCCCCCGGCTGGCCTGGTCAGCTTGCAAAAAAATTATTTGGTATAAAGTGCTATATTAAAAACGCACTAGAAAATCAAATTTCCGGTATTTTGCCCGTTAATTTTACTGTTTCGGTTGTACATTAACTGCTATGGCAGTTACAACCGTTTGGTGGTTTTATTGGTCATATATTCATCTTCTGGTTCAGTTTCATAACACACAAAAACAGATTCACGATTCTAAATCTGAGTTTTATCCGATTTAAGATTTCGGTAGAACCACCTAAATACTTCAATCTGAAAGTGTTTACACGACTCTCAGATTACTGTGATCCAAATTTCCTAATAATACTACGAATTTTTATATCTCTATGGTGCTTTTACAGAATTTTTTAGACTTGATGGAACTAAAATTAACATTTCCTAAAGTTAAATTATATACGAATGAATTATGATTAGGGATGGCAACGGGGCAGGGAATGTCGGGGATTGTATTTACCATCCCCATCCCCGTTTTCACTTTCCATCCCCATCCCCGTCCCCATCCCCATCGGGGAATTGCTTTACATCCCCATCCCCGTCCCCAATGGGGATCGGGGATCCCCATAGGGATTCAGGGATTTTCAATCCTTATGAACTAACATAAAGTTTCCACCAACTCATCGAGAATATAAAGAATTTTAACTCATAAAGTGTTTCAATTCAACTGTAAAGCATCCTCAACATTGTAACATCACATATAATATAAAAACAATATGTATCATATGTGTCTATTCGGACAAACGAATAAGTAATATGTAGTTGGTGCTTATGCTTCTAATTCTAAAGGTACTTGATTTTATAAATATCACATATGCATATAAATATACATGTCGATACTCATAAACATATATACATATACATATACAAGTTAATCGAGTATGGATATAACATATAAATTCTAAATACTTATACACTAGAAAGATCGGATTCGGGGTCGGGCTCGGGGATTTATGTTATCCGCATCCTCGCCCCATCCCCGGTTTCATATTTTGGGGATTCCCCATCCACGGTCAACTCGGGGATTCTCCAGTCAAAATCGGGTTTGGGGGTCGGGTCCCCATCGGGTACGGATTTTTTTGCCATCTCTAATTATGATTCAATGTACTGACATGTTTTCTATTTCCTCAATCAATTGAAGTCAAAGAGAAGTGAGTTTGTGCTATTTTGAATGAGGCAGAGCTTATGCAGCATGCGTAGTCAAAGATGTACTAATACATATGGTCAAACGTTGTATAAATTAGAGAGTTGAATTTGCCAAGCAACCACGTGTGTTTCTTGATTGGCAGTTCATTGGTGGAATTGGGTTGGTATATCATTTGGATGGAGGCTAGTGAGTCGTGAAAGATTAGACTACTTCGCCTTAACAAATGATATGGCCAAAAGAGTGAAGACAAAGCTGTTTGATGCATCAATTATTAGACTGGTTTGCTGTTGCTGTTTTGATAGTTTTTCTACTAGCAGTTTGATGATTTATTTGTTTTAGTTTGGTGATTTGCTTTGCTTATTATGTTTTAAAACGCAAGGAAATGTCTTTGGGATTTTGAGCTAGCTGTGTAATTTGATATATATAATTTTCTCCTTGTCACCAAATTTGATATATATAAGTTCCTCCTATTCAATTCTGTGTTGGCAGATGTAGAATAAAAATTCACCATCTCCTATTCTACTGGAACTCGAGTTTTGGGAACTGATCTGACCACTGTAGTATACATTCATACTACCGAATCCCACTGTATGATCTACCAGGCTAGGTTTTCGCTAAGATGGGATTCTTTATTTGTTTATTTATGAATTAAATGAGTTATATATGATTATTGTTGTAACATGACCAAAACTTTATGAAATACACACAACTCGTTTAACAATAGAGGATCATAAATTCTTATGATACAAACAAATGATACATGTTATCACATAATACAGACACATTATCAGTAATAAACAAGATTCCAATGTTACAATGCCAAACATTGTAAAATTGTCTTGTTGAGTTGTTGGTATTAGGATCTTTGAACCATATAGTTCACTGTCTAAGAAAAACAAAATAGTTGTTGGATAAAAAATTACACTACTATAGAAAAAAATCAGTCACAAAGTATTATTGTTTTCTGTAAGTCTTATAAACTTTACTAATCGATAGACGTGACAATTTCAGCTTACCTATATGAAGAGGAACCAACCCAACTTAAAGATTTTGAGAATCTTCAAGGGAAAAATTCTTTTCGGTGATTGGACAAAGTGCGAAACGCAACAGAAGCACGAGAAGCAGACTTATCACAAAAGACGCTTACTGAGTTAGAGGTGGAATGGAGTGACGTATCAGATGCTTTCCGAAAGGACACAACTTAAAACAATGTCCTTGATGCATTGAAGCCATATAATGATTGTATGAAGAGGCTAGGCATTGTGAAGTATATGGGTTTAGAGTTTCCAAAATGGGTTGGGGATCCCTCGATTCATCGGTTGGATACGTGGCTGTAGACACTACAAAAAAAATATCATTTTACCACACTTTTAAAAAGTGTGTAGAATATTTTGGAGATTATTAACATTTATGAATGTGTACAAAATTGGTTACATAAATAAGTGTGAACAAATTTTAGAAAACAAAAGAGTTTTTACAGTTATATGTGTTTCAAAAAAAAGTTCACACTTTTAAAAGTAAATAAATCTAGAATTTCTCCACACTTGCAATTGTGTACTATATTTGTAACACTCAAATTCTCCACACAAGAGGAAAAGTGTGGAGGAATTTGGTATTACAAATATAGTACACACTTGTAAGTGTAGACACTAAATTTCTTCACACTTAAAGGTGCGAAATTTTTTTTGAAACACATATAGGTATGAAAACTCTTTTGTTTTTCAAAATTTGTTCACACTTATTTATATAACCAATTTTACACTTAGTGTGATAGAGTTGAGATCAATATAGATCTCATATTTGTCATAGATCCAATAAATCAATCTTAGCCATCCATTTTTTATCAAAATTAGTAAAAAGACAATTTTCACCCTTTTTTTAAAAACAACATATCTTGCAAATGGTAAATCTTCAAACTACAAAAAATACACTATCGCAACGAGAATTAAATTATCTTTCTATAGATATGCATTTCTCTATATTTTCTACAATTTTTTTTTTTCAAAAATTCCGCCCAGAAAAATCATATATGATTTCGTAAAATCGTATATGATTTGTAAAAATCGAATCACATATGATTTTCACAGATCATATATGATTTTTACAAATCACATATGATTTTCAAAAATCATATATGATTTGTAAAAATCGAATCATACATGATTTTCACAAATCATATATGATTTTTCTGTGCCGAAATTTTGAAAAAAAAATCATTAAAAATATATAGAAGTGCATATCTATAGAAAGATAATTTAATTCTCGTCGTGATGGTATGATTTTTTTCGCGTAACGATTAACGGTTTGCGAGATATTTAATTTTTAAAAAAAATGTGAAAGTTTATTTCATTAAAAAAATGAATGGCTATGATTGATTTATTAGATATATGGTAAATTTGAGATCTATATTGAACTTTTGCATAGTGTGATAAAATAACATTTTTTTTATAGCGAGAAAGTGTACATCTCTACCACCACTCGGGCGACTACCGTCACTTAAGGGGTTATCTATCCAAGACATGGATGATATGAAATATGTGGGTTTAGAGTTTCTTGGGACTGGTGTTGCATTTCCTTCACTTGAAATTCTAAAGTTTAAAGGCATGGTCAACCAATAGTGGAAGAGGGGTTCGAGAATCGAGATGCTGTGTTTCCATGCCTTCAAGAGATTTGCATCAAAGATTGTCCAAATTTGGTTGATGTCTCGCTTGAAGCACCACTACCTTCATTGAGGTTCTTGAAGCACCACTACGATAAAGGTAAATATATCAATACGTATAGAAAACTACGTAACAACACTAATCTAAACATACATATTATTTGAATTTCGGGACTAAATTCTTATTAAGGAGGTGATGATGTAACATCACGTAAATTTTATTTACTCCATTTGATAATCAAAGGAATTTAATATTTATATCACATGTGTTATAAGTTATTTGCTAAATAAATTATGTATATCTATACTACCTTATAATACATTTAGGACTTTCTAAAGAATAAAGTCTTAATTTTTAAGCCTACACATCTTACTTTAATTAGTAATTCATATAATTAAATTCTACACTATAATAATTGCATTATAATGTATACTAATGACACATTAAATTTTAGTATTAAAATGGATGTTACAAACTTACAATAATACAAATTTATAGTTGTAATTTTTATCATAAACATTCAAGTTATATAAAGTTCAAATGAGTATAAGTATGGATGAAAAGTACCAAAAAGTGCCAAAATCTTTTTGGTAGTCCCCTTTGTGGTCAAATTTTTCTTCAATCTCCAAAATGGTCATGCGCAGCCACTCGACCGCGCAGCTCCACCAGAAACATGACACGTGTCATAAGTAAAATCCACTTTTTACTTTTTAATCTATCCAAATAACCACCAAATTTGCGCAACCGACGGCTACTCAACTTACTTTTACTCGACTTGCATTTTTCCACGTGCAAAAAGTACAAAAGGTAAAAAAAAAAAAAAAAAAAAAAAAAAAAAAAAAGTACAAAACTTCTTTTCAGTGTGTACCTTCATCTTTCTTTTCCAATGACCTGGAAAACCGATCGGCAATAACCATTGTATCATAGACAAGACTAAATCGATTTATGATTATCAATCCAAATCTGATTATCATTCTCAAACTTAAACACAAACACAAACACAAAACAACACCAAATGGATATTGTCGGCGATTGAGTTGATAGGATTTTTGTTTATTTCCAATGGATTCATCGTTTCATCGTGTTGATGTAAGTATCATATTTAGATGTAATAAATGTTTAATCCTTTAGTTAGGTTTGGGATTGTTAACGATCAAGTCTTTTGGGTATATCAATTTTGGTTGAAAATAGTTGGTATTTTGTATTTTTTAGTAACACAATATACCCATGAAGACTGAATAATCTTGTAGCTAGTATCATGTATAAATTAGTTTTATTTTTAATATTTTGTTTTTTGTTAACCTAGGTTTATGATTCGAAGGTTAGTTTGAGAACTAAGCTACACCTTCTGAAAACAATATCCAAGAAGTTGTCTGAAAAAAAGGAAAGGTATAACAAGTTTCAAAGTAGTGTTTTTGGCCCTTGGTTGGATATTAGAACAGAGGACCATGATAATCTTGTCCTGAATTTTTTGCTTCAACACCAAAGGGATATCAAAGATGCTACTACTGATACGCCTTTTATTTTTGATATTGGTCACAATACATTAGAGTTTGGTAGGAGGGAATTTTGTTTGTTAACCGGTTTCAAATTTGGAAATCCTTCTTTAGACCATTTGAGTGAGAGTGTCTCAAATTTCCATAACCGGGTATTTCCTACTCTACCAAGAATAAAGGGTGAAGATCTTAAAGCACTTCTTGAGAAGGATAAGGATTTTAAAAAGCTATCTCATGATGATTCAGTCCGTGTTTGTCTGTTGCTGGCTTTAGAGTATGTATTCATGGGTAATGAGCTTAGGCATGTTATACCCTATGAGATTTTGGCTCTAGTGGATGATTTGTGTGCTTTTGATGCTTTCCCTTGGGGACAATATATTTGGGAAGAGCTTCACGTTAGGGTGTATAATGTTGATTCAAGACACCGTAAGGATATTTTGCAAAAAATTGCAACACACGGGAAAAAATACAAGCCCCAATATTCTTTGAATGGATTTGTTTTCGTCTTTAAGGTTTGCATGCTTTTCTCATTTATTGCTTGTCTCATGTATTGCTTGCCTCATTTATGTCAATGCAGTGTAAATGTTGACCCAACCCACCCATACCATAAATGTTGACCCAACCCAGCCTTTAGTATCTAAATGCTATGTTTGACTCCCCAAATCCACTTTTAAGTTTGGTTTTAATCCAATAGCTATAGTGCAACTGCATTGTTATCAGAATATGTGGTCATATGGAATAGAATACCTCATTTATTTTGACGTTTATATGAATCTAATGACATAATGCAGTGACGCAATTTTGTCTGACTTTTGAAGTACACAGATTTTATCCGAAACTCGTAGATTAGAAACAGATGGTTGACTAATAATTGCTGAAACGCAACATGTTCTTATTAAGTGCAAACTTGTAGCTGAAGTTTGATATATCTTTGTTACGTTCCCATATACAAGTTGTTACAGATCTAGTTTTAAAAACTTTACATATCTGGTTATTGGACATTAATTTAGTTTACAACTAGCCATTAAGTTAGCTTATTTATTTAACATTAATGGTTTTAAAAATTTTACAGATATGGTTATTGGAACTTTTTCCAAATGCTACAAATTGGTGGCACAAAGTCGATGATGTTGTACCCCGTTGTGTTTCATGGAGTAATGGTATAACATTTACAAAAGGTGATTGTGAGAGGCTATTCTATTCTAGAGAGTCAATTAATACACTTGTCCCCACTGAAAAGGAGATCAATACATCATGGTGGACATGTAGTTTAGACTATTTCAAGAATGGGTCAACAGAAGATGCATCTCATAGACCTTTGAAAAAGAGGAAGGTTATTCCGCGTAAACATGTTCACACGGAGGTTCACACGGAGGTTCACCGTGAGGTACATGTTCGCACTGAGGTGCATGGCTATGAAGGATTGGATGACCCAGCGCTTGCAAAGAAGGTTGAGGATATTGAGCGTTCATTTGGGAGGCGTTTAAGTGCACTTGAGAAATGTGTGAAACCCCCCAAGGATGCATCTTTTATGCAGATGTCGAGTGAAGTTGATCAAGACTCAAAGGTTTGTTGTTTATAAACAAAATTTTATTTTTACATTGAATGTGTAAATAAGATTATTATATATTACCTTATTTTTGCAGTCCTCTAGTAGATTATCAGAAAATTCTGAACCTCGAGGTGAGCTTATAAAGAGGATTGAGTATATTGAAGCCTTCTATGGGAGACGTATAGCAGCACTTGAGCAACTTGTTAAGAATGGCACTAACGAGACTATGAAGCCTTGTAGTGTACATGATGATGAACCAAATGTTGTTAATACTGCAAATCAAGAAAAGGTAAGTTCTTGAATTTTGTTTCCTTATCAACATGTCGTATATTATTACAAGAAGATTGTGAAGGGCTAAGATTAGTTGAATTTTTGCAGCCTTCTGTGAACGAGACTTTTGAGCCCTCTGTGAACAAGATTTTGGAGCCCACTAGTGTGAAGGTCGATAACAGGTTTAATGATAGTGTGGAGCCCACTAGTCGAAAGGTTGAGAACAGCTCCAACGATAATGTGCAGCCCTCTCTTGAACCTGACAATGCAAATGAAGAAAAGGTAATATTATTACATAACGAGAGTATGGATATTATTACATAACACTCGTCATACAATAACGAGACTATGGATTTTTATATTTCTTATGCAGCCCTCAAATGCATTTTATAATGATGTCAAATTGCATCCTGACATGGATATTCAACATGATTATTATAACGGTGGAATCAACGAAGCTGATCCTGAAATATTGGATTCAGAATATAAAAACATGTTTGACACACCGTTTGATAATCAGGTAGTCAGTTTTAACCATATTCACCGTTTGTATGACCGAAACATGTTTATTTGATCATATATCAGTTTACTGAAATAGAATGGCTTGATTAATTGTATTTCTACAGGTAGTGGAGGAACAAGAGGAAGAAGGGGCATTGAAGAATACGGGTGATCCGCTTCACGAACAAGATTTAATGGCAGTGGAGACTCTTATGCAAATATGTGTATTTAATACTCCTGAAAAGGTAAATTTAACATTTTTTTGGTTTTAAAATCAAATAAGACAATCTTTTTATGCTATTTTATTTATTTATTTATTTATTTATTTTTATTTATTATTATTTTTTTTAATACAGGAAAAAGACAATGATTTGCAGTCTCATTCAATGAAGGATCGAGATTCTGTTCCTAGTAATGATGATATGGAGAAATTAGCAATGAAGCATCCCGATTCTGTTCCTAGCAATGATGATCAGGATAAATCAGCAATGAATGTTCCAGATTGTACCCCTAGCAATGACCATAACGAGAATTTAGTTGATATCTACTGTTATGGTGACGGGCAGGCATCTATTAAAAAGATACCGGTTAATTATGCCCGAGAGACTAGAGCGAGCAGGTATCTTCAAGACCCGTACACGAAGCAGCCTTCAACCACTCCACAAAAGCCTAAAGTCCGTGCCAGGAAGAAGAAATGTGTTAAGCGTTTTCAGCCGTTGGTTTCACATGGTGGTGAAGAGATTCCCCCGTGGAATGAGGTAACTTATTTTACTTATTATTTATTGCAGATGTTGTAACGGTGGTTAAGTACTCTGGACTAGAAAATTCTGTATGATATATCTGCAGGATCTAACTCGTCCGACAGGTTCGCGACAATTAAGAGTGATTGTCCCGAAAGAAATTATGGATTTTTTGAATCAAAAGGAGGACAGGAGATTTTATTTTCCATGGGGAGGAGATGGCATTTATGCATATCATGATTTTTGGGAAAGGTTGGTGGGCATCAGGAAGTATAGAAATGGATGGCTTTCTGATACGGTAAATTTCATGATAACAATTTTAATATTTATGGATAATGTTAACTACTTAGGTAATTTATTATTTTTATTTTTATTTTTTTTGGCAGCATCTTGATCTATGGATAATTTTTCTATGGCATTTTAGACCTGCCGATGCTGATTGGGCCATGGCAGGTCCATTTTTTAGCTCCATGATTCTCACCAACAGGATGCCGGGTTTTTTTGCTGACGGAGTAACTTATGGTCTCCCCTGGTTTGCTCAATCTGTTGAAAAGGTGTGTTTAAGAAATTTTTGATATTCGTATAGTAGTATTTGATGGTTCTAATTGATATGTAGTATTTATTAGATCACAATCAGGCATGACCATAATAAGTAACCTTTAGTTTTCGCGTTGATCACACATATGGTTGAAAAGTCATTTTCTAGTAGTATTTGATGGTTCTAATTGATATGTAGTATTTATTAGATCACAATCAGGCATGACCATAATAAGTAACCTTTAGTTTTCGCGTTGATCACACATATGGTTGAAAAGTCATTTTCTAGTGGTTTAAGGAAATTCCTAAATAAGGTAATGTGAGGCTGTTTTTGGAGCTTATTTTCTAGTTGAAAAAAGACTTTCAAAACCAAAAGCAAACTACAACAACAAAGTTAGAATAGTGGTAATCCTAAAAATGTAACTTGGGAAGGGCATCTACACAGATTAAAAATAACTGATGCAGAACAGGTAGTTGTGCAAAAACAGATTTTTAACTCAACTTTATATTGTAGGTCTATTTTCCTATCAACGAAGATAATGCAAACAAAGCAGCTAAGGATCAAAATGGAAAGGATGGATTGATGCAAACGAAGAAGCTGAAGCTGATTGTGGCAGATAGATGGCTGATATGATAATCTTCTTGTGCTCCATCTTCTCTTACCACCATTCAGCAACTTACTCCATCTTCCCTTTTCCCTTCCTGGTTACGATATGTGAAGAAGCACCATGACTTGGTGCACTAAGACCAAGAACCACCTCTCTGTCACTAGGGAGTGGTGGGTTTCTTGCTCAAGGTCTTGGTTAGGGGTTAGAAGATGAAGGTTTGGAGTTTGAAGTCCTCTTCTTAGAAGAGTCATCAGAGTCTTCAGAAGCATCACTTGGATTCACCACACTATCATCTTCAGATGATGGGAGAAATGGAGATTTTCTTGGTCTTGGTTCTAGTGGAGGCAAATAGGTCAGCCATGGGTTTCCATCTTCACTTGATGATGAAGATGATGAAGAGGATGAGGAGGAGGTTAGATCCACCACTTCTGGTTTGTTCCAACTAGGGTTCCACATTTTGGTTGATTGGGGATTTTGGAGCAATTAGGGTTTTTATCTCTTGATTGGTTTGGGCGTTATATGATATTTGGGTGCTTTTTATAAGTGAAGTTTAGGGTTATTGAAGTTAATATGGGGCAGGTTCAATGTGGTTGGAGAGTTAATGAGGTTCTTGGGGATTGGACTGAGATATATTCTAGAAGTTGATTATGTTGACTTTTCTGTTCTAACCCCGGATAGGTCGTTTGTAACCACTTCTGGCTATTACTAACCACTGACAACTATAATCTTTGTCTCTGTGTTTGTTTTGTGTTGTCTTGCAGGAAAGAAGGATGTGTGTTCATAAGGAGCTAGTGTGTTTGCCGCTTATGTTTGTGTAAAAAAAATATATATATTTTGTTTTTGTGTAATCCTTCATATCTTGTGAGATCACTTTTCCAGTGGCATGGATTTGCTTGCTCTAATTTGGACCAGTTGGGAGGAGTGATTATCTGTATCCACTGATGATGTGTTACAACTGCGGACAGTTGTTGTGGAACAGCGGATAGTCTGATTCTCTGTTTTGAATACTACAGGGGTTGTTTTGACACTTTGGCAATAGTTTATACCCCTTATCAAAATCACGGATGGATCACTTTCTTTGAACTCCTAACCACTTCTAATTGATAATACTCTTAAACCCTAATCATTTTCTTTGGTTTATTCACAAAATCCACTTCATATACATCATTAATCACAATGGCTGAGACGTATTCAACTTCACATAATCTTGTTGCTATTCTCACCAAAGATGCTCGCTCTGAAGGGTTCCATCAAATGATTGATTTTCTTGTTCATAGTTCCATTCACTTTGCTTTAACGGTTGAACCTACCATTCTTAAAGCCTACATACGTCAGTTTTGGAAGAATGCTAAACTTGAAGAGGTTAATGGGTTGGAGGTTTTTCGTACTAGGGTGGATGAGAATGTTATTTCTGTTTCTGAGGAGCTTATTAGAGAAGTTTTGAGGCTTGATGATGCTGATGGTGTTGATAATCTTACAGATGTTGAGATTGTTGCTGGTTTAGAGAGATTAGGTTACACACACAGAGGTAACAAGGTACAATTTTTTAAGAGTTTCTTTTCTCAACAATGGAAGTTTTTGATTCACACTTTGTTGATGTGTATGAGCAATAAGACCACAGGCTTTAATGATTTTCCTTCAAAAATTGCTACTGCTATTATTTGTTTGTCTGATGGAAGGAAATTTAACTGGTCTAGGATGATTTATGAGGGGTTAGTGCAGAATATTAGGAAGAAGGGTAAATATTATTTGTATCCTCGGTTTGTTCAACTGCTTGTGGAACATCAAATACAGGATCCTATTGAACATATTAGAGAGTATGAGGTACATCGTATGCTTCCTAGAGTGTTTGCACATATGAGGAATCAGCCACAGAATGTTGTCATTAGAGATGTTCCTTTATTTCCTCACATGCTTAATTTTCCTAATGATTCTGAGTTTAATGAAGGTCTTGCATCATGGACTAGGAGACCACAGGGCACTCAGCTTCCTCAGGCTAGTGCTAGTGGTATGGTTATTGAGGCTGTCACACGGAGTGGAGGTGACATGATTGGAAGGGCTTCCACTACTGATTCATGCTTAGATGCTGGTCAGGATAGTGGAAACATCAATAAGACCCAACCTTTGGCAACTCCTAATGTGGAAAGTTCTTTGGAGCTTAACACAGGTGGAGGTATCCCTAGCCAACTGGCTGCTACAGGGTACATAGATGATCAGGCTCGGTCTGGTGCTATGTCTTCTATGTCCAAGGATTCACCGCTCGGAGCAGTTAACACAGCTCGAAGTGATGAGGATAGATTGGAACCTGACAATGAATTGACGGTTAATGACTATGTACATGATGACTTTTTCGATGAACTACCTCTCGGACCAGTTCACACAGGTCGAAGTGGGGAGGATATTTTTGAACGTTTAAATGAATTGACGGTTCAGTGTGCTAAAATGGAGGATAAGATTTCAGGTCTACAAGCGTTATCTGTGCTTCAGGGTAAGGAAATTCGGAGGTTGAAGCATAAAGTATTGGTTTTGGAGAAAGTGAAAAGACCTGGCATTGCTGTTTTGAAAGCTCTGCGACGAAAGAAAAAGAAGGTGAACTCCTCTGCTGATCTGAATGTGAATGGTGTATCCAAACAGGGGAGGAGTGATGGCATGAATTCAGGGGAGGCTGTGGATGTATCTGTTAGTGTACCTATAGAAGAAGATTTTGATAGTGGAGATCAAGATTTTTTGGTTTCTGATAAAGATGGGAATGAGGTTGTTCTGGAAAAACTGAAGAATGTTGAAGTTGTGCAGAACACAACAACTGATAGTATGTCTGAAACCTTGGTTAGTACTTTTGTAACCACTGATGTAGTTTCAGACTTGGCTATTGTTTCTACTACTGTCATACCTATTGCTATCACAACTACTTCTACTGTTGTTACAACTCTTTCTGAATTACCATCTAAGCCTAAAGAAGTAGAGAAAGAGGCTGCAAGTACATTGATTAATCTGAGCAAAACATCATCTATACCTACATCAATCATTGCACCTGTTTTATCTGTTCAGTCTACTGCTACTAAACCAAGAGGTAAAAGTTTGGTTATTGGTGAACCTTTGAAAAAGAAAGTGGTTAAATCTAATGTTGGAAAAGGTAAAGAGGTAGTGCTGAAGTTTAAAAACAAAGCAGAACAAGAAGCTTATGATGAAGAGTATGCTAGAAGTTTAGAAGCTGAGGATAAAGCAGTTTTGGAGAAGAGAAAGCAAGATGAAGAAGAAGCTAGTCAGAAATTATTAGCTACATGGTATGAATCCCAAAACTATCTTGAAGCTTCTGAATTAATAAATGATGAGTATACAGTACAAGAATGGGCTTTGTTTGATGATGAAGAAAAGGCTAGACTTCTGGGTATATTGGCAAAGAAGGTTAGTAAAGAAAAGAAGAAAATTGTAAGAAAGAAACCTCCTACTATTGCTCAGTTGAGGAATGTTTTGATGAAGATTATCAAGAATTCTGGCATACATGTTTCTGAAAATCTTAGTATGTGTTCATTTAAAAGAATCTTGGAAATCTATGAGAGATGTATGAAAATTAACAATGATGATTTCTGTCCGATGAATTCTGAAAAGGAGAAAGAGTGGATTAAAGAGCATGATGAATGGATGCAAAGTAAACGAAAAAGAACATCTGAGGTTCAGGTGACATCTGATTCTAAGAAGTTGAAAGCTGTTGCAGATGTGAATCAAATCATTTCTTATGAGTTTAATCTTTTAGATGGAAGTGAAGGAGTTTGGAAAATTCAAAGACTCAATAATGAAGTTTCTGAGTATACTAAATTTTCTCAAATGCTTCAATATTTTGATAGAGATGATTTGATGAATCTTTGGATACTTTACAAGAATAAATTTGGTGAAGTACATCCAAATGATTATCATGAGAGGCTGGTGTATTATAATTTGAAGATTTTATTTGAACCTACTCATGCTGAACCTGAATGGCAAGGACTCTACAATGGTCAAGTTACAAGATGGTTTTTATATCAAACCTGTGGAGTTCATGTTCTAACTATTTCTGGACAGATTATTCATATGTTTGTAGAAGGTGATTATCCTAAATTGAATAAGCATCCAGGAATAATTGCTCAGATGTTGAAGCCTGGTTATTTCAAGATGTTATTATCCTATGATGGTCAAGCTTATGATTTGTTGAAGAAGTATGAGAAGATACTTAAAGCAAGTAAGTGTTTGGCTACATCCTCCACATCAGATGTTTTGAGCTTAAAAGAAACTTGAGAATTCTGTTAGAATCTATCAAGTTTAGGGGAGGATTGTTGGGTTTTAGGTTCCTTGAATAATGAATTACTCCAAGTACTGGAACCACGGACAAGCTTGATGTAACCACGGATTGAAGAGTGTAACCACGGATGAAGATAACCGCGGCTAGTAGTATTGTGTAACCACTGATAGTATGTATTAAGCACTGCTAGTCTTGTATAGTCGGTTAGCTTATTGTATTAGATAAATATGGAAAAGATATTTATCTTGTAGGTTACGTATTGTATATTGTATAGGACTCCTTAGCCTATAAAAGGAGGTCCTAGGTTAGGTTAGATATACGTATGTTTTATATCTAAGGTCGATACACTTCAAGGTTGCAAAACCCTAATACTGTAAGAGTATTCGTATTAATAAATAATATTGAGGTGTTGAATGTTAATTGTTCTTCTTCTTAAGATCAAGTGTTAAATTCCGCGTAATACTTGATAAGCTTTTGTTACAAGTCAGTTTCTATATTAGATCGTTTGCTCAACTGGGATCAACAACATATATGTTGTTACCATTTACCAGGTGAAAAGTTAAATAGGCATTCAGTTGGAGGTATCAACATTCAGTTGCAACATTCAGTATAAGTTGGATCATGTTTTCTATTTTGAACTATTAGTCAATGTAAACTTGTTACTGAATGATACATATGTTAGCAAACAATGATATCTATTAGTATCTATTATCTAATACTAAAGGTTAAGGGATCGAGTTTAATGTTGCAACTGAATGTTGATACCTCCAAGTTCTTTAGCATACTTGACTCTTTGCTCATTTGGAGGTATCAACATTCAGTTGCAAAACAAGTGAACAGACTCAAACGAAAAGTTAAATAAGCAACTATAACCCAAAATTCTATGATATTGGAGTTATGGTCTATCAGACAGAGCATGAACCATTTAAACTTTATTCTTGCATAAAAACCATGACTCCACTATTCCAGTGACCCACATCTAAGTCCTCATACTTGTCATTGGACCATTTAAACTTTAAACTGGATTAGCCGAGGCCTGGCCACCTCTTGTTTTCACAATCTTAAACATCAAATTGGTCTTAATAGGATACCAAGCATCAACAACTTAGATTCAGAGTAACCATGTAAACTACCAAAACATTCATATGGTTCTGCCGTGTAGACCCACAAGTTCCTAAAAGTGACCCACTTTATTCACATTTAAAATTGACCATTAAACCAAAATCTAAAAACTTACCCACTTTAGTTTGGGTTACATGTCATTTCTAAAAGTGACCCTTTCTAAATTTGACCATTAAACCCTAATTCCATTACAATGTGATTAACAAAACTGAAACAACATCTACACTAGAATTGCATATACAAAATGGCAACAAAATCAATAAGGATAAACTAAATATTATAACGATTCATTACCATAAACCATCATTTCAGTACAAAACTTCATTGGACTAATTATCATCCAAATACTTACATCACTTCATCACCAGCATATTCAGAAACCATAAACCAAACTATAATTACATACGAGTTATATATAAATATACCATACAAACCAAATTACTTACTAATGATCCATACCCAAAACACATTCACATACTTACAACTTGAAAACCAAAAAGCTTCAACCCAAAAGTGACGATGTCACTAAACACCAGTCATGTCTTCATCAATCTCCATCAGGGTCACACCATCTTGCTTCTGCTCAATCCCAGCACGAATCAAATGAACAGAAGCTTCAAGGCCCTGCAAAATATCACGATCATCTACATTCATCTTCACCAGACATGATAAAGCATCCACCCCTTTCTCATGGTTTGGGCCAAGATAATGGAGCTCCCTAACTGTCCCTTCACGCTTCGCAAGCACATCGTGAAGCTCTTTGCATATTGCTTCCAATTTGACTAGGCGAGCTTGTGCTTCCATCACTTCATTGTTAAAGAGATGCTTGAACATGGTTGCAATATCATCGGAACCACTAGCTTGACGCAACTCATCAAGACTTGGGGTTTGGTTTGCCATTGATTTTGCAAGGCGGTGATTGGGGATTTGGGGGTGTGTGTACAGTAAAGATAGATGAAAATTAAGAGATTAGGTAAGGTTTCAATTGTTATTAGGCGTATAAATAGATAAATCCAACACATTTTTACTCTCCCCAAAATTAATTAAAGCATAAAACCGTGATCGAAGAGAATGATTACAAAAGATAACTGAAGCCACAGCATTTGAAAAAAAAATGAAACTTACAATAAAAAATCCTTACACCATGAAGTATGAACTAATACAAAAATAAAAGAATGACACAAATAACCTTATATTTCAATTACCTTGTTAGAGACCATAATATACTGATAACATTAAATACCAACTAATACATTACACCATCTTGGATGACCCACAAGAATTAACACATGTTAAATAAAAGCACTAGTACCTAAATTACAACAAACAAGGCAATGAAACATAACCATCATAAATTACAATTAAAAATGCCCATCATAAATTATTGTTATCACCGTTATTGGACACATAAGGAAGAGCACTAGAACCTTCATCAAATTCATCATGAGCTGCATCATCAAAATCATCAAAAAGCATCCTTGGTGTAAATAGACTAGCTTCTTTAAACGGCTTTTCATGCGGTGATCTTAAGTAAGCCGGTGATTGAGATTCTTCATTTTCCCATGCACTAACCTCTTCCAACGACATACAATGAAAACCTTTCTTTCTTTTATCATGGTTTTTTAATTGTGTTGTCACCTCCTCATCAAACACATCTTTACACAAGTTTTTGTGATAGTAATCAACTAGGAATGCTTGAGGAGTATGGGAAACATATACCTCAATTTTACCATGTAGTTGAGCCAATTCATACATCTTCTTAACATCTCTATCACTTTCCACTATAGTCAAACCTTCTTCCAAGCTACATTTTGGTATACAATAAAACCAAGCCCAAATATCTTCTTTTATTTTTTCTAACAACATGTAGTACATTTGGGAATACGACAACGTTTTAGACATAGATAGTTTAATTTCAATAATTTTTCCACCTGCGTACCTTAGGGGAAAGACGTAGAATATGCCTTTATTGAAAACTTCGAATACAATATCATTAGAAATATTAGACATCTTGTTTTTAATAGAAAAAATCCGAATTAACAAAAATAAATTAAGCCAAAAATAAAAGTGTAAAAAAATTCTTCTAGTATTAGTGAACAAACACAAATGAAGTGTGTAAATAACAAAAAAAAAAGGATTAATATAGTGATCTGATTGGATATTACCCGATGGATAATAGATCTAATTAAAAGTCGAGTGGTCGAGTAGCTGATGGTCGAGTATCCTAACATGTATTAACTACAACAACTAACACCTATTAATTGGTTACAACAACTAACCTTTTCCCAACTAACACATACTATAATTAATGTCATGGGGTATATGATAATTATATAAATAGAGGTGAGAAACATGTGATAAGATTACCAAACCTTAAAAGCTATGCAATGAATTCACCACCAAATTACGAGTGGGAAGAATTACTTGATATAGACGACTCTGATCTCCGATTATCCGCCACAACACAAAACACAATATCCTCTCAAGTTGATAATTATTTCGAAAATCCTGTTAGAAAAATACCTGGTCCTGCAGGTATTCGGGATGGTGTGGACGATGGTGTAATGATCACACAGGAGTTTATTAGGAAAGTTGTTGACGATTTGGTTGAGGATTCGGATTTTAAAAGTGGTCCATGGGTTAACGCGGTTGAGTTTATGAATGCTGATGGCGGGATCATTGTTGGTTGTTTTGCCGATATAAAAAAATTTCTTAAAAAAGGGAAACTTGAAAAGGTTGTTGCTATAATCAAGTCTTGTACTCCGAATGTTTTGGGTGATCTAAAAGTAACATTGAAAGACGTTTCAGGGTTTATGTCAGGTTCAATACATCACAAAGTTGTTAATGATGATAGGTTTAAAAACCAATTTACCGTCGGAACTGTCTTGATACTTCAAAATGTTTCTGTATTTTCTCCCAAACAATCTGGCAATCATTATCTTAACATCACAATCAAAAATTTGGTCAAGGTTTTATCCAACGATGAGGTTCTTGAAAGTGGCAACGGTGATTGTGGTACTGGAAGTGGAATATTTATGTAACCATTGTTGTTTGATCCAATGTAATTTCATTTAGCGAATGTAGTAGTATAACGAATGTTGTAGTATAACTTATGTCTAGTTACTAGTTTGGTTGCAGTATAACTTATGTTGTAGTAAATCAATTAATTCGAAATTTTAGTTTTTACATATAACAAATTTACTTGTTAATTCGAAATGTGAATCAACTATACATTAATTCGAAATTTTAGTATTGCTTCTACTACATATGTGTGTTAGTAATTAATGCACTAGATACTCGACTACTCGACCGACGGCTACTCGACCTATGGTTGGGTAGATGTAGTAGCTATATGTACACATTAATATGCATTTAATATTGAATCTACTACATATGTGTGTTAGTTGTGAATTTAAATGATATGAATAAATGTAAAAGTTAATGTAGTAATTAATGCACTAGATACTCGACTACTCGACCGACGGCTACTCGACCTATGGTTGGGTAGATGTAGTAACTAATTGTACACATTAATATGCATTTAATATTGTTAGTAGGGCAGATGTGATATGAATAAATGTGCGTTTGGTTTAAAAATTAATGTAGTAATTAATGCACTGGATACTCGACTACTCGACACACTTATATTAAAATATGAGTCACAAACACTAACAATTTATTTAATAACTAGATTAGCGGACATGAAATTAGATGATAGGACATGAAATACATTGTTCTCATAATAAGACAACAAATTAAAAAAAGGAATCATCCGAGACCCAACCCTCGTCACTAGAAGTATATGATTGCTCAGGTCCAAGCCCCATTTCCCATCGGTATTCAAATTCTCGTTGTTCCTGCTCTCTACGAGCAGCTTCCTCACGTTCCTCGGCTAGTTCAAACTCAATGAGTACTTCCATATCTTGTTCAAGTAGTCGAAGTTGATCCTCAGTTAACCCAAACGGATTGGGATCGTATTCCAAAGGTTGGTTTTTTGTCGGCTCGTTTTCGAGTGGGATGTTTGCCGCTTCATTTTCATTTGGGATTACCGGTAACGGAATTTGCGGTTGAACGTTTGCTACTTCATAGTCATTTGTGAATACCGGGAAGACATATTCAGGTGAATCGTAAGAAACATGCTCATTTTGTGGTGGACTAGGGAATTGTTGAGAGAAATCTTTGTGTGACATTTTTGAAAATCCGTCTATGAGTTGAGTATATAAGTTGTGTATGTGACTTGAATGGGTATTTATAGGCTAGGTTTTCGAGTAGCCGTCGGTCGAGTAGTCGAGTATCCAGTGCATTAATTACTACATTAAGTTTTACATTTATTCATATCATTTAAATTCACAACTAACACACATATGTAGTAGATTCAATATTAAATGCATATTAATGTGTACATATAGCTACTACATCTACCCAACCATAGGTCGAGTAGCCGTCGGTCGAGTAGCCGTCGGTCGAGTAGCCGTCGGTCGAGTAGTCGAGTATCTAGTGCATTAATTAGTACATTAACTTTTACATTTATTCATATCATTTAAATTCTCAACTAACACACATATGTAGTAGATTCAATATTAAATGCATATTAATGTGCACATATAGCTACTACATCTACCCAACCATAGGTCGAGTAGCCGTCGGTCGAGTAGTCGAGTAGCCGTATTTATGCGTATTTATGTAGTAGAATCAATATTAAATGCGTATGTAGTAGCTACTACATCTACCCAACCATATAACACACATATGTAGTAGAATCAATATTAAATGCGTATTTATGTGTACAAGTAATTACTACATCTACCCAACCGTCGGTCGAGTAGCCGTCGGTCGAGTAGTCGAGTATCTAGTGCATTAATTAGTACATTAACTTTTACATTTATTCATATCATTTAAATTCTCAACTAACACACATATGTAGTAGAAGCAATATTAAATGCGTATTTATGTGTACAAGTAATTACTACATCTACCCAACCATAGGTCGAGTAGCCGTCGGTCGAGTAGCCGTCGGTCGAGTAGTCGAGTATCTAGTGCATTAATTAGTACATTAACTTTTACATTTATTCATATCATTTAAATTCTCCACTAACACACATATGTAGTAGATTCAATATTAAATGCATATTAATGTGTACATATAGCTACTACATCTACCCAACCATAGGTCGAGTAGCCGTCGGTCGAGTAGTCGAGTATCTAGTGCATTAATTAGTACATTAACTTTTACATTTATTCATATCATTTAAATTCTCAACTAACACGCATATGTAGTAGAAGCAATATTAAATGCGTATTTATGTGTACAAGTAATTACTACATCTACCCAACCATAGGTCGAGTAGCCGTCGGTCGAGTAGCCGTCGGTCGAGTATCTAGTGCATTAATTAGTACATTAACTTTTACATTTATTCATATCATTTAAATTCTCCACTAACACACATATGTAGTAGATTCAATATTAAATGCATATTAATGTGTACATATAGCTACTACATCTACCCAACCATAGGTCGAGTAGCCGTCGGTCGAGTAGTCGAGTATCTAGTGCATTAATTAGTACATTAACTTTTACATTTATTCATATCATTTAAATTCTCAACTAACACACATATGTAGTAGAAGCAATATTAAATGCGTATTTATGTGTACAAGTAATTACTACATCTACCCAACCATAGGTCGAGTAGCCGTCGGTCGAGTAGTCGAGTATCTAGTGCATTAATTAGTACATTAACTTTTACATTTATTCATATCATTTAAATTCCCCACTAACACACATATGTAGTAGATTCAATATTAAATGCATATTAATGTGTACATATAGCTACTACATCTACCCAACCATAGGTCGAGTAGCCGTCGGTCGAGTAGTCGAGTATCTGGTGCATTAATTAGTACATTAACTTTTACATTTATTCATATCATTTAAATTCTCAACTAACACACATATGTAGTTGAAGCAATATTAAATGCGTATTTATGTGTACAAGTAATTACTACATCTACCCAACCGTCGGTCGAGTAGCCGTCGGTCGAGTAGTCGAGTATCTAGTGCATTAATTAGTACATTAACTTTTACATTTATTCATATCATTTAAATTCACCACTAACACACATATGTAGTAGATTCAATATTAAATGCATATTAATGTTTACAATTAGCTACTACATCTACCCAACCATAGGTCGAGTAGCCGTCGGTCGAGTAGTCGAGTATCCAGTGCATTAATTAGTACATTAACTTTTACATTTATTCATATCATTTAAATTCTCAACTAACACACATATGTAGTAGAAGCAATATTAAATGCGTATTTATGTGTACAAGTAATTACTACATCTACCCAACCATAGGTCGAGTAGCCGTCGGTCGAGTAGTCGAGTATCTAGTGCATTAATTAGTACATTAACTTTTACATTTATTCATATCATTTAAATTCACAACTAACACACATATGTAGTAGATTCAATATTAAATGCATATTAATGTGTACAATTAGCTACTACATCTACCCAACCATAGGTCGAGTAGCCGTCGGTCGAGTAGTCGAGTATCCAGTGCATTAATTAGTACATTAAGTTTTACAACCAAACTTACATTTATTCATATCATTTAAATTCACAACTAACACACATATGTAGTAGATGCAATATTAAATGCATATTAAATTTGTACAATTAATTACTATAGGTCGAGTAGTCAAGTTTCTACTAACTTTAAATAATTTACACCAAAGAGCTATATATATTAATGTACTTATTTGAAAGAATTAGATTGTTCACTCAAAAGAAATGGGAGAATCGGCTACTGAATTTAGTGTGTATTTCGTTTACGGAGATGTGACTTTTGGTGTTTGCCTTAAAAGAAATATTACTTTCAATCAACTGGTAGCTATTGTGAACAAAAAGTACAAGTTTAACGATACGTGCAACCTCATGTTTACGTACAAAGTTGGTACAAAGTGTGTCCACATTGTAGACGATGATGATGTGAGATTTTACACAAACGAAATTTGCAAAGGAAAAGGTACGCCACATACTATTTTTATTGAAAAGATTGAGCAATGCTTTGTGGGAAATCCTTCTTCTTCTAGTTCTTTGGGTATAGATCTTAACGTTCCTTTATCTCCTTTTGATTTAAAACAATACACTGTTTACAATGATTCCCGAATACCAAAACAAGAATATTTCGAAAATCACCATAATTTAAACCAACAATACAATATTTACAATGATTCAAAATTACCCAAAAAAGAAATTTTTGATTGCCATAATGATTTTATGGCAAGAGAAAAGTTTGAGCATAATTGGCAAATGAATACTTTAAACAACATTCACAACCCACCAGATCCACAACCTATTATAAAAACTCCAAAAGGAAAAATTGATCATGCTAGATGTATTTTGGAAACGGGTGAAAGATTTGATAATAAAAAATGTGTTATGAATAAAATTGGTTATAAAGCTCTTTTAGATGGTTATGAATTTAAGGTTAGAAAATCAGATCCGGTAAGGTATGATGTAATTTGTGTGCATGAGGGTTGCGAATGGAAAATAATTTCAAGTAAGTGCAAATTTAGTAGTGAATGGGAATTAGGAACGGTGAACGAACATCACACTTGTTCAAAAACAAAAATAGGTATGCATCACCGTAATGCTACGAAAAACTTGTTGGGTCATTTACTAGTACCTAAGCTCAAAGACAACAGCCGTATATATACGGCAAAGGACATACAAAACGACATGAACCTTGAATTCAACATTGATATTAGTTACAAACAAGCATGGAGATCGAAGAATGTGGCATTGGATACGCTTGAAGGTTGCCCGAAAGCATCATTTGAACAGTTACCAGTTTATTGTCATAATTTAGAATTGACAAATGACGGTACTGTAACATATATTGATACTGATGATGAAGACCGGTTTAAGATGGTTTTCATAGCTTTTGGTGTAACGGTAAGCATATATCTATATATTTACTATTTCTTGAGTATTATTGTCATATAACTAATCGTTTAAAAATTAATCAGATTCGAAGCTTTCTACACCATATGCGACCATTGTTAATAATTGATGCAGCTCATCTTAAAGGTACTTACCTTGGAACAAATCTGCTGGCAGTTGGAATGGACGGGAATAATCAAATTATACCTGTTGCAACGGGTGTGTCTCAGGGTGAGACTGGTGAATCGTGGACATGGTTTCTGTCAAAATTGAGAGAATGCATTGGTGAAGTTCCAGATTTAACTATCATATCAGATCGACATGTAGCAATACAATCTGCATGTGAATCTGTTTTCCCGAATGCATTCCATGGGCATTGTTGTAGGCATTTGATGATGAATTGTAACTTGAAGGGTAAAAAGCATAAGGCTTTATATTGGAAGATGTGCAAAGCCTACTTAATCGATGATTTTAATAGAGCATTAGACGAGGTTAAGGGCAAAAGAAAACAAGCCTACGACAAACTGATCGAAGCTGGGGTTGAAAGGTGGTCAAGGGCATATTCCGCTGGTAATCGTTACAATTACATGACATCTAATAGCGCTGAGTCAATCAATTCGTTAACAAGAGATGTCTGAAAAGTACCCATCACTAACCTAATGGAGTGGTACAGAGCCCTTGTCCAAAAGTGGTACTTCAATCGTCGAGAAAAATATAAAGGTACGCGGTTTATGTAATTTTTTCCTAGAAGTAAACTATTTAACGAATTTATTGTTTACAAATCATAAAATACTAACGAATATTATAATTTAGATGCACAAATGGATGAACTAAGTGATTGGGCAACTGCAAAAATAACAGACCGAATGTTAAAGAGCGCTCATTGGACTGTGGCCGGGATTGAGATGAACAGGATTTACCAGGTCGATGATCGACAAAAAATACATATAGTGGATTTAGGTGAACGTTCATGCACATGTAGAAAATGGCAAGTTTCTGCTTTGCCTTGTGGTCATGTTTTAGCGGTTTGTAGAGTTATGGGAATGACGGATTGTAATCATTTGGCAAAAGCATGGTTTAGGAAAATTGAGCTTAAAGCTACGTACCAAGACTTGGTATATCCAGTTGGAGAAGTTTCAAGTTGGCAGTGTCCAAGTTACTTGCAAGTTGTTAAGCCACCACTTATGGCTAAACCCCAATCTGGTAGACCCAAGAACAAAGATCGTATTAGATCCCAAGGAGAGGAACCGGTACCAGTTAAGTGTGGAAGGTGCGGTAATGTTGGACACACCCGACAAAGTTGCCGAGAAACATTGCCAAAGAAAAAAGTAAGTTATGTATTGTTATTTAAAGCTCATTATTTAGGATACAGATTATTAACTCATAAATTGATTTACACAATTTTTAGGCAAAGCTACCTGCTAGAAGAAGCTCACAGCAAGCAACGCCAAGCTCACAAGAAGAACAAGTCAACTCACAAGCTGTTAATTTGGATGACCCATAGAGTGGCATACTTTAGTGTATGGCAAACAGCATTAGACTTTTAATGAAAGTTGCAAGTTTTGCGATTTAAAAGCTGATTATTACGCTTAGTTTTCAAAAACAAATGTCTATGAACCATTTTGTGGATGAAGCAAATTTTTAGGGTCTTTCAAGTCAGTTTTGATTTCTTATCTTCTTCTAGTGTGTATGATACTCTTTAGTATGATATGTTTTATCTAATGAATGGGATTTAGTTGAATGGGCTACATGGTTCAATTGAAAGCACAAAACACAGTCATCAAACTTTCAATATCACAGTTAACAAACATAGCATAGCCAAAAGCAACACAAATAAGTATTTTGCCCAAAAAGCAACAGTTAACAAACACAAAAACACAAACACAGTCATTTGCTACATGGTTCAATTGAAAGCACACAAACACAGTCATCACAACTTTCAATATCACAGTTAACAAACATAGCAACACAAATAAGTTTTTTGCCCAAAAAGCAACAGTTAACAAACACAAAACACAATGTAGCTTTGGCCCAAAGGTAACAGGTCACAATAGCAATCACACCTACACAAATATCTTGTGCTTGAAATAGAAACGGACCATCTGTTCTCGATATGCAAGGGCTGTCTGGACGGCATCTTCAACAACCAATGGCATCCCATGAGATAATCTGTTTAGAGAACAAGAAACAACAAATTAAAATCATGCATAAAGATAACCCATATTGGACTAACAAGTAACAGTTAACCTGTATTTGACTCACAAGTAACAGTTAAAATGACTCAAATATTTATGCAAAATTAGTTGCAGTAATCAAAATGCAGTCATTATGCAGGCATTGATGATGCAACAGTATCAGTCATGAAAAGCTGTTTTTTGACTAAAATAGTGACTAAAAACAAATTGATCCTACAATATATAAGGCCACAATCTCAATTGCATTTTCATCAAACATCTATAACAAAAAACAAATAACTAAAAAAAATGAGTGGTAAAAGAGTTAGGTTTCAGCATAATCATGATGATAGGGAGTGGTCAATAAAGGTAGCAAGAGAGGTGATGTTTCCCGAGATATGGGAATTGTATGGACCAAATGCTGAACCAAGTTACCGATTACCAGCTGAAGTGCTAGAAGAACTAAGAAAACAGATATACGGTCAGGAACAACAAGAAAACAGTGGCGGTGGTAAAGTTAAGCAACCACATAGGCAATTTGCGGGTCCTAGTAGGAGTAACACTATTGTTGGGAAGCAACCTAATGATGATCCAAAGAAAAAAGGAAAAAGAGACTAAATGTGATTTCCTAGTTCCTAAAAGTGATGTGTCTGGTTACATGTATGAATATATGATGTATGTATGAAGTTGGTTTAAGTATCACTTAAACCAAAATTAATAAAACTGTTGTAACCAAATCTTACTATGAAATGTTTTATGCTTATGCAACACTGCTGGTTAAATGTATGAATATATGATGTATGTATGCAGTTGGTTTAAGTAACAGTAGGTTAATCATGTAAAGGTTAGTGGTATACTATATCATTATACTTCTATGCAAGGACTCCTAGGATAACATGCTTGTGTGTGAGTTGAGTACAGGTTATGAATTCCAAACTAAGTAGACACTATTAAAGACAACATTAAAGAAATAAGGCTTAAAACTATGTAAAAAACAAATTTAAACAATCACCAACCTGTAAAGAAATAAGCATACAAAGACGCCGCAATCACCAAATACCCCACCCTGCTTGGGGACATTACGTGCATTCCTAAACTTAATGCTGTATTCTAGGGGATCGATTCCTTTGCTTGCAAACACATCAGTCTTCTCTAGAACTACCGGAAGCTTACACTCCAAACAACTCCTCATATTCAAATACCACGGACGAGTTTCAGGTTCTTGATATCCTTCACTGTCATAGAATGTAACGATTCCAGTTTTAATGTCAAACTGCGCTAGGGACCAATGTTTCTTGGGTTCATTTATGGGTATGAAGACCTACAATGTTTAAAAAAAAATTGATATAATCCACATAATTAAACTATCATATTCTAAAAGATTGGTTACCAATGAATACCTGTTCCACATTCCTCCACGCAAATGGGTAAATATCATCGGTTGCATAAAACAGTGGCATTGAGTCTTGAAGTAGAAGCGTTAAAAAGTAGCAACTAACCATTGACCAATCTGCGGAAGATGGTCTAAAATACCACATATACCATACCCAAAGATCAATGTGCTGAAGGCAATAAAAAGACAGAATTCAACAAAAACTTTACATATAGCAAAAAATAGTTTTATCCCAAATATACTGTAAATTGTTATTTTAACGTACCTCGTCAAGTAACCAACCTACACGTTTATCGTCGAGCCCAACTAAAGCATCCCAGAAAGTACGATCAACAGTAACGTCACTATACCAAGGAAACTTGCAACGAGTCTGCCCAGGGGTAATCAGAAACTTCTCCAACTCTGGGCTAAATGAAATTTTATCGATACATTTGAATGGACGGCTTGCTTCCTAAACAAAACAGGTTAAAGTTGAATTATAAGACTTAATTGAGCCAATATCTGATGCTGTAGTTGCAGATTCATAAAGGTAATACCTCTTTCCACGGTTCGAGATCTTCACACCTTTTAGTCATGAATGCATCAAGGACATTTGTACGTTTCTTTAGTGCATCCATGCTAGGGACGTATAAAGGTAATAACTCCTCCCATGGTTCCATCTTCGGCCTGACCACGTTGACATACCTCCTCTTGAAAGTTCCACATCGCTGTAAAGCAAGTTTCATGTGACTGGAATTACTATGCTGTATACTCTTCATCCTCTTTTCTTCTTTCAAAATTAGTTTCGTCCTCTGTTTCCTCTGCTCTGCCACCCTATAAATCTCAGCAGCTTGCTTTTCAGCCTTCACACAATCATCCTGCAATTACATCACAATGGATCGTTGTTATTACCTAAGATAAGTCTTGAAAACAGTTAATATATTCTTGAAAACATGTATGTGATCACCTCAGATAAATCTTCATCAGACAATTTGTCCACTTCAACCCCACCATTCTGTGTAAAGTTATGAAACAAGTTATAATAAAAGGTACAAGACAAATAAGAGTAATTTGAAAGTTGCAGAAATCAATTACCACATAAAATTTCTGGGAGAAATTATCCAAACCATCTACAAATCCATTGGCAGTGTGTTTGTTGGATGTTAGAATAGGCGAATCAAATAATTCAAAAAAATCACCATCTAGATTACTACAATACTCGTCACCGAGATCACACTCCACGTTATCCTGTAACATGTGTGCACATACTTAGCTAAGTAAATAAGAAGAAAAGATAAATTTATATGTATATATGTATACCTTTTGAACAGATGAGTTAACTTTGTGCTCGTGTCCGACTTTTGTTTTCTGAGTAATATACTGCATCACAAAGTATTTTGCAAAACATGATAATTAGACATTAGTTAAATTGTGGCATACGTAGAAAAGGGTTTGTGTCAAGACTCACATGAATAATACTCTCCAGTTTGTAGACACGTTCTTTCAAACTCTTGATCTCTTTAGGCAGAATCAACAAACTGTCACATAAACGCTACAAAGCCTTAACGCGAAGCATACAACTCTGCCTAAGTGGATGTGCCTCTCTATCTTTGTCCTTAGATGTGCGAGCTGATGACAATTTTCTTAGATAATCACCAAATACCCCCCCCCCCCCCCCCCCCCCCGTATTCAACAGGAGGAGGTGCTCTTGGTGTATACCACTTAAAAAAATTAGGCTTTGTCTAAACCATTCTGATTGGCCCTCAGCAAGATTGGCATATAGGTCATAATTTGGATTTTTGTCCTAAGGCATTTAAAAATAAACTTTAGAAAGAAATAAATAAACTAATTTAGAGACTAGATAAGCATTTAAGATTACAAAACAACTAAGATAAGCATAAAACATGTTAAGCATATATGCAATTAACCTACACAACAACTTATAAATCTTACAATCAAAGGAAAAAAGTTGGCATATATGCAATTACATTTAGGAAAAAAAGTTGGCATATACGCATTAACTGACCTCGGGAAAAAGTTGGCTGTATGGCTCCCAATTTTGAAATGGAAAATGCTTCGACCAGGAACATCCTCTCGGGATCACATCAGGGTCATTAATCCACCAACGCTGTGTCTGAGATGAAGACTCTAGAATCCATATCTACAAAAAGTTAATGAATAAGTCAAATGACAAACAAAATATTTGCATGACTTGACAATGATTTGGACTAAAAATACAGACCTTGAAACTCAGAATGAATCCAGACAATGAATACGATGGAACAAAATTGGGGTCTTTTTCCAATGCTTTATGGTGCTCATCCTTATGATTTGAGTTAACATTTCTAATGGCAGCGTATAACTCCCGCCAGATGTGCTCTCCCCAAGCAAACTCATCCCAAGCATCCAGATTTTCTACCATCCTTAGATATACATCATCAACAACAGATCCTAACTCACGACCCATAAATATAACTTCCAAACATAACAAAAGACAAACTCGTATTGCATCTTCATCTGATAGTTTCGTGAAACGCTCTTCATCCTCAATCACAGATAGAAGATCTATGTTTTTAACATAGCGACCTATCTTCTCCGGAAATACACGGTCACGAAAACTGATATCACCCTCTCTAAACTTTCGGAAACTGACCATCCCAAACTTGAATGCAGTTATGAGGCAAAATTCACGACGACCAAAGTGTAGAAAATGATTGTTAACATTATAAATGAGGGGTAAATCATAGTGATCATTATCAGAGAAGACTTGCTTCTGTAGCATAAAATGTATAAGACCCTCTTCATTGTCAACATAATCCAAATCCAGCCAATGCCCAAAACATGTCGACCTAAACAGTACAGATCGATCCAAACCTAGTCTGTCTTTGATTAATGGAAAGTAATTGAGTTTGCTTCTAACATGTACCCTCGCATGATATTCCTAAAGAGATTACAATATACAAGAATTAGCATAGCTGGGATAAGATAACAAGATTAAGCTAAGAAGAACTTTTACTTATGGGCTTATAGTTGCAATATGGGCTTCTCTAAACAATTAAAATTTCGCCTTAATACATCAGAATACTAGGCTTATAACTAGTTACACACTTTTCAAATATTCAACCTAAACAGTTTATAAACACCGTAGAATAGCATTGAGCAATGTTAACAGATTTGCATGCAGACACGATTATGCATACATGTATAAGCACAAAACTGCTTATTTTCTTAATAATTAGCAAAAAACACTTCAAAACAGTTGATTTTCTTAAAAAAAATACCAAATAAGAACTTTAAATCTGCTTAGGTTATTAGAAATGACCGAATAAGCACTTCAAAACAGCTTATTTTCCTAAAGAGATTACAAGATACAAGAATTAGCATCGCTGGGTCCTAGTTAACAAGATTATGCAGACACGAAATACGCTAAGAAGAACTTTTACTTATGGGCTTATACTTGCAAATATCAGCTTATATACATCAGAATACTAGGCTTGTAACTAGTTTCACACTTTTCAAATAGTCGTCCTAAACAGTACACTTAAAACTATAATTTCAACCAGTTTATAAACACATATATTTGCATGCAGACATGATTATGCAGACATGTATAAGCACTTTTTTTAAAAAATTGCTTATTTTCTTAAAAATTAGCCAAAAACACTTCCAAAACAGTTGACTTCCTTGAAAAAAAATACCAAATAAGCACTTTGATAAGCACTTCAAAACAGCTTATTTTCTTAAATAGAAACTGATTAACAACAATAAAACCAAGTAACCCATTTTCAGAAATACCAAAAAGGCAAACACCCAGTTAGATCTAACAATGAATCAAAAAAAAAAAAAAAAATAGAAGACTACCAGGGGTTTCATGGTGGAATGAAACAACAAATTGAGTGTGTGATAATCTTGTGTGTATGTGAAAAAGTAATTCATCGGAAAGTAATTCAAAACATAGATCGGATAATAATTCAAAATCTAGAACGGATTTCCACAAAGTTAATCGGATATCAAGGAAAGTAAAAGTCAACGCACCTTTATGTCACATCTTGGCCGCCGGTTGCGCAAGCCGCCGGTTGAGTAGCCGCCGGTTGCTCAATGATAGAAGTTATCTTGGAAAATTGAAAAGATAAAGGGTGCAGTGGTAGTTGGGACACATGTTATGTTTCTGGTGGAGCTGCGCGGTCGAGTGGCTGCGCATGACCATTTTGGAGATTGAAGAAAAATTTGACCACAAAGGGGACTACCAAAAAGATTTTGGCACTTTTTGGTACTTTTCTCTATTTATATTTGTACTAATATACTTTATGGAAATTCAAATACGCATATACTATTTTCGAACTATCAAACGGGTAAACCGTCAAATACTAACTCTCATTGCGTACCGCTTAAAGATCAACGTACGAGAAAAATTGACATATTGGGTACCGCCGCTGCTTTGCGCGGGTACTATGCTAGTTTATATAACATGTATCTTAGTTTATGAAAAAGACAATAAACTAGATTGCAACTTAAAGTACTGCACGATGGTTTATACTGTATGTCAAAATTTATAACTTGTTTAAAACAATAGTCCCCGGGTTGGCATTTTTTACTTGACAATTTGACATGTATTTAAAGGATATCTTGCACCCAAACTTAAGACACCAGTAGAATCTAACAAGATGGACAGTGAGTCATCCATTTATGCAATTTTCATTACTCGAATGTCAAGTGTACATCAGTTGGTGGAAAATGGGTGGGTCATACAGGTTGGTTAACTTAACATATCTGGGGTGTTGATCGGTTCGGTCATCGGGTTGTTCGGTTAGTTCGGTTCGGTTAATTCGGTTAAAATATTTTTTTAGGTAAATCCGAGAACCGAACCGAACCAAATTCAAATTCGGTTTTCGGTTCGGTTCGGTTGAATTCTAATTCGGTTCGGTTTTCGGGTTAACCCGAATAACCCAATTTCACTATTTTTTTAAAAAAATTTAATAATTAGATAGATATTTAGTAAAAAAATATATTTCAAGCATAAAAAGTATTTTATTATATTATGATAACCTTTTAATAGTATTTATTTATATATAAATATACTTAAAAATATATAAATATATATATAAATATATAAAATACATATATATATTTATATGAATTCGGTTTTCGGTTCGGTTTTCGGTTCAAACTGCCAAACCCATACCCAAACCGAGAACCGAATTAGAAATTCGGTTTGGTTCGGTTTTAGCAAATTCGGTTCGGTTATTAGTTCGGTTCGATAATTTTCGGTTTGGTTCGGTTTCGGTTTTCGGCTTATTCGGTCTTTTCGGTTTTTTCGCTCACCCCTAAACATATCAAAAAGGGTATTTTAGCGGGCTAAACCTGACTGGGTTGGATCGACATGAAACACTTTTTTTTACGAAAAGTAAATGTGCTTTAAATTAATTTCTTATTTGACATGATTACAAAAATTAGATTATTTGAAACGCCAAGATTTTTTTTTTTTTTTTTTACTTGTAGTCCTATATGCTGTATATGACTAAACCTACCTACCTATACGCCATATAGAATTTCTGTAACTAGACCCACATTTTCTGTAATCTTTACTTTCGACCCATTTCCAAAACATGTAAATTTACATAAACTGAACATACATTTTATTTAACATAACCAAAGTAAAAGAACATGGTTTCATACCTTTTGTCCTTATTATACCGATTACACCAAGTTTTCTCGGTGCAATGCTCATTACATAGGAAGACCCATTACATTCAAAAGTAGGTAGTTTTGGACTTGTACCAAATACTCCCTTTCCTGCATTTTTACTACAAGTTCTACTTGAAAACATGAACATTCTGGAAATCGTTTACATAATTACAAAAGACACTTTGGGCATTATGAGTTGTATCATGAGGAGGTTAGAAGAGGGCTCATTACAACCCGAGCTTCACGGCTAGTTACCCATAAGCCCTTTGCCTTTAATATTATGATCTCTGCTAGCCTCAACTAAAAGCATGACATGAACCAACGTAAGCTAATGCTTAGTGAGTAAACGAAGGCACGAAAACTGAAATCATAAGGCATAAAACATGTACTATAAGTTGCTTCGCATAAACGTAATTCATGACTTGTCCATGGATAAAGCACGTTTATCCACACAGGATCGTGATGTGCATAAAGCACGATATCCACAAAGGATCATGAGTGCATAAGTAATTGTGCAAGTAAGAAAATAGTGAAGATTCGTGAAATCGCATCAGCGATAGTCTCATGAGTATTCTAATCAAGTCTAATGGGAGTAATGGCTCTCTCAATCTATATGACCGGTCGAATCAAATTAGAATAAATATGCACAAAAGACATAAACCTGCTTGCAAGAGCTTGCATTAGAATCACTACCCGCAATAGACTGTTTGCCAAAGTGTGATCACATGGAGCCAACAAGCCAATGGATGCAATGCAATCAGAATATCTGCAAAATACAACTGAAATCTGCCCCCCAAAAAAAATTCATTTCTAAAAATTACAATATACGTGCAGTCGTGCAAAACAGGAATTAATTCTATCTTTACAGCATAAACTAAGAAAATGTAACTTGTAAAACAAATACAACATTATGGACATAGCATGTACCATGAAAAACAAGAAACTACGGTGTAAACTACAATTTAAGCCCGAACTATGAACACACTTACATGCTTGATAAAAAAAGATGTATAACTATATAGATTAGCTTTCAAAGAATGTGCACAAGACAGGCTTTTGATACACACTTATGCAACTGCCTGAAGATTTACAGGTAACAAGGAAAATCCATATAAGATGTCACATTGACGATATCCAAACATCTGAGATGGATTTTCTGGTATCATAAACCATTGATACTACTTACAAGATTGTATGTATATCCGTTTCCACTTGAAAATTGTCTCCCTTTCTCGGGTTCTTGAAAATTGTCTTCCTTAGGGCATTGGTTAGACATTCCCTTACAATAAAAGGTAACCGACTTTGGTGAAATATCAATTTTACGTAACCAACATCTTTAGCCATAAAAAATTATCAAGTCTTCAATTCTTTTGACGTGATGTATTCAACTATCAAATTCCGGTTTACGCTATCCATTCAAAATGACGACGCGCCAGTAATCTTGATCACGTTGACTTTTTTCGTGACGTATTTTAAAAATTATCTTAAATCAGAATTTTCAAACTTGAAAGGTTTATTCTCTGGTAAAAGAGTTGGTTACCCGAAATAGAAACTTGACCAAAAAGTGTTTTACTTTTATACGCCATTTCTCTCAAAGAAGATCAACGATGCTTAGAATGATTGGAGGGCCGAGGCAGTTCAGTTGACCCTCTTGGGGTAGCGGGTCCCGTGCTTTCCACAACGTCTTCTTTAACATTTGATGACTCAGGAAGAAGCTTGCATTTTCCAAACGGTTTATAAAGAAACCGGGAATCGATAGAACTACGTGTTCGACTTACCCTTTTCATCTCTTCCTTCATTTTATTAAACTCGTCTTCAAGTTCCAGCACTCTACCCCTCAATCTTTCCATATTCACTTTCATAACATGATTCTCGCGCACAACTGTCACCCACCCATCTCTTTGTACTAATTGACCAGCCGTACCGGTACCACCACTTGGAACAATACTCATTTGACCCGTAGTAGGATTCTCGTTATCTATAGCATTAGCTAAAGCTTCTCTCAGCTGCATTTGCTCAAAAAACAATACTTGAAGGACTATCCTAAGCGGGAGGCGGGTGTTTTGAGAAGCATGAGCACATGCATCAATAGAAAGTTTTTGATAGTTGATGATATTGCAAAGATCTTCTTTTTCTTTCTCCCCCAGCCTAGGGTGGGCCTGCATGATTATATAAAGTTTCATTTGATCAAGTCTTTTTTCCCTAATATATGGTTTTATATATTCAAATAACATTTTGGCCCCATTTTATACGCTAACGGGTCAAAGTTTCAAACTGGTAAAATATCTTTCTAGCTAAAAAATAAAACGGGTCGAACACGTCGAAAGTTACTTAAATTGTAGTTTTGGTAATCATATGTGACACTAATATGTGCAAGAATCCAAAAGATTTGGACAAAAAATGTTTTAGGTAAACTGACCCGCTTTGACCTCCTAATTTCCCACTGACCGAGTTAGAGAAACATACCTCAAAATATACATCCAAGGCTCTATAAAGCCCATCATTCAAAGATCTTGCAGATTCAGGAAGAGCCTCAGCAAGTGATTGCATCTTTTCAGGTTTCAAATTCACATCAGAAGCAACCTCTGCCATATAATTGTCTACAAGTTTTGAAACTTTTCTTAATGGTACAGAAGACGGCGAAACTTCCGAAACAATTGATCTTGGAGAAAAAGGGGTAACAGTTTGTTCGGACTTCAAAAAATGATTGATCATCCTTTCAACACAGTCACTATTATATAAAGTATCAGAATCTGAATAAGAAGGAATCAGTAGGCCTTCAAGTGTTGCAAGCTCTAACTGCATTCCTATCTTTCTTTCAAGTGAATCTTGATACTTGTCGTTAACACCCAAAATTAAGGCAACTCGTAAAAGTCCCAACAGGAAACGACAAAAAGATTTCCCTTTTCTTTCAGGAAGTAGTTTTATAATGCTTTCCAGTAGAACTCGTTGATCAACAACGGCAGGTTTCATGCTAAAACTTGCAATTGATTTAATATTGGTATTTTGCCCACCTTGCCATCTGCCTAACCCATGAAGATGCTTTTTAGAATAGTACATAATAGCTCCTGAAAATAAGAGGAAACGCAAGAACAATATCAAAGGGTAAACCTGTTTACCTAAAAATGGGTCGTTTGGGATATATTTTTATCTCTGACGAATCAAATGAAAAATCTTAAACATAGCTACAGACCAAAAAGCAAACATATCGGATGTTACCCTTTATGCAAATGTTTTAGTAATATCGTTTTTATAAGCAAATCTTATACATGTGGGTAAAATCTAAACGAAATGGACAAAAAAGTGTAGAAAGATTAACCCAACCCGCCTACGTCACCTGTAAAAATTAATCCTTTTGACCCGTTACTCAAACCGCCCAATTTTTCACCTCTACCATAAGGAAGTAAGGGCATGTTTGTTTAGTTTTTATATTAAGTTCTGTTAAATTAAAGTGTCTGTCTGGATATATGTTGTCTGTATGTAAATGAATAAATGGTTGTTTGTTTTGTATGCTGAGTAAAGTGTCTGAATTAATAAAATTATTGTTATACCCTTTTATTTGAAATAAGTGATGATTAGTGGTTAAGAAGTGGAAGGGTAAATATGTAAAAGTAAGATAAAAGTGATGACTTAATATAGAGACCCTCATTCTCATGGCTTTTTCTAGAAGGTCGTCCATTTAAATTAAGCACCAAACAAACACTCAATTAGTGACTTAATTAAATTACCTATTTTACAATTAAGACTCTTTAAGTCATTATCAAACACCACCTAAGTATTGCTTGAGTGCGACCATATTTAAACTGAAGTTTTTACTACTATGTATGGGTCCTACCTTCTTACCATGAAGAGCTCGTTAGATTACACATAAGTAACATTTTTGATATACAGTTCACATGAACATAAGACGTCTCGCTGTAAAAGATATGAGTCGATGGAAAAAAAATAATAATAAAAAAAAATGGGGTTGACAATACCTGTTAACTTTTCGGGTCGGATGCCTCTAGCTTCCATCACCTTTATAAGCCTCTCAAACAAAGGTACACTAAGATAAGATACATCTTCAAACCACCAATCAGATTCTACAGTTCTGATTCTTGCACCCGTATTTATTCCATTCCATAAAATACTACCACCCGGACTTTGTAACCGACCATACATCATCATTGGCCACCCAAACAAACTAGGATCTGTACAAGCCATCGCTGATATAGCATTCAAGCATTTACTAATTATCTGTAAACCATCCGCTTGTTCTATAAAATTCTCACAACTTTGAAGAGCAACCATGCAATCCTTCCAGTTTTTTAATACATTCTTATGGAAGTAGTTTTCTGCACGGGCTAATAAGTTGTCATCTCCATACTTATCAAGCATTTCAAGATAGTCCGCCACACAATGTATAATAACTATATTTCTTGGTGTAAGTTCCACCCGGATGCCATAACAGAATTTGGCTGCGACTAAAAATGTGGTGGCCCCGCCAGGAAAATTTTCGAGGGTAATGGTGCAAGAGCCATCGTCGGTATTTTGAGTTTCTTCGATTAATTTCTCTATTTTCCCACATCTTGATGATAGGGGAAACTAGAAAAAACATGCAGTAATGAAAGCTTATATCAGTAACATGAGAATGGTTTAGGGGACAAAAACATATGCAAAGAATTTAGATAATACACATTTGTGGAAAAATGGGCCGGTCGGGTAAAGGGTCAAGCAGCATTCAAGTAAAAACATATTATCTATAAACCGGTCAAACTGGCTCAGATCGGGTTACACCGCTCTTTTCCCCGTTTTTATAATATTTTATATATACTTAGTCTCTTAATTACAATAAAATACCTTTTCTATTTAAAAAGTTATCTAAATCTTGCAAACGATTTAGGAGGTTCTATGCAATTATGCATTGAAAATAGACTATGGTCAACTTTCAACCCGTTCAACCTATGCCCTTCTTATCAAGGAAGAGGCCACCAAACCAAAGGGGAGGTCTTTGCTTGCTTTTCCTGTTAGAGAAGCTAGTCTTTTTGTAATAACTGCTCTGAAGATGTTTTCAGGAATAAGAGAAGACGGTGCTCTTTCATCAGCTCTTTGGCTATTTGCTTGCGATAAAGAAAGAGTGAATTGATCCGAGCCAAGTAGTTCGGCTAAGCCGGAAAGAAAGAGTTAGATCCTCTTTGAGATGAAATGCGGCAATGTCCTAATCAAACCAGGCGCAAGGTCAATGATTTCGCTCAAGGCTCAAGGCATAAAGGCTCTTATTCCTTCTGCATAGCGGTTTTATGTTGTTTGAAGCATTTATTAATGAAAAACAACCCCCAACAACTCGCTCATAAGCAAAGGGGTCGAATTTTCCACCTCTACAGTCTACACATAATTGCACGACTGTAGAACTATTAAAGAGAGTATAACACTATCAATATGTTATTAAGTATTGTTGTGAAAGCAGGATAAATGATAAAAGCATTGACTTTGTGATTGAAACGAGCACATAAGATACGCATATACTATATGAAAACATATGAACTTAATGATCTAATTTTTATAGAGTGTCAGAAATTTTGGTTGGATTTATAACAAAAGCAAAAAACTAGCATATTGCGACTGTGAACAAACATTACCTTGTGAAGGTGAAACTTCACTTCATCTACAACAACGGTGATATCACTCGGCAAACCTGCATCACAAAACCTGTCCCAAACAAACATAGAATTTTAGCCAAAGACTAGCATCAAATTTTGGATGTACATTTGATACGATAATTGCAATTCGAGTGTTTTGCAAACTATGATCATGTAAGTTCCAATGATTATCAGTAATGACTAGTTTTGAGAACACTAATTATTGATTGTAAATATAACATTTTCTAACTAGCCTTGACTTATAGCAACAATAATAACTATAGAAAGGAATTCCAACTATTCAGAGCTAACTTTACCTAATTAATGCATCCACCACTAAATTCTAAGCAACATACAAATGGTTCTTCAAGCAAAATTTGAATTCATAACATAAACATATATATGATCACCAAATAGACCAAAAGCCATTGTATATAAAACTAACCATTCATTGCCTTCATTATAAAACCCCAAAGCCTTCCCAGCAGGAGCCATAGCAAAGCATCAAAACTCCATGATCACCAAAAATCTTATTTAAAACACACAACCCACAAAAAGATAAGCAACATAACATAAAGAATCAAGAAACTGAGTCATGAAAATGGGTCATCTTTTTTTTTTTGGAGGTGACAGAGGGAAAAAGCAATAGAAATTTAATAATGGTGAGTGTCTTGTTGTATACTACTATTGAATTATACAGCTTGGAAGCTGCTTTTTTTGTGGGGTTTAGTTTCCATAAAAAAGATCTTTGGTGTGCCATGGGACAAACACAACATCAATTAATTACAACCACCCCAGCAACCTTAATGGTCCCATGTACCATATCCTTTTTTTTTTTTGTTTCTTTAATGCTTTTTTTTTTTTGAACTATAGTTTCTTTAAATGCTTATTGTGTTAAACTATAAGACTACTCGCAACAAAGGGTGTAGGGGTGGAAACGAGCCGAATCGTTCGTAAAAAGTTCAAAATCGAACCGGTAAAAAGCTCGAATAAGTTGAGTTTAAACGAGCTCGAGCCCAAACTCGAGCTTAAGTTTGAGCTCATTTAATAATCGAGCTCGAGCCCGAGCTCTATACAAAAAGCTCGTTTAGGCTCGCGAGCCTAACGAGCCCTAGAAATATATACGTATATATATTTTCTATATGTATAATTGTGTTAACATGCTCGAGTCTTGTGTTAACGAGTCGAGTTTTGTGTTAACGAGCCGAGCTCGAGCCTTGTGTTAACGAGTCGAGCTCCATTTGAACCTTGTTTTTTTCTACACATCATATAAATTAGTCAAGCTAGAGCCAAGCTCGAGCTTGTGAAAAATTTCACGAGCCGAGCTCGAGCTTTTTATATATAAACGAGCCGAGCTCGAGTTCTGACAGGCTCGAGCTCGGCTGGGCTCGTTTTCACCCCTACTCGTAACCGTGACCAAAATAGGACCGAAGACACTATTATTACATCAGCTTTCTTTCTCCACAATAACTTTATGATTAATTTAATGTACTAAAGAAATCGAGAACACCACTAAATACAACTCCACTTAAACACCAAATATATCTCACAAAAAGCATTTAATAAAAACACCACACACACAAGATCTCACACAGGGGGTCTTAATTTCGACTGAGTTTTTCTTTTTTGGCCTAAAGGATGCGTCGGGTGAAGGAAGGTGTAAGGGGGAGAGCGCATCTTTGTTGGGTCCAACCATCATGGGCGACCGACCATTACGGTCGGTCTTCTACTTTATTATGGCATGTTCAAAGATTTGGATACCCAAATTTTTTAGAGAAAATTATCAAACTATACCAAAAAAATAAATAAATAAATAAATAAATCTTTGGTCTAAGACTTGGTCGCTTTTTGCATATTTTCTCATTTTGGTCATGCTCAACTGCTCGACTTCATCCATTTTAATGACGTGTGTCACTGCTCAACTGCTCGACTCCACCTATAATGGGCCAAAGGTGTTTAAAAAGTACAAGGCAAGGACACGTATCACTAAATGGATGAAGTCGAGTAGTTGAGCAGTTGAGCATAACCAAAATAAAAAAAAGATATAAAAAGTGACCAAGTCTTGAAAAAGAATGTATTTTAGTTTAGTTTGGTAATTTTCTCAATTTTTTTATCAACAATAATTTTGTCCACAACTAACCGAGCTACATGTGTGAAAACTATTATCTCCGTCTCAAAATTATAGTCCCCGTTTGATTTTTTTAGTCTTTTTTTTTCAACTTTAACCTTAAATATTTGTGTTTATGTTATACAATAGTTGATGAAAATTATACCAAATGAAAATACATTAAAAACCCAATCCATTCATATATTTTGCATCAATTATTATATAACACAAATAAATATATCTAAAGTCAAAGTTATATAAGACCAAAAAAGTCAAAAGATGATTATAATTTTGAGACGGAGGGAGTAGTATAAAGTTTCGACCCATGAAAGTAACTTGGATGGGAAGTGAAAAATCCTATCTAACCACTAGGTGACCTCATTGGATTAAAATGTAAATGTGATTTCATCAAATTGTTGTATTTAGGTAATCAGTTATCGTTACTTTTTGATACAATAAACTTTTATTTTCTCAACAACGTATGTAACTGATTTTCTAAAGTAAATAAGTAAGCAGATTATATGGCTCGTAACAAAATAACATAAGTTGATAATGAAATAAAATTTTGTTAATGCAATGATCATCTAAATAAAGTTTGTTACATTTTGGTACAATAATGTCACATTATTTAGAGCTAAAGACATAAAAATACGAAAGAATAGTTTCAAGATTCCTACATTTGAGTCAACACCATATACTATATCACTAGAAAACACAAACCACCGCTACAAGTTAAGTAGATTCTACTAAAAGTATGTGTATTTTAGTGGTTTGTTTGCAAGAATGTGTGTGTATTGGTGCTGGCTTTAGAAACACATGACTGACACTTGGTAATGACAAGAGGAATGAGGTGTCGTGTGCTTTGTGTGAGTGACTAAATTTTGTCGAATATGTAGAGTTCGGTTATCGAAAAAGCATTGGATCCATGAACTAAAGAAAACGTACATAACCAACTGGCTTAGCTCAGTTGGCCACCTTGGAGTTCTTAGGGGCTCTTGGGGGAGGGAGGTCTTGAGTTCAAATCCTGCAAGGGGTTTGAATGAGGGATTTTCCTTCAAGGTAGTCCTTTAATGAAGGGGTTTGGGCCTGGTAACCCCAGGTTCGAATCTTGGAAAAGGCAAGGGTTTTCCCCTATTAATTGTCGTGCCTTCGGGCGGATTAGTAGGGGGTTTTCCCCCCATCGGGTATTTGAAATAGGCATTTCCGCTTCGAGGGAGCTCTCTAGCGCGGACCCGGTTTAGACAACGTAGTCTAGACCTCCCGCTGTCGAACTGCGACACGAAGCACTTAATAAGAAATTCACCTTTCAAAAAAAAAAGAAAACGTACATTCTTTACTTTACCTACAATCTATCATTCCAAGTTATCATTTTGTATCTTTTTATATCACCAAAAAAAAGGGAAAGTTGTTATGTTCAACCTATCTAGGAAAGACGATTATTTCATTCAGATATAAACGACCTAACCAGAGTATTTCTATAACCGTTTTCAAACGAATTTTCTGATCATTCTCAAAATATAATGTAGATATATTACATGTTTAACTTAGTACTTGGTTGCAGGAGTGGACCTAGGGAGTTTCTAGGGGTTTATAGGAATTCAATAGATGTTCGTCGCCTAGTATAAATTTTCGTTAAAAATTTTGATTTTTCCTAAATGAACTTGATCTCCAAATTTTGTGTCGCATGAATACGTATCTATTTAGTTAGTCCACTAATATGTCAAAAGAAATACGTACATGTTTTGTTCATTATATTTTTTTTATACTCGTACAAAAATGTATGCATCTAGTAGCTTAAAGTCTTGGATCCGCCTCTGCTTGGTAGAGCAGCATCACGTAAAGCACATGAATGCCGTTATGCCGCTAAGCTATATACACTTCGTACTCCAACTTGGATTCTTGAAAATAATCCCCTTCAAGGACATCCACAATAGTGCCGGTGAACTGGTGCGATAAAGCAACTTTTCTCACGGATCATGATAAATGCATGGTTTTGTTTCTAGATTAGGCGACTGCTAGTTGTGTTCACCGAATTTTTCTATAACTAGTTTGTAGAGTTGTCTTTGTCTATACTTTAATTCGCTAAATCTTTTAATAGTTGTTACAAAATTTGTTGTTATTTTGTACGGTATAATAAGTTATCCAAAATGGCAAAATGTATTCAAAACCAAAATCCAACCAAGGACCCACTAGAATGTGCGATTCAAAGTTGGCACAATTAATAGTACGTGCCATTTATTTCTTGGAGTGGAACAAACAAAGCATATGTAGAAAAGAATGTCCAAAAGCTAAAGTTATGATGTTTGCTTCCATTTTAAGGTAGGTCGTAACTAAATGACAACCATTTAACTACCCAATTCAACAAGTCATATTTTTTCAGTAGTGTAGTATTTACAATGGGGCTTGTCTGACATGTGCTCGAAACACACACGTTAAGTAGTTAAGACACATTTAATAAACTTAAACTTTGATAAAACGGAAAATAAACATTCACAAACACTAATACATTATACATGTATGTAGTGGATTGTTTTCCGTTTTGTCGATGTTTAAGTTTAATAAATGTTTTTTAACGTGTGTGTTTATACCACAAGTTAGACAAGCCTCATTGTTAATACTTGATTATTTTATAGAATAATCAATGGTATTAATACCCATTTTGATCAAAACGTCCTCTTTGTTCTCTAATACATGTAGGCATGAACCGACCTTAGTGGAAACCGGGGAGGGTCACGACCCTCCCAATTAACTTTGAGGTTTTACTTATACTTTGTTTAAAGGAAATACAAGTTTGGCCATCTCAAATTAACTTGTATAACACTTAACACTCTCAATAAATTAACCCAAGTTCAGTCTATGCATGTAGGCAAGTGTATATAAACTGTTTAAGGAAAGCAAGTTTACCTAAACTTGACAAAAAAGAATTGATCTATATGATTACATGAATAAAGTTATATGATTGGATACATTTTGTTATTAAAATATGCACTTAAAAACATATAAAAATGTACTCTAATGAAACTTTTATCTCTATTATTATCCAATTTATGGAGTATTGTTTGTGTGTGAGTTAATTGTCGGCAGAACCTTAAACGTTAGTTATTTGATGTAGGGACATATTGTTCATGATCAACTTTCGTTTTTGTTGGTAGGAGTATCATGGATCTTTATTTGATAACTGACAAGCTTTTAGCGTTAAATTTCGAAGTTTGTTGTCCTCGAAATTATTGGCACAATGTGTTACTAAATGAGAGATTTCCTCGAAATTTTTGGCAAAATGTATTTTAGATGTGTTAAAATACCTATATTAAGGTTTTTTTTGGCAAAATTCGGGTGGTTTAAAGGATATAGAGTATCGGTCAAATAGGTTTTGTGAATTAGGCGGCTAATTTTGATCAAGCCTTTGGAGTTCGGTATTTTGTAATAGAGTATATATAAAAGTGGTTATCTTCTCTGTACACTTTGGTTTCGGATAAAGTTGCAAAAATCATGAATTAGTAGTAGTTGGTGTTAGCTGTAAAACATGTAAAGGGATAAGTCTCAATGAGTTGTCAAATTGATTGTTGATTAGCTATAGTTAAGGGTGATGACATTTACCCAAAATAGATTAGTCTCTCTCATTATATATTCATGTATTTTGTACAAGAGATGATCAATCAATAAAAGACAATATTCTCTCTATCAGGTAGATCGATTTTGTTGTAAGTTGTAATTGGTCTAGGTTGTTAATCGGATTGGCATTTCTTAAAAGTTTTTGCTATTTCCGGCAATTTTTGAGCATTTCTAGTGAGTTTTAGCCATTCAAGCAAGATTTTTCTTATACCAACAACTTGTAATATATATAAACACCGACTATAACTTATAAGTGATTAAAACCAATTTCTCGCGTGTGTATAATATTTTTGGCAAGATTTGCAGATTTCCAATAAGTTTGACCACCGTTGACCATCATTGACCACCATTAATCATCGTTGACCGTTTGCACTAATAAAAAAATTGGTGGTCGATTAGCGCTTAGACAAAATTTATCGGCTCTGTAGAACTTTTTCGCAACACTGGTTTCAGATATTAGTATTTGGTTTAACGACACACAATAGTAGTAATAAAAAATCACCAAGTGTTCTCGTATGGGCAACGTATTCTATTTATCATTTATGTAATTAACTTTAAATCGTATTCCAATTTATGCAACTTACTTTTCTTCTCATATGTTTTCTTATTTTTAAGTTCAGTTAATGACACAGGTCAGCCAAGTCTAAATGGCCTTGTGGCTAATGAGTAATGAAGTACGAGAATGAGATGGGCTTTATTAGTATTGGCTTACGTAGTTTGGGCCGGATCAATTCCAACTTCTAATAATGTGCTATTAGTAGGGGTGTTCATCGGTTCGGTTATCGGTTTGTTCGATTTGTTCGGTTCGGTTTGTTCGGTTAATTTTTTTTTCTGGGTATAATCGAAAACCGAACCGAACCCGAATTCAAATTTGACTAAACCGAACCGAAAACCGAACCCCCAATAACCGAAAACCGAACCGAATAACCCGAATTACCCAAATTTAATAATTTATTCATTTATTTATATATATTTTTTGAAAAAAAAATAATTTCAAGCTTCAAAAATATTATATATATATTATAAAAGAGTTTAATATATTTTTTTTATATAAATATATAAAAAATATATATATATTTATTTAAATTCGGTTTTCGGTTCGGTTTTCGGTTTGGATTGCTAAAACCATAACCGAACCGAAAACTGAACTTTTATTTCGGTTCGGTTCGGTTTTGACAAGTTCGGTTCGGTTACGAGTTCAGTTCGGTTCCGGTTTTCGGTTTATTCGGATATTACCCAACCCATGAACACCCCTAGCCATTAGCTACTATTGACAAATATTTAAACATTCTTAATATGAAATTTAAGAAAAGTTGTCGTTACTCTTTTCGTTCGAAATTAAATGTTCGCTTTCATATTTCACAAAGTGTAGAAAATTCTAGTAGTTATACTATTCATCAATCAAATATTATCCCTACCTATTAAAATCATTTTGATTGGTAAAAACACAAAGTGTACATTTAGAGTAACTCCAAAATACATCCCTGTGGTTTAACCCGTTTCGCACCATACATCCCTCTCGTAAAAGTTTCAACAGATACATCACTTTGTTAGTAAAAGTTAACCTATATACATCCCTCATTTAAAATAAGGACTAACGGTGCAAATTATTTCTCCGTTATCTCCTGACGAGATAGATAATGTTTACACCGTTAATCCTCTGGGTTAACGGTATTTGCACCGTTAGTCTTTTTTTACGTTTACTTTCGTTTTTTATGTTCTTTTCCATTTTTTTTACCTTTTCGTCCGTTTTTTTTTTATGTTTTCGCCCGTTTTTTTACGTTTTCGGCCGTTTTTTTTTTTTTTTTTTTTATGTTTTCACTTTTTTTTACGTTTTCGTTCGTCTGTTTTTTTTACGTTTTCGTATGTTTTTTCACGTTTTCGGCTGTTTTTTTTATGTTTTCGTCTGTTTTTTTTTATGTTTTCATCTGTATTTTTACGTTTTCGTCCTTTTTTCACGTTTTCATAAGTTTTTATCCATTTTCATAAACTTTTATTGGTTTTCGTCTATTATTCTCCGTTTTCGTTCATTTTTCTTATGCTTTTATCCGTTTTCATTCATTTTTATACATATAATATGTATGAAAACGGATAAAAACGTATGAAATGGATAAAAATGTATGAAAATGGATAAAAATGTTTCTGAATCGATTTTAAATAACGATTTTGACCCATTTCTAGTCCGAATCATCAAAAGTGTAAAACACGAAAGTTGTCCGGAATGATATTTTACATCAAGACCTGCGAGATTTTAACCTGAAAATTCAAAATAACGGATGAAAACGTAAAAAAGGACGAAAACCTAAAAAACAGACGAAAACGTAAAAAAACAGACGAAAACGAAAAAAAACATACGAAAACGTAAAAAAAGGGGCGAAAACATAACAAAAACGGGCAAAAACGTTAAAACAGACGAAAACGAAAAAAAACGGGCGAAAACGAAAAAAGGGCTAAAACGTAAAAAAAACGGTTGAAAACGTAAAAAAACGGAAGAAAACGTAAAAAAGGACTAACGGTGCAAGTACCGTTAACCCATAGGACTAACGGTGTAAAAATTATCTATCTCGTTAGGAGATAACGGAGAAATAATTTGCACCGTTAGTCCTTATTTTAACTGAGGGATGTATATATGTTAACTTTTACTAACGGAGTGATGTATCTGTTGAAACTTTTGCGAGAGGGATGTATCGTGCGAAACGGGGTAAACCACATGGATGTATTTTGGAGTTTACTCGTACATTTATTATAGTACATCTCAAAATATAATTGTGGACGGATTGAAATTCTCTCATTTTCAAATCTCTAATGTTCTTGTCATGTTAAATTGTTGTGAGATGAAACAATTTAATGGGTCTCATATTTTACTAAATGATGGCCCTACTATTTAGTTTTTTTTAATTTGATTGGTTGAACATTACCAAACATGAGACACAAACTTTAGCGGATCCTAATCCATTAAAAAGTAACTCTCAATGCCGTCTTCCACGGGTTATGAGTACCCAATACCGTTTCTGGTGTTTGGGGGAGGTTAAGATGTAGACAGCCTTACCCCTACTTAAGTAAAAAGGCTGCTTCCAGTTCTACCAAAGGTAGAAAGGACCTCCGGCCTTTTGTACCTTTATTTTGAGACGGTGTGATAATATCTATACTACTTATAATAGAGGAATGCACTTCTCTCATATTAATTATTTTAAGATTTTCATATATAAAATTTTAAGCAAATACAATATTGAAAGCATTATTTACAAGTATCTAAAGCACATATAAAACTAAAAACACACTACTCATATATTACAAGTAGTTGAAGCACAAATAAAAACACCCCTTTTCATTCAAAAATACATGTGAAAAAACATAATTTACAAGTAGTTGAAGCACAAATAAAACAAAAAAAACACTATTCAACACATAAAATTAATACACAATTTAATTCACCTCTTCACTAAAATATACAACTATTTAACCACAATGTACAATGTAATTAAACTTCCAAAACTTAAATCTGAATCCAGCAGCACAAAACAAAATAATATTTGTTAGCCGAATAATTTAGTCACAGTGTACCCGCCGCCGCATAGTACAGGTACCCTGCTAGTAGTAATTTATAATTATAGAAGTTGCAGCTGAGCCTTTTCACTCTATAAAATGACATATTGACCACTCTTTCATAGTTTCAGCTAACGAGATACTTTGATTATTATGCAATCTTTGGATGACCTGAAGAAGTTTCGGTCACACTTTACTTAAACTATCAGGGTACCCGCGCGTTGCAACGACGGGTATTCTGAAGTAAAAGTTTTTGGTGAATCATATATTTTTGTTTATTATGTTTTTTTTTTTACAATAAATTTATGGATATCAAGAAATTTGTTTAACCCGTGCCCGTTCAGGCTCGAGCCTGTTTGGCCCGTCCCGTTTGGGCTCGACCCCATTTGGCCCGTGCCCGTTCGGGCTCGACCCCGTTTGGACCGTACCCGTTCGTGCCGGCTTATTTGGCCCGTTACCTATTCGGGCTTGAATATTTGTATAATTTGCTTTATTATTTGTATAGTGACATTTAATGCATGAATTATGTTTAAGTTGGTTGTACAATATGTTTGATAATTTGTATTTCTTGTGTAAGGGGTATTTTAATAACTGCATTAATTGTATTTATTGACCAGTTAATTAATTGACTATGTTAAATATCTTGACTACATTAATATTGCTTTGTATTTTGTACATTAAGCTTTAAGATTTGTAAGTCTTAAAATTAAGATTGATGAGAAAGATCATTAATAGTGCATTGTGTATTGTACAATAGGTTTTGTATGTTGTAAGTCTTAATTTTAAAACCATGAGAAGAGAGATTCATTCCTATATTATAAGTAGTATAGATATAGATATACATAGTGTGAACATTATTGCTTGCAATATCTTTGTACAATATATCACGAGAATGAAGAAATACTTGTAAAATGATAAAAATGGAAAATATGAACATTATTACTTCCATCATGATATTAAGTAGTTCACATTGCAATTCTGTACCTGTTAGACAACAAGCAATTTGAAATAGTGGATACTAGATGGAGTTTGACATGTCTCTGTTACATAGCTAACTTTATTTTCAAATATTAGCTTGAGGTTAATGTGGTTGTCGTTCAAATTTCATTAGACTTAATTCATTAATATTTTATCGGGATAAGGCGAATACTAATGGCATGGTTAGTTGTCCTCCAACCAAGTAGGTGATAGAGTTATGCCCACTAGTCCAACTGAATCTTGATCGGTCACTCCTAACCTTTTTAATGTTTTGGTTTGTCAGCCAACCGAAATAATTGTGTATATTTGTGTGTGTCTTTTTTTTAATTATTATTTCTTGGATCAGTTGGGTTGGAAATGAAACAAAGAAAATGTGTTTTATTTTTAGTTGGGGTGTTTGCAGCATATGAAAAAGATGAAAAAATAACGTGTCTTTTATTTATTTCGCGTATGAAGAAGAAGAAAAAATAATGTGTCTTTTATTTATTCTTTTCTATCTCACACTTTCACGTTATTTGATTAGAGTTAATTGCATTTTTGGTCCTTGTGGTATGGCCAAATTGCAGATTTGGTCCCTAAAACTTTCAAAGTGCACTACACGTCCTCATTTTGAAGTTTTCATTGCATTTTTAGTCCCCTCGGCCCAGACGACGTTAAAGTTTTAGGGACCGAAAATGCAATGAAAACTTCAAAATTGGGACGTCCAATGCACTTTCAAAGTTTGAGGGACCAAATCTACAATTTCGCCATACCATAGGAACCAAAAATGCAATTAACTCATTTGATTATATAAACAATCAACTGGGTCCAAATGTCCGACAAGCAAATTCTAATAAATTATGAGCATAATGCTTTTGAAAGCTCACTGTAGCCCATATTGACATGCTCTTTCAATACATGCTTCTTTTTTTATAAGGTTCATATAACTATATTTAGCTCAACTAGACGGTAGAATTTAATTGTATTTAGCTCGACTAGATGGTAGAATTTAACTGTATTTAGCTCGACAAGTTGGATTATTATTGTAATATTTATTTAAGAGTAAATTGCAATTTTGGTCCCTAAGGTTTGCCCAAATTGCAGGTTTGGTCCCTAAGGTTTGGAAATTGCAACGATGGTCCTCATTTTGAACTTTTTACTGCATGTTTGGTCCCTGGGTTCAATCGCCGTTAGTTTTGGTCTGTTAGTGGATATTCAACGAGGGTATTTGAGTCCTTTTGTGTCACTACAAAACAAAAACACTTATATTAATGAGTTAACTACATTTTTGGTCCTTGTGGTTGTACATGGATTTCACTTTTGGTCCATTTGTTCAAAAAGTTGCGATTTTAGTCCAAAATTCATAGTTTGGTTCCACTTTTGGTCTATTTTTCTAACGAAGTTAGTTCAGTTAGTTAAGTCGAATTGTAAAGTGGCAACATTAGTCCTTTAACCTACCGGTCGTTAACAACGTTAGTCATTTATACCAAAGATCGTTTGCAACGTTAGTCCTTTCTGTTAGTTAGTCATTCAAAAAAAAATTCTAAAAAAATTCTAATAAATGTTTTTTTGTCGAATTTTTTTTTCAAAAAAAATAATTCGAAATTTTTTTAAGAAAAAAAATCTCAAATTTTTTTTCAAGAAAAAAAATTTTCTTAAAAAATTCTAAAAAAAGTTTTTTGACAAAAAAAACTTTTTTTCCTAAAAAAAAATTTCTAATTTTTTTTTTCTAAAATAAAATTCTAAAAAAAAAATTCGAAAAATATTCTAAAAATTTTTTTTTTCCGAAAAAAATAATTTGAGATTTTTTTTTAGAAAAAAAAATCTAATTTTTTTTTCCTAGAAATGGACTAAAACTATATCAAAAAAAATTTAGACATGTTTTTTTAGAAATTTTGTACTAACCCATATCAAAATGGACTAAAACCATATCAATTTTTTTTTTAATCAAAATGATAGTTTGGTTTCACTTTTCTAAAAAATTATGTACTAGTTTCACTTTTCTAAAAAGTTTCTAAAAAATAAACTAAAACCATATCAAAATGATAGTTTTAGTACAATTTTTTTTTTAGAAATTTTTTAGTCCATATCAAAAAATCGCAAAATGTCAATGCTAAAAAAATTTCTAAAAAATGGAATTTCTAAATTTTTTTTTAAAAAAAAATTCTAATAAAAAAAACGTGTGTAAAAGTGTGTGTGATCTTTGGTATATTTTTTTTTAAAACGTGTATACATTTTACACACATTTTTGCAATGTATATACGTTTTTTTCAATGTATATACATTTTTAAAAAATTTAGATTTTTTTTAGAAATTTTTTTAGAATTTTTTTCGGATAAAAAAAAAAGGTTTTTTTTAGAATATATTTCGAATTTTTTTTCGAATTTTATTTTAGAAAATAAAAATTAGAAATTTTTTTTCTAATTTTTTTTTTCCGAATTATTTTTTTAGAATTTTTTAAGAAAATTTTTATTAGAAAAAAAAAAATTAAAAAAATCTTTGAAATTTTTTATCTTAAAAAAAATTTCGACAAAAAAAACATTTTTTTTGAATTTTTTTTTAGAATTTTTTTTAAAGGACTAACTAACTGAAAGGACTAACGTTGCAAATGTTGCAAAAGATCTTTGGTATAAAGGACTAACATTGCAAACGACCGTTAGGTTAAAGGACTAATGTTGCCACTTTACAATTCGACTTAACTAACTGAACTAACTTCGTTAGAAAAATGGACCAAAAGTGGAACCAAACTATGCATTTTGGACTAAAATCGCAACTTTTTGAACAAATGGACCAAAAGTGAAATCCAGGTACAACCACAAGGACAAAAAATGTAGTTAACTCTATATTAATCTACCCACTCTCATTTAATAAACCCAATCTATTTTTACCCATTGACTTTTAATAAACCCTAACTTTCCACTCTCATTTAATCCTTTTTTTTCTTGATCACTACAAAAATCGTCCTTGAAGATTGACAGTAAAAAATGGTTAGGGGTGTCCAGTTGTGGCGTTTTCGCCTGCATGATATGATGGATTATGATCCTTATACGCAATATGGTAAGACATAATCTGTTTTTGGTTAAATAAATTGCATATTTTGGTAACTTAAATTCTGATAATGGATTTTGTTTATTAAACAGCCAACACTCCGAACATATTCTCAATGAAGGTGCATCATGGTGGAAGGTTCACTAACATGCCTAATAGGAAGTACATTAGTGGTAAGGTTCAATGTGTTGATTTAGTGGATAGTGAACAGTTTACTGTTGAAGTGCTTAATAACATTGTTAAGAAGCTAAAATATCATCCTAACCAAATCATGTATTATCATTTTAAGTTACCTAGGAAAAGCTTAGATTGGGGACTAAGAGCACTAGCATGTGATGATGATATTGTTAACATGATTAAATATGTTTCAAAGCATAATGTTATAGAAGTTTATATAGAACACAATGAAACCACAGTTGAGTCATACTACATGCCTACATTTAGGGGAGGGGTTGAAATTAGAGAGCTAGCAGGTGATGATGAAATAGTGGATTTGGATGAAGTTGATGTTTAGGGAAAAGTACTGCCTAGTTGTAGAAAGATGTTGGCCATTGAGTGGATGAATAATGAGCATATAGAGGATGAGGATATAGATGAATGGCTTAATAGTGAGAATGTAGCTGAGGAGAATGTAGATGAAGGGCTTAATAGTGAGGATGAACATATAGCTGACGTGAATGTAGATGAAGGGTTTAATAATGAGAATGTAGATGAAGGGGTTAATAATGAGAATGTAGATGAAGGGGTTAATGATGATGTTAATGACATAATAGATGAGGAACACATCTGTGATGAAGTGGAAGTTAATATGACTGGATTTAGGTTTAGTGTTGATGGACTTCAGTCTAGTGCTGAGCCATTACATACTGAAGTGAATTTGACAAAGAATGATATTGAGGAATTTGACTTTGATTCTTATGGAAGTGATGTAGGTAGTGACAGTGATAGTGGTAGAAAATCATAACTTAGGAAGCTTAAGAAACAAGGAAAAGCATCTGCTAGAGATAGTAGGATTTCTAACTATTTCTATGTTGGCCAAGAGTTTGTGAATAAGGAAGAAGCCAAAAGGAGAATTAAGGCACACATTGTTGAAACTAGGAGAAATATACAACTAAAAAAGAATGACGGGGTTAGGCTTAGGGCTGAATGTTTTGGGACCATGCCAACTTTAGTTAGTGGTACCCAAAGAGAATCTTTGAATAAACAAAAGAAGACAACAACAGCTGCCTCAATGAATAGTCAAAAGGGAAAGGGTATAAATGTCATTGAACAAGAGGAAAAGGACAATAAATGCCCTTGGGTTTTGTACATCCACTTTACTGATAAAACACAGAAATGGGTTGTTAGAACCTTTAAGGATGAGCATAAATGTCTCATGTCTAGAAAAATCAAGGCTTGCACCTCTTCTTTTCTATCTCAACATGCTGTAGATCTCATACAGTTGAATCCAGAGATGCCAACAAAGGCTATACAAGATAAAATGCACAAACAGTTTCATGTGGGAGTCTCTGTTCATAAAGCATTTAGAGCAAAGGCAAAGGCAGAGAGTGTTATAAAGGGTGATGCTCAGGTACAGTATGGGTTGTTTAGAGACTATGTGTTGGAATTACAGAAGGCTAACCCAAACACAACTGTCAAGTTAGATTTTGAAAGGGAAGGAGATCCCGAATCTACAACTAGGACTTTTAAAAGGATATATGTTTGTTTGGGAGCCTTGAAACAAGGTTTCAAAGCTGGTGGATTTGTTGGGTTTAGATGGAGCCTTCATGAAAGGCCAATACCCTGGACAACTTTTAACAGATGTGTCTGTGGATGCAAATAATGGTATATATCCAGTGGCTTATGGAATTGTAGAATCTGAGTCTTTTCAGTCTTGGTTATGGTTCTTGTCACAGCTTGGGGATGACTTGGACTTATATAGCAACTCCAAATTTACCTTCATAACTGATAGACAGAAGGTATCTTGCTTACTTATTCTTGTTATTAATTACATTATTGAATTGGATATATTGTAATATCTGCTATGTTTTTAAATTATAGGGCATGTTACCAGCCATTAAGAAGCTGTTTCCAGCAGCAGAGCACAGGTTTTGTGTGAGACACATTAATGAAAATATGAACTTGGTGTTTAAAGGTGGAGTTTTTAAAGACTTATTGTGGAAAGCTGCAACTGCAACAACAATTGTGGAACACACTGCTGCCATGAATCAAATCAAATCCTACAATTTAAAAGCTTATGAATGGTTGAAGAAAATTGCACCAGAACACTGGACCAGATCCCATTTTTCTGGTATGGTCTTACAACTTATGTTCTGATTTATAACCTTGTCTTTTGTGAAACCTTAGGTTATTCTGTTTTACAACTTCTGTTCTTACACACAAATCATATAAATATGTCAGGTAGGGCACATTGTGATTTACTAATCAACAACATCTGTGAGGTTTTCAATAGACAACTTTTAGATGCTAGGGAATCACCAATTTTATCTGCATTAGAATATGTTAGAGAGTACCTAATGATAAGGATTGTCCTTGTTCAAAAAGTCATTGCAAAATCACAAGGTCCTTTAACTCCTGCTGCTACAAAGATCTTTCAAAAAATCAAAGAAGCTTTTGCAACTTACACAGTTGAATGGAATGGTTTGGATCTGTATCAGGCTAAAGGACCTCATAATGATCAATGTGTTGTGAACTTAAATGATAGAAATTGTAGTTGTAGAAAATGGGAAGTTTCTGGTATGCCATGCAAACATGCAGTTGCATGTATTCATGATATGGCTGAAAATGGAATGGAGGTTGGGTTGCCTGAAGATTGGGTACATCCAGTGTATAGGCTTCAAACATGGACAGAGCAATACTCCTTTAAGATTAACCCTGTCATTGGTAGAAACTTATTGGAAAAGCATGAGTGGCCAACAACACTGCTACCACCAAAAGTTCATGTACAGATTGGAAGGCCATCAAAAAAAAGAAAGAAGAGTGCTGGTGAGGTTGCAGGATTGGTGAAGGGTGGGAAGTTAAGTAAAGCAGGTCTGCAAGTCACTTGTACCATTTGCAAAGGCAAAGGACACAATATAAGATCATGCAAGTTATCTGGTGCTAGTCCATCTGGTCAATCTCAACATGCTGCAAGTGCATCTGGTCAATCTCAACATGCTGCAAGTCAGTTTCATTCTCAACCATCTGCAACTCATTCTCAACCTTCTGCAACACAAGTTCAAGGTTTTGGGAGCCAAGTTTAAGGGTCTGCAAGCAATGTTCAACCATCTGCAACTGGTGTTAGAGGTTCTGCAAGTGGTGTGAGAAGAACCAAAACAAGTGCCAACAGAGTCTTATCACCAACAAAGAATATTTGATGTGTTTCACTCCTTATTTCTAAACTATGACTTACTCTTTTGTAGTGGTATTGTGACAATCTGTGACTATATTAAGTAGTATGTGTTGTGTATCTGCACTTTATGTCAAAGTCAGTTTAGACTTGTGGTTTAGTCTTATGGTTTAAGTCTATTTTGGTATGTGCAATGTTGTGTATCTGCACCTTATGAAAGTAGTGTTTCAAGTATTGTTGTGTATCTGCTATTTTGGTTCAAGTATAGTTTCAATATGTTTTTTATATACTAGTCAATTAACATCAACATGTGAAACAACAAACTTAAGTAGACACTAGTTTTTTGATTGACATACAAAGGATATTACAAAATCAATTGACCATTACACATCTTTTTGGTCAATTATATCAACCATTCAACCACTAGTCTTTGAAACTACCAAGTCTACATAAACACATAGAGTACAAACACAATCCAACTACATATCAACATCATCTTCAACCTTCGATTATGCGCAACCCTTGCATTCATTTCTTGTTGAATAGCATTCCTATACCTTAGCAAACCAGGTATAATAACCACTGAACGAGCACACATTGGTGGATCGAACCAATCAAAATACCCACAATTTGGAGCCTACAAAAATACATCAATTTACTCAAAATAAAGTCATATAATCAAAGCAACTTAAGGATTTTTTAGAACTTACATCTTTGGGGCTGATTCGTGTGAAGTGAGTGGTGAAAAACACAATATCAACGTATATCAAAATAACCGTAAAACTTGACAAATCAACCTTTTAGGAAAAGGGTTAACGTGCCGAACCTCACGGGTGTGATAAAAGTGATACCGGGAAAGTGATTTCCCCGGGTCGTGTCCCAACGAGGTGTGAAATTGACGGTGTCGTTGAGTTTCGTGATTATGGACTTGAATTGGTTAAACAAATTTGGATTTTGGATACGTTATTCTACTAATTAAAGAACGGGAATAAAAATAAAGCATGTAAAACAATGTAAATGCTAAATAAACTACTACTAAGCCTAAGTAACAATAAAACGACGCTAAACTACATCCTAGGGTAGTTGAAATCGTTTTGAGGATAATTGAAAGGGTTCGGGTTAGAATCATAAGTGAATGAATTCTCGGCACAAATCGAACAACATCCATTGACAAGATAGTTTCCACACCACTCGCACATACATTTGTAACAACGAAAACCTTGTGGTAACAAGTCTCCACAACCGTAGCAATACTCTTGATCGAACGAAGATATCTCGGGTACGGGAGTAGGAATCGAGGGCTCAACAACATCACAAATGTTAGGTAAAATTGTATTTCCCGAAGTTGAAATTTGACGAAATTCATTTAAGTAATTTTGAACAATGTTCATGAAATCGTCCGAAAAAGGTTTTGAAGATTCCGGAGGTGGGACAAGTGGTGTGCTCTCAGAGCTAGCAATTTCCACCACTTCCGTTTTGGTCTCCGGTTCTTGCTCTTTTCTCTTAACCTTAACCGTAAATCGCGAAATATTTGGATCAAATCTAGACGGTTTAGGCTCAGAAACAATAGAACAAATCTCGGGTTGTGGCGGGTGGTCAGAAAAACTTGGAGAATCATCGAGAGAGTTTTTATCGGATAATTCGCACCAATAGCAATATTTGCTTGCACCATCCCTACCACATCGCTTACATACACATTCATGATTGAGACAATAAACTTGATCCTCTTCCATACGGCTTTTGCAGTGGAAACAACGACGATAATCGATCGTCGCCATGAGAATTAAACATATAGAGGGTTAAAGAAATAGAATCAAATGGTCGAGAGGATACGAAGAATAGAATCAAACGGTAACAGAAGATAAGAGAAACAGAATCATACGAATAAGAGGAATGAGAAGAATATTTTTGGATTTTTTGAAAACGAGTGCACATGCACATTCAAAAACAACACTTTCAATTAAAACAAGACCGAGGCAAAACACAAGGAACTTAAACCAATAATCACAAGCGTATTCACACAAGTGACACAAAGGCAAGTTTTGAATCTTTGGTTCGGGAACTTATTATGATAACACTCAAGTTGAGAAGTGTTATATTGATTGTGTGTTCTATTTTTTTGAAAACAACAAGCAAAAATCTTTTTGTATTTTTAATCTTTTACATATATATACAAAGAAAGAGGAAAATATTTTTGTATTTTTGTATTTTTCAAAAAGCAATAACTTCACGAGGAAGGTTCTTCAAGTCACGAATCGCCAAAACTTCACGATATTGTCGCAACACACCTCCCCGGCAGCGGCGCCAAAATTTGATTCGTGTGAAGTGAGTGGTGAAAAACACAATATCAACGTATATCAAAATAACCGTAAAACTTGACAAATCAACCTTTTAGGAAAAGGGTTAACGTGCCGAACCTCACGGGTGTGATAAAAGTGATACCGGGAAAGTGATTTCCCCGGGTCGTGTCCCAACGAGGTGTGAAATTGACTGTGTCGTTGAGTTTCGTGATTATGGACTTGAATTGGTTAAACAAATTTGGATTTTGGATACGTTATTCTACTAATTAAAGAACGGGAATAAAAATAAAGCATGTAAAACAATGTAAATGCTAAATAAACTACTACTAAGCCTAAGTAACAATAAAACGACGCTAAACTACATCCTAGGGTGCTAAAATGCAAAAACGTGAAAAACCGGGAACGCACAGAGCCCCGAAAGTGAAAAACATGCAACGTAAGTCCTACGAGTGCAAATCTAATTTTCCTACATTCTAAACGACTAAAAATAATTTTAGAAAAAAGCCGGGTAAATTTTTGACTTTTAAATTATTTTCTACGAATTAAAAACTAAATTTAACTAATTAATTAATTAAAAATACTAAACAATTTTGGAAAATTATGCAAAAATTACAAAAAATACTTAACACTATGCTAAATCTAAGAAAAATAAAAAAAAGACCATAGCTGCTTTGGGAAATAAGCAACTAATAAGCTAAATAAGTGAAAGAGTCTAAAATACACAATGCTCTAACTAACTGATATATAATTAAATGTGCACAAAATAAACAAAACAGACCCAAGGGGCAGTTGGCTTTGGGGTGTGTGGCGTCTGGTCGTGCGCAGCAATCCAGTAGGTTCAGAGTTCGAATCTCTCTTCCTCCCCTTTTTGCTGTACATTTTTTTTTTTTTTTTGGAAAATACTAAACAATAGAACAAGATAACATTTTTTAACAAAGAGTCAACTTACATAAACTTGAAAATAAGCTGTTAGTAGAGTAAAAAGAAACAGAAGCTGAAAAACTTACTAAAGGACCGTTTGGCAAATTGGCTACTAAAGGGCTATTAAAAGCTATAATAAGCTAAACCTAACAAGTACCTACTCTAATTTACTAAAGAGTACTAATGGGTAAACTGAATAGGGAACGCAAAGAAAAGGAAATAAGATGATAATAACTCGAAAAGCTTAAAGGCAGCTGCTGTCTAAAACAGTGGGCTGCCAAAGGGATAAAAGAAAAACTATCGAAAGCTTGTGAATAGGCTAGAACCTGTGAAATCTTTGGGACAGAAACAAACACACCCTTATGAACAATCTAGAGTGATCAATTGGTAAAGCAAAACAAGCAATCATTAAGAGCTTTTTAAACAGAAACAGATTCAAACTTATGTGAATAAGAACTAAAAAAAATCTGAAGTGGAAAAATTATACTAAAAGAGTACAATAAAGGTAAAATGACATTAAACATAAAGAGGACTAGAACAAAACAAATTCTAGACAAAAATCTACACTATCACTAGAAGCCTATTTATATAAAAAAAAAAATGAATCATTTTGGTCTTGGCTCTTTCTTCAGTCTTGTGTTTCTTTTGTGAGGTAAAACAGCCAAAACAATCTCAGCCATTGGATTAACCTTGGAGCCCTAAACCTTGGAACCTCAGCCATTAGTAGGTTCAGAGTTCGAATCTCTCTTCCTCCCCTTTTTGCTGTACATTTTTTTTTTTTTTTTTGGAAAATACTAAACAATAGAACAAGATAACATTTTTTAACAAAGAGTCAACTTACATAAACTTGAAAATAAGCTGTTAGTAGAGTAAAAAGAAACAGAAGCTGAAAAACTTACTAAAGGACCGTTTGGCAAATTGGCTACTAAAGGGCTATTAAAAGCTATAATAAGCTAAACCTAACAAGTACCTACTCTAATTTACTAAAGAGTACTAATGGGTAAACTGAATAGGGAACGCAAAGAAAAGGAAATAAGATGATAATAACTCGAAAAGCTTAAAGGCAACTGCTGTCGAAAACAGTGGGCTGCCAAAGGGATAAAAAAAAAACTATCGAAAGCTTGTGAATAGGCTAGAACCTGTGAAATCTTTGGGACAGAAACAAACACACCCTTATGAACAATCTATAGTGATCAATTGGTAAAGCAAAACAAGCAATCATTAAGAGCTTTTTAAATAGAAACAGATTCAAACTTATGTGAATAAGAACTAAAAAAAATCTGAAGTGGAAAAATTATACTAAAAGAGTACAATAAAGGTAAAATGACATTAAACATAAAGAGGACTAGAACAAAACAAATTCTAGACAAAAATCTACACTATCACTAGAAGCCTATTTATATAAAAAAAAAATGAATCATCTTTTGGTCTTGGCTCTTTCTTTAGTCTTGTGTTTCTTTTGTGAGGTAAAACAGCCAAAACCATCTCAGCCATTGGATTAACCTTGGAGCCCTAAACCTTGGAACCTCAGCCATTAGTAGGTTCAGAGTTCGAATCTCTCTTCCTCCCCTTTTTGCTGTACATTTTTTTTTTTTTTTTGGAAAATACTAAACAATAGAACAAGATAACATTTTTTAACAAAGAGTCAACTTACATAAACTTGAAAATAAGCTGTTAGTAGAGTAAAAAGAAACAGAAGCTGAAAAACTTACTAAAGGACCGTTTGGCAAATTGGCTACTAAAGGGCTATTAAAAGCTATAATAAGCTAAACCTAACAAGTACCTACTCTAATTTACTAAAGAGTACTAATGGGTAAACTGAATAGGGAACGCAAAGAAAAGGAAATAAGATGATAATAACTCGAAAAGCTTAAAGGCAGCTGCTGTCTAAAACAGTGGGCTGCCAAAGGGATAAAAAAAAAACTATCGAAAGCTTGTGAATAGGCTAGAACCTGTGAAATCTTTGGGACAGAAACAAACACACCCTTATGAACAATCTAGAGTGATCAATTGGTAAAGCAAAACAAGCAATCATTAAGAGCTTTTTAAACAGAAACAGATTCAAACTTATGTGAATAAGAACTAAAAAAAATCTGAAGTGGAAAAATTATACTAAAAGAGAAAATATTCAGTTTACTACCTAAACTAACTAAGGGATGATAAGCATTCAAGGAAAATAAACACTAAAGTGCGGAATTCAAATAAACTAGTTATGATCTAAACTAAGCTAAACTTCCTAAATGGCATTATATCAGCTCTGATAAGCAAAAATCTAACCTGAGAGGGTTGCTGCAACAGGTTGAGAAACAGCCTGTAGTGGCTTATTGGAGCTTATTTTTAAGCTCTGGAATGAGCTTCCAGGTCAACTACAGAGCTGCTGATGCAGCCTGTTGTTGTTGGGTCTGCTGTAGGGTACAAAACAGGGCAACAAGGCAGTTTCACGGGCCTAAATAAGCTACCACCTAAGCACTAAGAATCTTGAAACAAGCTAAAACATATTAAATTTATACTACCAACTACTAGAGCACACAAAAATCAAGTCCTAGTTCTAGCCTATCCTACCTATGATTAAGCAAAAATAATGGACAGTAAGGGCAGTTAAGAACAATGAAAACCATATTGAAACTCAAAACCATTTGAAGTGACTGTAAGTTAACCAATAAACTACGTTAAGAACAATGAAAACTGTTTTGACATCAAAATGGGTCAAAACTGATATTTAACCCAGAATTCTTGCTAAGCCAAACACACTTTAAGGAAGAAACCTTGACTTTCTGAAGCAGAAAATATTTAGAAACTTTCAAAAACTGATTTTTCCCTTAACAAAACCTCACAATAACCTTAAAATCAATTCATATTACAATAGACAAATTCAAGAAAAAGAGTCAAACTACATAAATTTTGAGTAAACTGGAAAAAAAAAATTAAATGGCATTGAAAAATTAAAGAGTACAATAAAGGTAAAATGACATTAAACATAAAGAGGACTAGAACAAAACAAATTCTAGACAAAAATCTACACTATCACTAGAAGCCTATTTATATAAAAAAAAATGAATCATCTTTTGGTCTTGGCTCTTTCTTCAGTCTTGTGTTTCTTTTGTGAGGTAAAACAGCCAAAACCATCTCAGCCATTGGATTAACCTTGGAGCCCTAAACCTTGGAACCTCAGCCATTGGATTCTCTTTTGCACTTTGGATTGCCAAGGTGGCATGGAGTCTCGTGACTTTGCATTGGGGGAGGGATTAGTGGGATTGGGAAATGGGTAAAGTGAGTTTTAGGGTTTGAGGATTCTGGGATATGTCTGGGTAAGGGGATGAAGGGGAAAGTGGAGGGAAGAAGAAAAGCAGATATGTTTTTATCTGTTTTTTGGAGGGGTTAAATGAGAGAGGAAGGGGGTCAAGTGGTGAGGCAGGGGGTTCAATGGGTAGTGAAAGGGTTCAATGGGGAGGGTGAAAAGGTAATTTGGAGTTTTTGGGTTTCGGTGAAGGGTAATTTGGTAAATTTGGGTTCTTGGTAAGGTTTTAAGATGGTTTTCCCAAACCCACTCTAAAAACATGTCCGGGTCTTCAATTGATCAACGATCGTAGAAAATCACATCCCGGCACCGGCTTCTCGGCACTTTTCTGATTTTGATCCGATTTTGCTCGTTTTCGCTCTGTTTTCAATCCTTTTGTACCTGCAAGACAAAAAACACACTCCGAGGATATTTTTAACATATTTTGATCATATTTGGGTGTTTTTCGTCATTTTTGTGGTCTTAGGTGGGTAAAAAGAATGAGTGAATAAGCACTCATCAGGGGCATGAGAAAAAGCGACGTCCTGGATTAACATCAGTCCATGATGTGCGAATGACACATTGTAAACCACAAAAACACCTCACCATGTCAACTTAATTTGCCTTTGAATAAATTAGGGTTGGTTTAAGGTTTTGGGGGTTTTTTAATTGGTAAAGTGCATTTTTGGTGGGGGTGGTAGAATATTTAAATAGATCTGGTGGGTGGGTAGATTAATATAAGTGTTTTTGTTTTGTAGTGACACAAAAGGACTAAAATACCCTCGTTGAATATCCACTAACAGACCAAAACTAACGGTGGTTGAACCCAGGGACCAAACATGCAGTAAAAAGTTCGAAATGAGGACCATCGTTGCAATTTCCAAACCTTAAGGATCAAACCTGCAATTTGGGCAAACCTTAGGGACCAAAAATGCAATTTACTCTTTATTTAATTATGAATGAAAATTTAATTTAAAAAAAAATTACGGTCACTATTAGCAAATTGTGGTTGGATATAATTTTGGAGAGAGAAAGCTGAAATGGCGCTGATGTGCCAGAGGGTGACCATAATACTTACGGTCACCATAGGGGTGTTTATCGGTTCGGTTATTCGGTTTATTCGGTTCAGTTAGTTCGGTTAAAAAAAATTTCTGGTTCAAACCGAAAACCGAGCCGAACCGAATTCCATTTTGACTCAACCGAACCGAATAACTGAAAACCGAACCCCTATAACCGAAAACCGAACCGAATAAACCGAATTACATAATTTTAATTAGTTTTTTATTGAATTATATATATTTTTAGTACAAAATTTATTTTCAAACTTAAATAATGATATATTTATACTAAAAAGGAGTTTTAGTAATTTTTTTCATATAAATACATAGAAAAATGTTAGATTTATACTAAAAAAAAGTTTTAGTACTTTTTTTTTTCATATAAATACATAGAAAAAATATATATTTATAAGAATTCGGTTTTCGGTTTTCGGTTTTCGTTGCCATAACCATATCTAAACAGATAACTGAATATTTAGTTCGGTTCGGTTCGGTTAACCAATTCATTTCGGTTAGGAATTCGGTTCAGTTTGTTTCGGTTAATGTGGATATTACCCGATCCGTGAACACCCTTAGGTCACCATTAGCATTGGCCTAACCCTTTACCCAAAGAAAGGTTGAGGAGTACACTAAATGACAACGGTGTGGGGCGTTCATCCCCATCCCCAAAACTGATTAACAAAACGAACCCGGTCCCTACCATGAACACGACAAAAATCAATGTGGATTTTTTTTAAATAGAAAGACAAATATACCCTCGTAATTACGGCGTAACTAAAAGGGATAATGGTCCAAAAAATATACAAACTTGTCACATTTTACTATTGTGACAATAAACTTTTAATTTTCCTATTAAAACAAAAAATTTCTTAATGACTCTTATTGTAACAAAAAACTTTCTTAATGACTCTTATTGTAACCAAAACTGACACGTGGCAACATTAATTAACCCTTAAGAAAGTTTTTTGGTTACAATAAGAGTGATTAAGAAAGTTTTTTGTTTTAATAGTAAAAGGTGGCAAGTTTGTATATTTTTTGTACCATTAACCCATTAATTAACCCTTAACCAAAAAAAAAACATTTATACTCGTTTCATAATTCATATAGCATTAAAAACACAGATTATATATCAGATCTAATAAATAACATCAGATTTATAAAAAATTCGGAATTATTAGAAACAAATCTCAAAAATCGAATCTATAAAAGTTAAAAATCAAATATCAGATCTAATAAATAACACTAAAAATCGGATTTTTCATATATTAAAAAAAAAGAAAATCTTCTGATTAAAGATTTAAAAAAGAAACTCATATTTATATGGAAAAAGACCCAAAACCTCATATTATATAACTCAAAACGACAGCAATAGCAGTGGCGGCAACAGCTGGTCGGCAAAAGCAGCGGCTGCGGAAGCTTCAGCAATGACGACAACAGTGGATTCGGGCAAGATTTGAAAAAAATATTATATAAATTTAGATATGACCAAAAAAGATAAATAGTTAAAAAAAATAAAACTGGAAACATGTTGTGATGTCGGGCGTATCGGTGGTGATGGTCTTATTCGAGGGGTTTCAGGAAGTTGTAGATCTCGGTGGTGTTGGTGGTACGGCTCTCGATGGTGGAGAGGTATTTTCGGTGATAGTTTGGTTTCGGTAGTGAGGATCTATGGAAGTGAGGTCGGGCGGTGGAGGGTCCGACGGTTGAGGGGTTCCGGCGGTGAAAGGGGTCCAGCGTTTGAGGGTGTTGGCGATAAGGGGTGTTGGTGGCGGGAGATTTGGAAAATTAAAATTTTATTGTCACAATAGTAAAAGGTGGCAAATTTGTATATTTTTTGGACCATTAACCCTTAATTAATGTTGCCACGTGTCAGTTTTGGTTACAATAAGAGTCATTAAGAAAGTTTTTGGTTACAATAAGAGTCATTAAGAAAGTTTTTTGTTTTAATAGGAAAATTAAAAGTTTATTGTCACAATAGTAAAATGTGACAAGTTTGTATATTTTTTGGACCATTATCCCTAACTAAAACGACCCAGTTACGTCATAGGTAAACTAAACTGGGCGAATGGAAATACTGGGTACTAGTTACGGTGTAGCAAATGTGACACAGCTACGCCATAATTTCTTACTGAGGTTAGTTCTAAAAGTTTCGACATCCTTAAAGTATTTAGAGGTCCTTCAAGTACTTCTTCTGCATTACCTTGCTGTAGAAATGATGAGCAAAAACAAATCAAGCATAGAATCCTATAAAACTAAAAACAAAGCATAAGTAAAAAGATAGACATGAGGTGCCTCCCACGAAACGCTTGTTTTTGTTCTAGTCACGAGCTTGACTCCTCCTTTATTTACTTGGATCAAGGGTGTCTATCCTCTCACTTGAAATCAAGTGTGAGGGTGTATACTTGCTACGAGGTAGGGAAATGCTAAATTAAGACTATACATTCGAGGATATGTCATTTCCCTCATTACGTTACATGGTTTGGTTGACGACCTTGATGGTTGGCTTTCTCCGTGTAAGGGATCTAATTCTTGAGTAAATGAAAAGCTCGTATTTTTCATTTGTATTCAAGATCATTTTTTTTTTAAAAACAAATGGGTGAATCTTAACTATCATTTTTTTCATCAAATTAAAAAAACCCATTTTTATCTTCTTTTTTAATTTAAATATTTTGCAAAACATTAATATTTATGCGAAATTAACTATACTATCGCGATGAGAAATAAATTATCTTTCTATAGATTTACACTTATATATCTACTTTTAATGAACTTTTTTCAAAATTTTTGCCAAAAAAAATCACATGTGATTCGAAAGATCACATGCAATTTATTTCTTTAAAAATTACAATTGACTTGTGAAATTATATGTGCTTTTTTAACATGTGTTTTCGATTTGATATTGCGAGCCTGCTAAAATCACATGTGAGTTTTAAATATGTGATTTAGGTGGAACGGATGGAATTAAAAACAAATGGTGCTCTAATCCATCATCATACACGACTGAAAATGGAGTATTACTGAACAAACATGGGTGTAGGTTCATAAATTCAAGGTAACAAGAAATAATGAATATCATAAATATAAATTCATACAGCTAGTATGAATTAAAAATGGCGATCGGAAGCAAAAAAGTAATCGTTAAAATAACCAACATTCCTTATGCATACATGTATGCAGAATTTTTCTATGTGTGATGGGATTGTAAGATAGTCTTTGTTAGGGGTATGTTCCTCCCATTTAGTAAGGACATGTGGTATGGACTTCACAGAGAATGTCGTCTCTGTTTCCTCCACGGTAAGTTTGTAGAAAAATTCTTTGTTAAACGTTGGTGGTCCAATACAATCAACATTGAAAACTCTTCCATGCTTTTGAACCTCATGGTTGAGGATGAAGATAACCCCTTCGGCCTCTTCTTGAAGAATGACGTGCTTTTGATTAGTTTCTACTTCAAGACGGAAGCTGGAGCCATAGGTGAATAACGTGACAGAAAGCGCATGATGGTTCGTCACATGCTCGGCTAGCTTCATGGAAGAATTAGCAAAGTTGCATGTCGAAAAAGGACAGAAACATACTGTTTGGGAACATTTTTCTTCATGGCTAGATTTCTTAGTGGCTCGCATGATCTTGTTGCATCCAAACTGCTTATTTTTGCACTCCGCTAGGGTCACCTCTATCTTGACTAAATCGCTCGCCATACCCCCGGCAGTAATTGATCCATCACGGTTACGGCCAGGCAATAGGCATATTGTACATTTTTTCTTCAATATCTCGTAACAAGAGGAACATGCTTTGTGTCCTTCCTTACACTACAATAAGAAAACAAGATTTTTGTTAGAATCAATCATTTTGACTTAAAGATACTTAACCATCACATGCAATAATTCTGCATAAATTATTGAGGAAATATCGGATTAGTTTTATTTAAGCCAAATCCACTTCAAACTAGGGATGAGCACTACCGAATCCGTACCGAATTGGTGGTATCAGTTTTTTCCCGAGCATGAAAAGGGGAACCGGTACCGTATCGGACGGGATTCGGGTACCGGAACCGGTACTCGGTACCGGGAAATCGGTACCTATTCTGTTCTTTTCGTTTGTTGTTAAACCTAAAAAAAGATTCCAAAAAAACGCAACAAAAAGTATGACAAAACATGCATTTTTAAGTGACTTTGAACCACGACGTGACAAAAAAAACCAATACTTAAATAAATACATCACCAAGATAGTCCAAAACTTATATAATAGGTTCGAGTTTAATTTTTGAGAGGGTTTATGAAGGATCTAATGACCTATAGTTACCACAGTAGGTCTTTTGGATGTTTGGTTTATTTTTTTATGTTTTACATGACTATTTTTTTGGTATCGAACGAGCCTAATGGTGTTTGGATAAGTTGTTTACTTAAAAAATATGATTACACAAATTTTGAGATTTTTTTTTGTACTTTCTGTTTTGGTACCGGTACCGTATTAATGGTCACGATTCTTTTTTGGCTCGACCCATTGTACCGGTCGCGTACCGTGTACAGGAAATCGATACCATTGGTACTAGTACGGTCTCGGTTCAATACCGAAATTCGAGTCCAAATGCCCATCCCTACTTCAAACCAATATAATTAGAAGTGTATAAACCAGCCAACAGGAATTGTAGCCAGTTAACCAAATTGTGTTAAGGTGTTAGAAAACGATTATACGAACCCATATACACTAATAGAGGGGCGGAACTACATAGTAGTTAAGAGGGAGCAGTGCCCTCTATGGTTCATCAAAAAATATTGATTTTTAGTGTAAAAGTTTTTTTTTTAAAACCATTTTATTAAAGTGCACTTCATTAAAAAATGAAATTGCCCCCCCACCTTAAGATCAAATAATGTAAAAATGTTAGATTTCTATCTTAATCTAAAAAAATATCAATTTTTAGTGTAATTTTTTTATATGACCTTTTTATTAAAGTTCATCACATATTTTATCAAAAAAAAAAAAAATTTGCCCCCACCTCTAAAATCATGAGTCCGCCACAGCACTAATATGTCAATCAGCACATGTTAGCCTAAACACTAACACATGCAAACAATTAATATTTGATTTACTAAATTCTAACATAAACGGGTTTGGATTGGTCATATATCCATCAGCACACAAAATAACCCGGTGCACCGGTGCACTTAGTATAACCTTAACCAAAAGGATTATTAATTCATGCAGCCACAACCATTCAGTTACACCAAACTAGCTAACACGTTTAAATTTTACAAACTTGTGATTATAGCAGTTTACCTCATAGCTCGTCGCGTTTTGGTTGCAAAATTGGCAAATAGGGAAGTCTGTTTCGTCGTCTGAATCCTCCTTGTATCGAGCCTTCCTGCGGGACGAACGCGTGTGCCAAAGCTTTGGTAGTTCAGGAGCCTCAGGAATCGACACTTGAGGTAGCGTTTTTGGTTGCTGATCCATCTGTGGTTCAGGAATCCACACTTGAGGCGGCGTTTTGGGTTGCTCCATCTGTGGCTCAGGAATCGACTCTTGAAGCAGTGTTTTGGGTTGCTCGTGGGAGCAATCCCGTCCGAAAAGTGAAGCTAATTTAGCTTTCAACGATTTTACAACCATGTTTTGATTTCGATCAATCGGTTTTTTCAAGAGTGTTTTACAATATATAATGTCTATATATACTGATTTTTGTATGTTCGTGTTGCATCTTTAGATTAGGCAACCTGTATTGCGGCCCATGATTTATTACCATAAATAATCAAATTTCATTATTATTCAATCGAATTCCATTAGTTAATGCACACCCATTATTCCTTCCAGAATCCGGATCGATTGAGAAGGATTTTATTTTGAAAAGATTGAGAAGGTTTTCAAAAACGATAGATTTTTAACTTTGATTCATGTTTTTCAAGCGTAAAACTCATTTTAATGTGATTCAAATTCAAAATGTGTAAAAAAAATTTGAATCAATGTTAAAAATCTCTCGATTTTGCGATATATGTAGAATACTGAATCATCTGTACAAATTTAATGAATCATTATCATAACTCGATTTTAACAATGATTTGTGAATCCAATTTGTGATTTATAGATTCGATTCACCATAAAATGATGTTTATTTGTGAATCAAATCAAAAATATGAATCAATTTGCTCAAACGAAGATTTCTCAATCTTCTCAAAATAAAAACCTTTTCAATGGAACCGGAGTCATTCCTTCCATATGTAACTTCAAACAAATATAGTTTTTAACCTTACTCTTGATAATTCAACTTTTAACAAATCTTGTTTTTTATTTTCTTAGTGCACGAAATTAGGTTGTTACAATGGGGTAGTTAAAAATTGTAGAACTACACCAAACTTGAAACATCTTGTTACGAGGGCGTTAATGATTAAGTTTTAGAGGGCCTAAAATGTCAAAAACAAATTCATAACACTATTTTATCAAACAACAACGTTATTTATTTTTTTATTTTTTTTCTCTCTTTCTTTTTTCCTTTTAAAAGACAAAAAAGAAAAATAAATAAATAGGATTTATGTTGAAGAAATGAGAAGAAGTGAAAGTTTATGTTTAATTTTAAAAAAGTTAAAAGTTAAAAGAAACACCTATGTTTTAAAAATAAATAAATAAATACTTTCACACTCCCGCAAACAAAAAAGGTAAAAAGGGAAAAATAAATCTATCTTTTAGAAAACAAATGACACCTTATACTACAACAACGATTTTATTAGCATATCATATTCATTGTTATTAGTTACTACTAGCCGGGTACCCGGCTACCCGCGTCTAGCGGCAACGATTTTTAGCGGCAAACAATTAACGATTTGCGATAACTGTTTCTCTTTGAAATATCAAGCTACTTCTAATGTTGGTTTTTCCTAACATAGTTTTCAAATGCGAGATTGTAAATTTCAAAATTTGTAGTCATCTAAGAGAATCCTTTTTATTATTTTGAAGATTTCATTGGACTGTGCGTGAGTTTTCAAACAGTTTTTTTGTCCTTTTTTTCTTTCCTAGTGTTGTTTCATCCTTGACTCATGTATCGAAAATAAATATTTCAAATCAGACTTACACGATGTCTATTTATTCGTAGTTTTTAATAGCACTACTAATAAACCATTCAAATGTAATTTTCGCAATCTCATTTATTCATTTTATTTTATTTTTCTTTTTCTTAACAAAAGCAATCTCATATATTTTTACCATTCAAAATCATTCAAGTGTAGACAAATATAAATTTACACGTTATAATGATAACATTGAATAGATAAGAAGTACATGGTTCTTTATTATGAATTGGCTGCAAGAATAAAAGGTTACAAAGTAGAGAAAACTCACACATAACAATTGATTAATTGACCAGCAAGATCCGAAAATAATCAAACAATAGATCAAGCTATACACTAATTTCGCAAAGCAATATTATGATCTCCTTTCCAAAGATATTAAAACAATAGATCTACATATTAACAACAAACAAACAACCTCAGTAAAGACATCATCGGCTTCAAACTAAAAAACCATTGGCTTTAAGTCATTACTTTTACCTGCTAATCAACTCACAAACCAACCACAATCATCACCCACCAAAGCACATTTTAATTAGACCCATATTTGCATAAATATGAAAGAAATATCATATCCATAAATTTTATTATAACAAATACACAAACACATTAAATAAAAACACTAACTATAAAAATATCTTATGTTAATTACCACCAAAACAGCCGTCAACATCTTTCGGCGTCACCACCGCAACTATTATCACAAGTATCATCGGCCTCAATTTTTATATCATTGGCCTTAGTTTTTTGAGGATATTACGAAATTAAAATAACAAAAGTACCTCTTGAACGAAAAGTTTCCTCCCAAACTACGTAATCGTATGTGAATCTCAGTTTCCGATGATAGATCTATAGATAGATAGATTGATAAAATAAATAAATAAATAGATAAATAATAAAAATAAAAATAAAATAAAAAAAAGAATTACCACAATAAATACAAAGGTTGTAGCGGTGGAGAAGGTGTGCAGAAAATCCTTGACAACTTTCAACAGCAACTGTGTTTTCAACTTTTCATTTATTATACATTTCAACCTTATAGTACACGATTGACAAATATTGTTTTCAACATCACAAGTCAACTATCGAAATCCTTCTTTAACAGATTCAATATTTCCTATTTTAATTGTTTAACTTTCCCAAATTAAGTTATTGTTTCCTTAAACGCATTTCAACTAAGCTTGACTATTTTTTCAACATTCAACATTCAACATTTTCAACTTTGACCATTTTCTCTTTATATGTAATTAAAATAAAATTAAGATATCATTAGTGGGCTCGGCCAAATGTTAGTTGAAGTATTTCTCAATTTATGTATCGTATAGCTTCATAGCCCGCCCGCATGGGCGGGCTAGCTTCATAATAATACTTGACGAATTCTAACCAGATGTACATAAATAATGAATAACGGCAAATGTATTCAACACAAAAAATGGGAAAAAAAGAGGAAAGTGTTCATGTAATTTATTTAAAAAGAACTACTACACTTTCAAAGTCACTGTCATATCATACAAGCCATATATTAACTTAATGAAGCCTAAAATTTGGTTCTTGTGTTTCGCATTAAAGTCTAAATACATGAATTATCAACTCAAGTTGATCTAACTATATTGATACTTAGAAGCCATTCAGCGTCTCATTGATTGTTGAATCAAATGTGTCTTTTAACAGCAACAACAATTCCAACACCACGTTTTAAGGAGCAAACGTTTTCTAGTTGATCAAGCCTGAGAATACCTTTCCGAAAGCTCTCTGACCCAAGAGAGAATCCTAGCAGAAGTTTAGCTCTTTTTAGATCAGGAAACTTAAATACTTTCACACTTGGACTAAGAATTCTTAAATTTGCACGTGGTTCACCATTATCTAGAAATATATTGCTAGCACTTCTAGTGACATCATTGTGATTACTTGATATCTTTGGATCACCGATGGCTGAAATACATTAATAGGGGCAAATTTAAAGATGGCCAATACCCAAATCTATAGATAATATACCAGAGGTTTATCCCTTCAAGATAACATACTCTCAGAAGTTACCATATGTAAAAGCTACTTCTTTTCACATACCAAGGCTAGTAATTTCATTTAGGTCTCTTGAGAACTTCTCAATGTTGTCAAACATGCTGACAGCAAAAACGTGGGCTCCGTCTAGCTTGTAACCATGCGTCTTCTCCTTAGCGTGTTTCACTCTCTACAAAAATTCACAAAACAATAAAAGATAAAGTTTTGTCACCATCTTGCTAAATAATAAATCCATAAAAAAAATAGAAGATATCTTATTGAAAGATATATCAAGAAGTGATTCAATTATTCACTCTCATGCAAACACTTAATCTAATATTACAGGGTTGTCTTAACCATATTAAGGAGTTTAATAGCGAAGCACCTTGTATGCATAAAAAAATATAACATGTTTAAAATAAGTTATAAATTTTGTATCCATCAAGAGCACCAAACTATTGACAGTTAAAATATTATCATGTTTTTGGAATAAAATGGTAATGCTCAATTCAAGTTGTATGCCACATACCCATGAGGAGTTCGCATTGTGAAGTTGTGTGCTATATTTTTCTTGGTGTTCCTACCTTTTTGCTGGCCGATAAACATGTAGCATAAGACACTGAAAGCTGTAAGGATGCACCATGGTTATCATGACACAGTTCTTCCATAGGCAACACATGCAAGATACAAATTTTTTGCCCACTTCTCTTGCAAATTATGAAAGCAGAACACATGTTTAATAGTTGAATAATATGTCTATATACATTATATAACCATACATGCCACAAAATTACATATCCATGTTTTGTAACGACAAATGTTTCATCATTTTGTGCTCCATATTAATACTAAGAGAAATGCAGCATTACCGTATTGGTAAAACTTCCATTTAAAACCATGAGTTCATAAAATAGTAATCATTATTTTATTTCATGAATGCTAAGACATTCGTAAAGAAATATTTTTCTAATAAACAAACATCTGCTTATTACATGTGTTAATTACCCTCCAACAATGACAAAGTAGGCAAGTAGGAACCTATAATTAGAACTTAATGGTGTTGCTAGAGAAGATGATCATTGCAAGTTTTTTAACTACTATAGAAATATACGGCCAATATCACAATATCAGTGTTTTGTTCACAAGAATGAGAGTGCTCAATTTTAAAAATACTAAACATCGTTTTTAGTTAATCGGGAAAAAGTTGGTAGTATACCAACAAATTAATCTAGACATCCAGTCAAATGTTAAGACTACAAAAACAGGTGGATGTACCAACAAGGGAGTGCAAACTAAACTTAAATGTGTGCTTTACATTTGCAGATAATAGAGATTATAGCGTATATATGTTCTTAATTCAAAATCAATGAAGGTTATAATAATCTACAAAAACCATATGAATATCACTAATATATCAATAGCTATTCAAAATAAAGATAACAGTTGCAATTATTAAGGTTGGAAGGTGATACCTATCACTGAAGTCAGCATTATGCCATGGAGGTCACATGAAATCCTTCTCTCCATTTATTGTTTATCCACTTGAATGGGAAGGAGTCAATCACTTTGTAGGATTATTGAGAATATTGCATTCCTGCACAGTCAGTTATGAATGATTGATAAACTGATACATGATAAGTAGCAACGACGAATTGTTTCATGACTTGACGAATAGCCCTATGTCGATTAAGAAAAATGTAGGATGACCTTATTCACCATTCACTCTTATACTAACTTCTAAATCTTAATTCAATGTTTTTATTAAATAAAAAACTCAAGTAAACAACTTAATGCAATAAAACACAAATACCAAACTTTTTAATCATCTTAGTTTTTGTTCCTTTTGATAGGTCAGTAACAAATAGGTCCAAGTATCTAAATTCATGTATTCATGCTCACTATAGCTCAATGTAATCAATCTTTAAATGTAATATCAAAATGATAATAAAAAAGCTAGTGTGGCAGTGTTGCATAAATATGAAACATTGGACTATATTAAGATATTCATTTTATAATCACATTTTCTAATACACAATCAAAAAAGAAAAATCCACGAAATCAGTTTAAGATTATTTATTTGTTTATTTCACTTGTTATATGGAGTTCGGTAGCTCAGAATCACACCTTAGGCTCGATATATATTATGGCTTGTCACATTATCCTAGTGGCATGCATTGCCCCATATGTTATTAGAGATTGCGGCATCATTCCCCAGTATCCTCTTTTCACAAAATCATCTATATTCAGCATAAACAAAACATTTAAGTGACATCATTCGGAGACTTAATCATGATAGCCAAAATACATAAACAAAATTTATGTTCTTGCCATCGGGACAACAATACATTGCCTTCCAGTTTCCATTAGAAATGTGTATGATAACATCATAATACTTTGAGTTGGCATGAACAAAATAGCAACAGGTCAAACGGATTAAGAATCTGCCAAAGTGCACCTACTAAAAGTCAGAGTCGATCAACAACTATTATAGCTTTAAAAGATATGATTTATAATCCAATTGGAAAACCTTAAAGTATGTATATTAAACGAACCTTTAATGGTGTTTCCTCGCCATTATCTTCGGAGATGCTAGCCATAAGCAACCCCCATTCTGTATTTATTTCGACGCTTGCGGCCTATAAATGGTCATGTGAACACATTATTACAAGAAGGGCGAGGGGGCTCAGATTTTTCTTCCATGTACAAGTACAAAAGATGAAAGGTCATCAAAGATTGAACAGATCCCACTAAAGGCAGACAAAAAAGAATAAATAGTTTAAAAGAAGATGAAATAGCATATTTCATACCAGCATAGTACCATAGCCATCAACCACCTTGCACCCAGACATTAAAATGGCGATTTGTGATCTTTGTGAAGCTGTTCCAATATGGAAAACCAATGGTATCTACCAAAAATGTACCAAGATAGAGGTCTTAATACAGTTCAACATGTATATAATACCAGTACAAATAGAGGTCCTAGTGTATATCCATAGCCAAATCATTGCATACCATTCAGACCCTCCATTCCTATAAAATGGACAACAACCTGAAATTTGTGGTCAAAGTCATCAGTAAAGCCATGAGTATACCATTACGTTGGTAGCAGTCCTTCAACCTGTCGATTAATTAGTTGTTCAATGAAAATATTATTGACAGCAAAATATATTGATACGGTATCACCACAATAAATAATGATTATATATGTTACCTCTGCACCGTCCAAAACGAAATCTGTCACTACTCGCCTTGTGACTCATAATTGATAAGAATCGAACTCTTTATGTTCCAACTTCTTATGTAGAAACGTTTCACAACTCACCTTGTGACTCATAATTGATATGTGACTCACGGATTATAATTGTGGTGATAGATATTTTCTGAAACAAAATTTACTGTATATTATATAAAAGTGCTAATTAAAAATTACTGTAAATAGATCCCAAAATCGTACCTTTGGTGTATCATAATCAATTTTCGGCTTGATTAGTCAGTCAATAGCCCTAATACATGAACAACAACAAAAAAAATGATTTAATTCCTCAAAAAATAGATCTAAAGATGGTATAGATTAGGTGAATATGTTTTTTGAATTAGATTAGGTGTTTTGATATTGGGAGGGTTTCGAATTTAGAAATGCCGAGTGAAAAGGGGAGGATTGACATGATGTTAAATTGGCATTGAAGAATAATTTAATTGGATCCAAATTAGCAGAGCTTCTGTTATGTTTCTATGATAAAATGAGAGAGATGGTAATTGTTTAGAGATGGTAATTGTTTAAAATTTGGAAAGAAGAATTTGTAACACAAAGTGTAGTTGCTCCACTGGTTTGAGGCGCTTGTGTATGAACCTTGAAATCCGAGTTCGAACCTAGCAAGCGACAATATTTTTAGTTATTTTTAACTGGGTATGGTGCCTAGTCATCATTTCCACCTCATCAAAGATACGCCATGTCAACATTAAATTGTCTATTCAGCATTAGTGACGTATCATATGTAGTCCCATATATATGTATAGATTTATTGATTTGGTTTTGATGAATGAAGGACAGGGATTTACACCGAAAATTAAATGGTATCACAGTCTACCAAAAAGATCCTCCCATAAGCCCTAATTCGACCTCTACAATTATCGAACCCTTGCTGTCCCAAAAATTTGTCTTTATTTTTTTTTTCTTTGTTTGCTAATTGCATTGCCGAGTCCTAGCTTGTCATAGCATCATGACGATGTTACACCAAAACCACATATCGATAAAGCCTATTCTATTACTAGCATCAAGGCGTGTATCCCCACGCCTCTTGATCTCGAAAAGCTCAACTACAATTCATGGAGCACTTTGTTTAAATGATTTTGTAAGACTTATGATGTGCTATTTCATCTTGATTCCCCTGCCTCGTCCTCTAGCACAGCCCCCATCGACCCTCATCATGATAGCAACGACTCGTTAGTCGTTATATGGATGTATTCTACCATATCACCCAAGTTAGTCGACAGGGTTATTGATGATAGTGAGACCGCACATGGAGTTTGAAAACGACTCAAGGACATTTTTCATGATAATAAAGAGGCTCGTATCATTCAGCTAGACAACGAGATACGCAACCTGAGTATTGGTAATCTCACCGCCACCGACTACTTTCAAACAATCAAGAGCAAGGCCGATCGCCGTGCTAATTTACACTCCAAGGTTAGCGACTCAAGTCTTGTAACCTATGCTCTTAATGGTTTACATACTCGATTTCCCGAGGTTGCAGTATGTATCATCCATCATAGGGAAAAAACTTCCCACGTTTGATGTCGTGCGCTTCATGGTTTTACTTGAGGAATGAGATGCTACAAAAATCTCAAACTACATTTTCGTATCACACCTCATCCTCGTCACCAACTGTCTTAGCAGCCACTACTTCGCTCGAAACTCATGTTACTATGGCCAACTCGGGCATCGAGCAATGCCGCAACTTTCGGCATGGCTCGTGTACATATGCGGACATTGCAAATTTGTGCATAGATTTCATGACACACGGACCCGTCGTGACACTAATTATGTCCCTAGTGGTTCGGCTAATCGTTCATCAAACTCGAACTCCATAGGTTGAAGCAATCAGTCAACTACTCTAATACTACAAGTCATAATACACGAGACCCACCACAAGAAAACAAGAGAAGTTATGATGCTTATCATGAGATTTGTGATGGATTTGTCTGTTTAATGGATACATTGTGCATGTTTTGACAGATTTTATAGCAGGATTTGAAAATATGTTGAAAAGACAACATCTTTATAAACAAACTAAAGAAGTTCAAACAATTGTGGCATCATATGTGATATCACACATTCCTCCATCACTAGCACTGATTCAAAAAATGGATGGTTATGGTTCACATATTTGATATTTAGAAAAAAAGTATTCTCTGTTGATCTCACCTAAAGAGAAATGTTCATTACGGAACATTTTTTTCCCTATAAAACAGATGGGTGGATTCTAGCCATCTATTTTTGTGTGGATTCTAGTCATCTATTTTTTCATTAAACTAAAAAAAACCCACTTCATCCTTTTTTTGAATTAAAATATTTTGCAAATCGTTAATTATTACGCGAAATTAATTCTACCATCGCGACGAAAATTAAATTATCTTTCTATAGATATGCATGCACTTCTATAACGAATTCTTTTTTCAAAATTTTCATCCAAAAAAATCACATATGATTCGAAAAATCACATTATAATTTATTTCTTTAAAAAACATATGTGATTTATTTCTTTAAAAACCATTTAATTTAGTAAACTTAGGGGGCGTTTGGTTCGCCGTAATTTGTTGTAATTCATTGTAATTGTAATCTGAATTACATTCCAATCGTGTTTGGTTGGCAAGGTGAAAGGAATTGTAATTCAGATTACATTACAGTGACTGTTTGGTTTGCATTGTAATTGTAATTCAGTCATTACAATTACATCAAGTGAGGGAATCCAGATTACATAGGAAGTTGAGTGGAAAGTTTTGAATTACGTCGTAATTCAGAATTTGTTTACTTTAATAATAATAATAAAACTAATAAACAATAATAATAATAATAATAATAATAATAATAATAATAATAATAATAATAATAATAATAATAATAATAATAATAATAATAATATAATAATAATAATAATTAATAATATTAAAATAATTATAATAAAAAATAATAATAAAATAATAATAATAATAATAATAATAATAATAATAATAATGAAATAAAATAATAATAATAATAATAATAATAATAATTAATAATAATAATAATAAATAGTAATAATAATAATAATAATAATAAATGATAATTAATAATTAATAATAATAATATTAAAAATAAATAATAAAATAATAAAAAAAATAATAATAATAATAAAACACTACTATTATTATTATTATTATTATTATTATTTAATAATAATAATAATAATAATAATAATAAATAAATAAGTAAATAAATAAATAAATAATAATGATAATAATAATAATAATGTATTATTATTATTTATTATTATTTTATATTTATTTCTAACATTATTATTATTATTAATTATTAATTATTATTTTTTTTTATTATTATTACTATTTATTATAATTATTTTATTTATTATAATAATATTATTATTATTATTATTATTATTATTATTATTTTATTTATTATTATTTTATTATTTTTATTATTATTGTTATTTTATTTTTATATTATTATTATTTTATTATTATTATTAGTATTATATTTTTATTATTATTATTATTAATATTCTTTTTTATTATTATTATTATTAATTTTTAATATTATTGTTATTTTATTTTTATTATTATTACTATTTTATTATTATTATTATTATTATTTAATTATTATTATTATTATTATTATTATTATTAACTTTTTAAGTTTTATAAAAGAAATTGAATTACATTACGTTGCGAGTCAACCAAACACATTGACAGATTTCATCAATTACAATTACAACACATTCCAATTCTTTAAATTACAATTACATCAAATTACAATTCCTTCCAAACATTACAATTCCTTCAAAAATATTTTGTGAACCAAACGCCCCCTTAAGCTTTTACTTTTCTTCTCATATGTTTTCTTATTTGTAAGTTTAGTTTAGACTAAAATACATCGTTGGTCCATAAACTTGTCACTGCGCATCGTAATGGGACAAACCTTGCATTTATCATCGTGGGGAGTCCAAAACTTGGGTTTTTAATGCCAAACTAGTCCCTTGACCACTAATGCCAAAGTCAATGTCTGATTTTTGTCATGTAGTCGAGGGTATTTTAGTCTATACACATTTATACTTTTGTTTCTTTACATTTGATTTTGTCAGATTCCTTGTATTTTCTTCTCTTCTTGTTTTTGGTACAAATCACCATGAACACCTACATTAATCGATAGATATATAATATATTTTGTGTTTCTGTCACTGTTTCACTTGTCTTGAGATTTAAACATTTCATGATCCTCCCTTTTATGTGCCATCATTATAGTATAAGTTTGTATGCATGACTTCCATTTATTGACCCATCCGAGTAATTTAGTATGTCTTGTGTCTGTTCTTTGAAGCACATTATAGGCATGGTGTCAATACTTGAAATTTAGATGATAGTTGCCTTCTTTTCCATCAAGATGTTTGTTTTCTTATTTATAACAAGATGATGGTTGTTGTTTGCAGTATGGTGTAAACGTTAAACATCAGGAGTATTTTGCCGATAACCCTTCAGCTGGATTAGAATCTGCTTCAAGAGACGAATAAGCTGCAAAGTGGTTCCAGGAGAACGTATGGTTATGTGAGTTGGTTTCTAGCACCTTACATTCTGCTTTCTGGGTTTGTTATGTTTTTAAGCATTGATAGGTAGTCTTTGATGTAATGTGTAAATGCTGAAAGATATAATTTTCTGAATGATTGAAGACATATTTGAGCAGGAATGAATCGATATGATTTATAAGGCTAGAACTATTCATAATTTATTCAGATGGGAGAAACAAACATTTAACAAGAGTAAATATCTATCCTCCTCAAAACCACGTGACAAGTATTGGGTTAATCCCAATCGACAAAAGTCAACGAAAGTCAACCTCAACGAAAGTCAACAAGAAGCAGTTACAGAAACGGTTATGTAGCAGTTATACAATAACTGTCATATCCTTGAACCGACACAACGTTTCACTTGTACCCTTTCGAAACATATAAATAGATAGGAAACATGTAACAAACATTATGACTGAAATAATATAGAAAAGTTTCTTGATTCAAATTGTTATTTGTTATTTTGGTATATCGTTGATTAAAGATCAGTAAAAACGGGCCAACAATTGGTATCAGAGCGGTTTGGTCTATCAACCAACAATCATCATTTACCTTACTCGTAAAAGTTTCCAGAATCAAAAAAAACAAAGACCAGTTTCGATATAAAATTTTTTTTGCAAATCCTTAAGAACACAAAATCCAGACGTCATTTTTTGTGTCTCAAACGTTTGTCGCAACAGGGGTATAATCACTTTGTGATTACTCACAACCCGGTAACAAAACAAACTCGCAAAAAATTTTCCGAAACCAGTTTCGAATACCCAATCCAAAAAAGGATCAGAAAACGAACTCAAATCGTTTAAACATTTGATTCAAATAAAAACTAATACGAGCGTCATCAATTAGGGCATAAATTAAAGATTCGAATTAGAACAAACACACCTGTTCTTAAACGAAATCAAGCCCAGAAGGATCAATTGAAAACCCCAATTGATTCATTAGCAAACTCCAATCGTAAAATTACTCACGGATCAGAAAACCCCCAAATAAGCCGAAACCCTAGGTTTCAAGTTGGAGGGATAGCAGTGCTCGTAAAGAACACCATACCGGAGAAAGTAGAAGTGGCGGTCAAAAACCACAGCCATTAGAGAGAGAGACTAATAATATTACTGTCTCACAAAAGAAAAGGGACGTGTGGGTTTATCTCAAAAGATAAGGAGATAAACAAAATAAAAAGAGACGCGTGTACAGTTAAAGGGCCACACTCAAGGATATTGTTTATTAGGGCATCGGGTTAAACCATCAACCTCTCCAGGTTCCAAAAAATTTCAAAACCACTTCATTTTTACTTTATATATTACTTTTGATATATATTGTTTTATTTTTGATAAGTTATCTTTAAAATTAGAATCTTATCATATTTTGGATAGTATATCTAACCTAGTGATTACACTGCTTAGTATACTGATTAGGAATAATTTGTAAGGAGTAATTAACCTAACGTTATTCATTTTTAATTTATAATCTCCGAGGATAGTTTAAAATTTTTAAAACTATACCTAGAAAAGTTTTACACCCATTTGAGGAAGATAAAACATTAAAAGCTCATTTTAAGAAAAAAGGATTTTTTTTTTAAACACACTTTATGTTAAAATTCTTTTTGGAGATTTATTGTCATTATCATTAAGATATGACGAAAGAAAGTGGTAAAAAGGAACCTAGTACTAATATTTCAAATAGTACACCCCAATTTCAATGCCCAATCCTAAAGCCCGCGAATTACTCATTATGGGCAATTCGAATGCAAATCATTCTCGAAGCGAATGGTTTATGGGAAACAATAGAGCCGACTGAATCGACTCAACCCGATAAGAAGAACATGATCAACCTGGACTTAAGGAAGATCACAACAATGAAGGTGGAAATAACCAGAAGAACATGATCAACCTAGACTTAAGGAAGATCGCAACAACAACAAAGGTGGAAATAACCAGAAAAATTGATCAACATGGACATAATGAAGATCACATCATTAAAGGTGGAAGTAACCGAAGGAAAATTGATCTACCTGGATATAAGGATGATCACAAGCACTACAAGAAATTAAAAGCTCAGATGGTGGATTTAACCAGAAGACGAATCAAGAAGACTTAAAGACCTACGTCACAGCGATTGTGATTAAGGGGGAGAATATTGGGTTAATCCCAATTGACCCAACCCAGCGACCCAAGTCAACACCCATTATGACCCGGTCAACGAAAGTCAACCTCAACGAAAGTCAACAAGAAGCAGTTACAGAAACGGTTATGTAGCAGTTATACAATAACTGTCATATCCTTGAACCGACACAACGTTTCACTTGTACCCTTTCGAAACATATAAATAGATAGGAAACATGTAACAAACATTATGACTGAAATAATATAGAAAAGTTTCTTGATTCAAATTGTTATTTGTTATTTTGGTATATCGTTGATTAAAGATCAGTAAAAACGGGCCAACAACAAGTGTACGTTAAAAATCATATAACCATATCGTAAAAGAGGGATATCTAATTATCCCTTGGGATTTAGGTTCAAAAAGCAATGAAATTTCATGAGACTTGTACAAATCATCTGGCGCACCGACTAAAATCGACTTTCATGTAAACAAAATTCTTGCCATTTCTGCTGGTGCTTATCATAGCATTGCTCTTGCTGGTAATATATGTCATTTTGATGTCAACATTATTAGCTTATCAACTTGGATTTTCCGGGGTTACGGACTTAAAGCTCATTTTATGGGGCTTATGGCTTATTTTCAACTTGATAAGCTCATAACTCAGAAAATGCAACTTTACAAGATTAAAGATTTCAAGAAAAGACATAAACTCTTTATAAGTAGTAGAGATGAGTAAAATGTGTGGGTATGATTTATTATATGATTAGTCGATGTTAAACTTACCTTAAATGGAAATTAATATGGTGGCATGTAGGAAATTATTAATTTTGCATTTTAGAACTGAAGCAGGAAGAAGTTCATCAAAACAGTCATATTAATAAAATGCCAAGAAAAGTGTGTCCATACCAAAATGGACATCTATTCAGTAATGTTCTTTTTGGCAGAACGTTTTTTCTCCTCTAACACGAAAATGCAAAAAAAAAAAAAAAAAAAAAAAAAAAAAAAAAAAAAAAAGATTGACTTCGCCAAAAAGAAGTCCACTTCACAAAAGGAAGTTATATTCCGGAATACTCTTCACTTAAAAATGGTCCGTGAAATAGAAAAAGTAGCTCTTAAAATGTTTTTGCTAATGGCCATTCTGGGCTAAACAAAACTTGTTATGACATTTTGCTAAAAACGACCATTTGTGATATTGCTTTGCCTAGAGGTATCAATGTGTTTCCACCAGCCAAGAGGTTGTGGTTTCAAGTCCTAACAGGGACAAGTACACGTGAGTTTTGACGCTATTAGAAAAAAGAATGTGGCACTTTTGTGGGTAGCACCAGACAATGCAACCATGTTAAGCAAACATAACAGGCTATACATTTTCATAAATGAAGAACCTTGAGTGTTGTGATCTTCTAAAGGTCTAGAACTGCTTCAGGTAAGCAATATTGGGAGTAAAAGCTGGTCACGAGAAGTAACTTCCTTTATGCTTGTATGTGGATATTCACAGTAAGAGGATACTGCAAAGTGCACCTTAGAAACATAAGCTTGAATTATTTTAGTTAGTACCAAACTTGGTTTGTTTCCATTTTCCCCATTCACTTGACCTGCACTTCACATATAGTTCAGATTAATCCCCAATTGTAGACTGTGATCCTTAGTGTTGGTTAAAAGGTGAAATTCTAAATCAGGTTGTTTTACGCAACTGAAAATATTTGTCATCTCAATGTACTAAACTACTGATAACGGGATGGAGTAACAACCTAAGCAGTGATGTTTAGGAATCTGATCATCTTTGTTTAATAACACAACTATTATAATACTTAGCGTGTTGCTTTTGCCATATCTGTATAACTTGATTATCACATCTTGCAACGTGCCTATTAGATGTTCACTAAGTAGGTGTTCATGGTGATTTGTACCAGAAACAAGAAGAGAAGAAAATACAAGGAATCTGACAAAATCAAATGTAAAGAAACAAAAGTATAAATGTGTATGGACTAAAATATCCTCGACTAGATGACAAAAATCAGACATTGACTTTGGCATTAGTGGTCAAAGGACTAGTTTGGCATTAAAAACCCAAGTTTTGGACTCACCACGATGATAAATGCAAGATTTGTCCCATTACGATGCGCAGTGACAAGTTTAGAAACCAACGTGTATTTCAGTCTTTAGTTTATGACCAGCCCAAGTCTAAGTGGCCTTGTGGATAATGAGACGAGATGGGCTTTTTTAGTATTGGCCTATGTGGTTTAGGCCGGATAAACTCGGCTGAAATCGTTATCTTCTAGGAAAAAGAAAGTATAGAACATATTTCCCAACTTCTAATAATGTGCCATTAGGCATCAGCTACCAATTAGAAATTATTATACTTTCTTAATAAGATAGGTATAAAGTTGTAATTTGGTCCTTGTTAATAAGTAATTTATATTTATAGAAGTTGCAGCTAAGCCATTTCTCTTTATAAAATGACATACTGACCACTCTTTCATAGTTTCGGCTAACATGATACTTTGATTAGGTTGGTCCCAATCGTGTGTTTGAAATCGGTTGGGCACTCAAGTTTTCGTCACTTGACCGATGTCGACATCGAGTATGTTGGATGTGGAGATCGGGCGCCACATCGGTTGTGTGGCCAAGAAATAGAATATCGGTTCGAATTTCGACCGATATAAAACATGCGCTTGTTCCCTTTTTTTTCTTTTTTTTTCTTTTCTCTCTTTTTTCTTTTTATTTCTTGAGTTGAGAAAAACACAAATTGAAACTTGAACAATTAATTGAAAAAATGAAATACATAATACGCTTAAACATAAAAAACTACAACACATACTGATGAAAATAAAACTACTAAAACTTAAAAAAAAATCATCTGAGACCCAACCCTCAGAACTTGAAGGGGAATTAAACTCGCCATTAAAGAGCCGAGTCTCCATTATGTCGAAGTAGTTGTCTTGAAGATACTGAGCTTCCCTTGCTTCTTGCTCACGACGAGCAGCTTCCTCGCGTGCCTGCTCTTCCATAATCTCCCTACCGTTTTCAATATCTTGTTCTAGTTGACGAATTGAAGCCTCACTTAACCCGTGGGGGTTGTTTTGAAGATCCACCTGTGGACTGTTCACAGGTGGAGTTGGAACAATTGGATTGTTTACAGGTGGAGAGTTTAAAAATACATTTTCCGGTTGAAAAACCGGAAAGACAGATTCATGTGGTGGTGAGTAAACTTAAAACTGTGGTAGAGTTGGAAAGCTGGTTTCCGGCAACTGATTCGGAGTTGGAAAGCTTTCCGGCAACTTTTCTGGACTTGGAAATTGCTGAGAAAAATCTTTGCGAGACATTTTTGTGTGTGAATTGTGTGAGTTGTGTGTGTGAATTTGTGGACTGGTAGGGTTGTATATATAGTGTCATCAAGTAGCTGTGATTTAGTTTGAATTTGAAATTTGAATTTGAATTTGAATTTTAAATAATCCCGCTCCTATTTGAAATTTAATTTTAATGAATTTAAATTTAATGTTTAAAATGTTTGAATTAAAAAAAAAAAAAAAAAAAAAAAAAAAAAAAAAAAAAAAAAAAAAAAACACTTGGGTCATCGACTGTGGTATCCGGGCCATGTCTAGTCGCTGGAGAGAGAAAGCTGACGTGGCGTTGTTGACCCAGGTCATCTCCGGTCACGATTGCGACCAGCCTTATTATTTGAATGTTTAGATGCATTGAAGAAGCTTTTGCAAGATCTTGTACAATATCACGAGAATGAAACACTTGTGAAATGATAAACTTATAAAGATGAACATTATTACTTCCATCATGATATTAATGGGGTGTTTGGGATTGTTTATTTAAAATAGATTATGCGTTTTGAAAATAAATAATTAGATAATCAGTTGTTCCAAAACGTGGTTTTGAAATATAGTGTTTGGATTTGCTTATGTTGTTTCGGGAGTTATTATAAAAAGTTAATATGCAAAATGACCAAAAGAGACATTTAAAATTGAGAAGATATTATAAATCGAGGGTGTTATTGTAAATTGTCAAATGCTTTAAATATCATCACATGCTTTATTGCTTTACTGTAGCTTTGCGTTTTCAAAAAGTATGTCCCATCTCACTTTTTCAAAACCACATTTTGGGCCTTTTGAAACGCAAATAAGTGATTATCACTTTTGTTTGCCAAACACTTCATTTTAGATTATCTCCAATTTTGAAACGCAATAAGTAGATAAGTTGGTACAAAACGCAATTCCAAACACCCACTAAGTAGTTCACATTGCAATTTCGTTTTTACCTGTTAGACAGCAAGCAATTTGGCATGTCTCTCTTATGTAGCTAGCTTTATTTACAAGTATTAGCTTGAGGTTAATGTGGATGTCGTTCGCATTCTATTGTACTTAAACTTTTATGATTCAATAATATTTTACCGGAGTAATCTTTTACCCAAAAAAAAAAAAAACTGTCGAGGAATATACTAAATAGCAACCATGTTGGGGGGTTCATCCCCATCCCCGAAACCGATTACCAAAACCCACCCTAGTCCCTACTGTGAACATGACAAAAATCCATGTGGATTTTTTAATAAAAATATGAAAAGACAAATATGCCCTCGTATTTAATGGTCAATGTAAGTCAAACTGACGGAAAAAAGTAGAAATGGACTAAACCCGTTACGGGTCAACACATTTTGAAGTGGAACCGATACTTTTTTAAAATTGGACTGAACATGAAATACTCGTTAAAACAAAACAACCAAAAATGTTGTTAACTATTACTTTTACTTATCATTGTAATACTTAATACTAACAAAAAGCCTAGAAAAAAATAGACTATATCTTCACCGCACATCACTTGTGAAGACGAAAGTGAAGAAGATGAGGTTCTCACATCACTTGTGAAGACGAAAGTGAAGAAGAGGAGGTTCTTGAGAAGGGGACGCACACAATTGAATTTTATAGATCCAAGCCTTTTTGGTAGAAAATACAAATGTATATAAACAACCACCAAGAAGAGTGCAAAGTCTTCAACAATTTTTTAATAACAACAAACAACACATTTAGACAATAATCATATAATTGCTTGTGAGATATTATATTCACATAATTGTGCTCATACGTATCAAAATTTGTACTAGTTTCTCTAGAGAATCTGGTCAAGACGGTCAAGGTCCAACGAGATGCAGAACAAAAATGAGCATGTATCCAACACAAAAGAAACAATTACACCTACAAGAATTCAACAATCCAAAATCTCACAATAATATCACCTAAGTAGCAATCAAGATACACAAACTACGAAATCAACTAGATGTATATAATATCGTATTCTTTATGACGAGTCAAATTACAAAAGCCTTCGAAAGCTATCCAAGACATTAGTTCTTTTAAATTACACTAATTCTTGCCGGTGTTGTTGATGCCCACGGAGAGCTCAGGATAACTTGGCAAATCTCTCTTTCTCTGTGTGGCTTAACCATGAAGTGAAACGATAAGATCACATCCCCTAACGCGTATGAGTTCGCCATTGTTAGCATCATGAAGTTCAAATGAGAAATTGAGTCTTGAAAATCTCGAATTTCAACTTCTTTTAGATATAAGTTTTTACATTTAGTTTGTCATTGTTAGCTCTAGGAAGTTTACTCAAAAACTTGGTACATATTCTGGTTGTAGCTTTTCACATTGCTCTAAGAAATTATACCAACAATTCAACCTCATCCATTCACAACACTCAACCAAATTTGCTATCAATGAACCTTTCCGTCTTGGTACGGGAATAAGCGAGACAACAGTCCGTTTGCAAGAAGAAAATGATGGTGTGATCTTCATCTTCAACAAAAGCATTGACTATAATGAAGGTCATTTTAAGTTGCATTGTATCAGCGCTCAATTTAAATTTTGGAACGCTTTATAGTGCACAATTAAAATTTCTTGTTGGGAATATTACTTTACTCGCAAAGGTCATACCGACGGTGCACTTAGTGGGTTCAAGTGTGCAACATACCCTAACCAGTGGTTTTTTACTGTATCTGATGCTTGTGGAGTCCTATATGAGGCAACATTGTTGATAAAGAACCTTAAGTAATGAAGGTGTTGCCTATATAGAGTATAGATCATATCAATGAGTGCTAATTTTGTGCTATTTTCCTTTATAACTTGAACTCAATCATACATTGTTTAGCTTAGAGGCGGCAATTTGTGCCCAAAATCAAAAAAATGGGCTAAATGGGCAAACTTTTAAAAGGTTTGGGCACATTTGGACCCCCTCCTTTTTTTGAAATGGGCATGTATTGCCCATTTAGAAGTTAAATGGGCATAACGGGTACATGTTTTTCTCGAACATTATATTGTTTTTAAAGAAAAACTTATATTTAATTTTTTAAATATAAATGAGGTGTTACGTTCGAGAAATTTAAATCGTCGTTTTGGGTCTTTTTAAAAGCGATTCGTATAACATGAGCCCGTTTGGCCCGTGCCCATTTAGCCCGTGCCCGTTTAGCCCGCGCCCGTTTGGCCCATAGCCCGTTTGACCCGTAGCCCGTGCCCGCCCGGCCCGCCCGTTTTGCCACCTCTAGTTTAGCTCAATGCGCGAAAAAAAAAAAAAAAAAAAAAACCCTCCGTACTTTCCAACGACTTGAGAAAGCTAACCTGAACTTTTTACTATTTATGACTTTTTTATATAACAAAATTTATTTAAATATCTAACACATATCTTGCAATTTCTTCATAAAATATATACCGCCTGAAGGCCTTTGGATTACGAACAGAACCGGCCCAATATTGATATATTTTTTACGTACGTATGATTTTATAAAAAATGTTTAAATTTAATATATATTTTTCTTCTAGAAAAAATAAAAGAACTTTCCAAATGCACCTATAAGCTACTAAATAACTTTGAAAACTATCTTACAATTTGTTTAAATTAGAGGGGTCAAATACCTGCAGTTCTATGAATGTTTGAATTATATATAAATAATTTTTTATAGCAAACGTTGTTCACCAAGTATATAACAAAACGACCCTAATACTGATATACTTTTAACATACGTATAATTTTATAAAAAGATGTTGAAGTTTAATTTATATATTTTTTAAGAAATTTTCAAAATGCACTTTTAACCTACCAATGACTAAAAAGAAAACAGCCTGATACTACATATTTTGTCCGATGTAAAAAAACAAGTATATGTAAGTGTTTGTAATGTTTACAACAACTTAAGTAGACAGATGCATCTCGACTTGCATAAACTTTTGATAAGTAGTTGATCGTAATATTAGAATTTTTAATAGCACAACTATATTATATTGACCATAAGGGTGGTGGCATTCATGTCATCCATATCTCACCACCCACCAATAATATCATTCCACCTAATCTCATACATCACCATACTTTTCTAGTGGCAACCATAATTCCATACATCACTTAATTTTAATTTTAATTTTATTTTTATAGTGGCTCCCTCACCATGCCAATTCGGCATTGCATACTGAATGGCTTCCGTACCACACCAAACCACAACCCAATGATGTTGCCGATCGGTTTAGGTTCATACCGTTTCATACCTCACACCATTACCACCGCTCTAAGGTATTACAATCATACTTAGACAGGAAAAAACACCCATCGCGTGTAAGTGCAACTTTTCACGTTAACAACTATTTATAGTGCTCCATATGAAGTATTCTAAGCTTATAAAATCTTCATGGTTTTCTAATAATTCTACAACAATCGCTAGCCTACTACATGCTTCTCTATATTTTTTCATAGAATTTGTATAGAGTTCTCATAGCTTGGACTTCCTATTTTTCTTTATTAAATAATATTAATAATAATAAAATAAATCAATAAATAAATCTTTTATTTACACATTAACATGTGTCTAGTTGACACATGTTAGCAAAACATATTTTATAAATGTTTCTATATCAAGCAATATTGCATCTCATTTATTTATATTTGCATTTTTATAATGTTCGATCTCAAAATGATACCATATCATTATACATTCAATGATTTATAAAGGTACGTGTCGTTAATTGTTGTGAAGTGAATCGCATTTAGGGAAAAAAAATAATAAACGATAAATATATCCAATTCCCAAAACACATTTTATAAATTAAAAGAAAAAAAAAGAAAAATATAGTATGCCAAGACTCGAGTTTGTATCTTGACGCGATGAAAATAATGTATAGCTTCTTATTCGGCATATCTCTTTGTTATCCAAAACCCGTTTTCATGACCAAAACTGTGTTCTTTTGCTATCTATCATTATCAACAATTCTGGATTATGAATGCAATAGACGTAAAATTCTAAACTCTAGTTTCAGTTATGCGTTGATTTATATGTACTTAATGTCGATGACAAATAGAGGATTATACTAAATGGCACGATGTGGGGTGTTCATTCTCATCCCCAAAACCGATTACCAAAACCCACCATGGTCCCTACCGCAAACACGATAAAAAACCATTTTAAAGCAGCGAAACATCCACCCTCGCTCAAAAAGTTCAGCTTTCGTGTCTTTATACAAGTTTGGGTTTTTTTTAATGCCATCCTTATTATCGACAAAGTTGGTCTTTTGCCTACATAATACAATTGATTTCCTCAAAAGCATAATCATTTACGAACACTCTACCCAAAGAGCAAATGAAAGCAGAGTGAAGTTGAAAAGCCAAAACCGAAACACCAATAGTAACCATTTAAAAGCCAAACAGTTTTTAAGAATCAAAATCTACCCCAACAAACCTGTAGTTGATTTTATGACAGACGTGACAAACATATGGCTGGCCGAAGCAGACCCATGTCACAAAGTTGAGTTTCCTCAGCACAAGTACACACAAGATTACCAGAACAAATTTGGCATATCGGAAGATGATTAATTCACATTCGCGCACACCACAGAAACACATGTAACGATAATTTATTAAATTAAGACAAGGTCCGGTACAAGACCTAATGAAAGAATACGACACTTGTTCTTTAAGCGAAAGATAACAAATAAAAACCGAACTCCCCTTAGCACATACTGGTTGTACTGCCAAGAAAAGTACGCATGAAGTGAATTCTTTGGTGGTGAACAGAACATTATACAGGCATAGTTTCCTTACTACACATTACCGGTGCAAAGTCTCCTAACAACTAACTATTTTGGACATGGAAAAAAACACAATAAAATGAACCAATAGACACCGCAGCATTCTATAAAGGTATTACAGGAGGATCGTACACACAGATGCAGAAAGGCTAAGAGAACCAGATGACCTCGTTTTCCACACTTTTAATTGGCTACTGGTTTTGAAATGGATTGTTTCACTGCTTCTGCGTATGTCCTGTGTTGGTAGGTAAGTGTGGATTCTAGCAAGTCCCATAGCGATGTCTTTGGATCCCAACCTGCCATTCAAACAAACATATTCACTAATTAGTTAATAAAGAAACAGCCGAAAACATAAAAAGAGAATCCATTTGCTCCCAATGCAAGGCTTGTTCTCGTAGCATATTAGTTTTGAATTCTATATGCAAAAGATTGGTTAAGATCAGATCAGGTCCCCACAAGTTGTCTACTCCTAATATAACCAAGTAAATTGATATGTTATGTCAATTTATTCTTTGACCATTATACGTACAAATGTCAGGTTGCCAAGGTTGCCAATATTACTTTCATGCAGTTAAAATAAAGAAAGGTGGCAATTTCAACCATTTACTTATAAATGGGTCAATCGGCTTGTCAAATTTTTTTCTCAAAAGGCGTCAAATCCCTAAAAGTCCATTTTCAGTTTATAAAACCTCTTGAATCATTCTATCCATAAATAAGAATTCAGGTCAATCTTCATTAACGCAATAACCAATTTTTAAGAATTCAAAGTATGGAAACAAAACGTGTTTGCAGGTCAATGCAACCAACCAAGCCCGTTATGAACCATAGTATCGATTTGTAATCTTGATTAATGCAATAAACATTTTTTAAGAATTCAAAATATGGAAACAAAACGTGTTTGCGGGTCAATGAATCCAACCCAGCCCATTACAACAAGGATAAGGAGGGAATCTTACCTAATTGTTTGTTAATGATGGTCATGTCTGGAATTCTCTTGTCACTGTCATCATAACCTTCACCGTAAAACTCTTTGGAGCTTACATCAACGGTGGGGGTCTCTATTGAATCTTCTCCACTTACTTTTGCATATACCTGCCACCATAAGAGAGGGTGGTATCAGGCCATAAGAAAAAAACCCACTAATAACCATTTTCTTAGCAAACTTCAGTTTCCTGTACCCTTTTGACTACTGAATAATTGAGTAAGCCAAGTAAAAAATATAATGTTACCTTGGTCATCATTTCAGCAAGTTGTCTGACAGTAACTTCATTGTTAGGGTTACCAACATTGAAGATATGACCATTAGCTCTAGCAGGATTTTCCTGAAAGGTAACACAGCAATGGTCACTGGTAATGTTTTTGTTATTTAAACTGACAATTGTTAAGAAAAAGGAAATCAAGAATGCAACATACAATCATCAAATGGACAGCTTCAATAGCATCCTTAATGTAAACGAAGGTTCTCTGTGATTCACCGCCATCCACAAGCTTCAGAGGCTCACGCCTGAGAAGATTCTGAACAGGAAAAGAAAGCATGCTCAGGTAAGATAAGATTGATTAAATAGTTAAAAACTATATATACTTGAAGCAGATTTGAACTTACATTGCTAAAGCAAGCGAGAACTCTAGGAACACCCTCACTGGGACCATCAATCCCGGGAATGAAATCCATCCTAGGGCCGATCCAGTTGAATGGCCTTACAATGGTGAACTCAAGACCATTCTCGGCACCCTCAGCTGTAAAGAAGATAAAGATGAGGATAGTGTGACACAATTCCATATTATCACAAAATTAGCAAAAAGAAAGTGTGCTCACCATAGATGAGCCTCTCAATCAACTGTTTTGCACATGCATAAGACCACCTCTGCTTTTCAATTGAGCCAAAAATGCAAGGGGAAGTATCTTCTTTCAGAATATAATAAGCAGGGTCCTGCAAATGGTTTAAATCCAAACAATAAAGACCAAGTAACCGTCACAGAAAACCGGAATCACCCAATAATAGGCATTGTACACTGGAATATCTTAATAGACAGCAATAACATCTCACAGAACACTTAACAACAACCATTTGTTCTTATATAGATCTAAAAATTTACCTGGCGCAAGGGACTATCTTTGGGAAGATAGCTACCAATAGTTTTCCCATATACTTCACAAGTCGAGAAATGAATGAGCCTCTTGTTATTCTCCGAACAGTACTTGACCTAAGAGACATACACGACACCAATGATTAATAAACTCTAAACTTGTTTGCCAAAATTAAACATCAAAAGCAGTAGAATAGTGTAGAATCTACATAAAAAGTCAAATTAACACTTAAAAAACGTAAACCATACCACAGGGAGTGCATCGATGAAGTTGCTGTAAATCGTGTCAAGAGGACGAGTATTGTAATCCGCTGGTGTGCAGATAGCAGCTAGATTTACTGTCTAAACATCAAAAGAAACCAAAATAAGTAAATTAGCACAAAAATCAGTTGCAGAAACAAATATGATTTCTGCAGTCAACTACCCCTCGATAACATATTCTAAAGCATGTTTTCAGTATTTTTATCTTATTACAAGATTCCTACAGTATTCAATACTTCAAACAGTAGACAACTTATCAAAAGCAACATTCTCACACTTAAGCAAAGAATTAACTGATGAAAGCATAAAAAACAACCTACAACACAGATCATTAATCATCAAACAACCAATTAAAATGCACAAATCTGAAGTGTTGTTCCAATACTTGAACACATCTTCCAAATAAAGCTCAAACGCAGATCCAGAACGACCACCAACACAAATCTAAAGCGTTATACAAGATTGTAATATTCAACTAAACAGAAGCAGAATTCTCTCTATAAAACAGACCAGTAAATTCACAAATCGAACCTCAACATGCAGATCCAGAACAATTTATAACAAATATCACAAAGACTTATATAGTCAAACAAACAGTATAATACACTCATTTAACTTATATTCTTATGCTTAACTTAAGAGAAGGTAAAATTCTCACACTAAAAAAATTAATTAACAACACTTGAGCTCAAAATGCAGATCCACAACGATAGATCACATCCCAAATATTCACAAACACTTGTAAGTTATAACAATACACGCAACAAAATACACAAATCTAACATAATTGTTTTCAGTATTTAACACTTCGAGCACCTACTGGATTGTTTTCAGTATTTAACTTGACATAACTTCACACTCATAAGCAGTTAATTAACTAACTAACTAACTAAACCTCAACATGCAGATCCACAACTATTCATAACACTAATCATTAAGCACACAGTAAAATACGCAAATCTGACTTTACTATATTCAGAAGAAAATTTCACTCTGTAGCAGTTACTTAACAAACTATGCTCAAAATGCAGATCACAATCACTACTCACAAAATAATTTCCACGGATTGTTATAACTAACTTAACACAACTATAATTTAACCAAGTTACGCTCAAAATGTAGATCCGGAACTACGCGTTACACAAATAACAAACACTGATCAATAACAAGCAATCAAATAAACTTAACTGAAGCATAATTCTCATTCTAGAATAATTAACTAACAGAAAAAACGCGAACATACAGATCCACAACTATTCATAACACGCATCACACAAACAAATCTAACTTACTCCTCCACTATTTTCAGCTGCTTAACACTCTAAAACACACAGTAATATATACAATCACACATAACTAACATATATTTATATAAATAGCATAATTCTAACTTTACAACAGTTATATAACAAACTAAACCTAAAAACACAGATCCACAACAATTTTATATAAAAAAAATGATTATACCAGATCGGAGCATTTGATAAGGCCTTCAAGCCTGGAATCATTCTTAATATTCAGCCTGTGAAACTGAATCCTGCCATTCCAAGGCAAGGAATCAGGCTCAAGCAAATGCTTAATCTTATCGCTATAAACATCAACTGCTAATACTGTATGATCTGTCTCGTTCATCAGCTTCTCACATAAATGTGATCCGATAAATCCTCCTGCTCCGATCATGCATATTGTTAGCGGCTTTATTGCGTTTCCGTCCAGATCTACTCGGCCTGATGACGTCATGGTGACGTTGATGTGAAATGAACGGTTGTGATTGATTTGGGAGTGTGTGTGTGTGTGTGATGGTGGAAGTGTGGAGGTGAAGAAGGGGATTTAAAGGAGTGTGAAAATAGAGGGAGATTATAGCTGGTATTGATTATGAGAGCGCGTGGGGTTACGCGCGATGTGGTGGAGGTGCCACGTGAATGGTGTGAGGGTGTAGGGTGTCACTTGTGTCGGTTTGGGTTTTATCGTCTTTTTTTCCTTTTTTTTTTTTTTTTCAGTGTTGATGAAAGAAAAGAATAAAAACTTTGTTAAAAAAAAGGAAATAATTAAAACAATTTCCACGAAAAATGCATTTTTGTTATTGTTTTTGGAATTACCCAAACATGTTTTAGTACACTAGAAGGGTACCCGCGCAATGCGGCGGCAGGTACTCGATAACTATTTTGTAGCGAACAAATGTTTTTCATTTTTACGTCTAATTCAAGTAAGTTTCTCTATTTTCAACTCCGCTTCTTCCCGACTACTAAAGAATAACCAGTCGAATGTTTATATACCAATTGTAGCGCACTCAAATAAATCAGCCAGCCCATTAGCAAATTAGCAAGCCCAACCCCTCATAAACCGGATAGACACTCTACTGCCCAATAATACATCTTAATCCCATACACATTACTTATTTCACAACCCTAATACACATTTTTTTCATCAGCCACCATCACAACATCTTTCACTTATTTCACGCGACCACTTAATTGTTCTTTTGTATATATTAGACGACCAAGACTTTTCACCATTTCATCTTCACAGATATAATTTCAATAGTTATTTTTTCTTCTAGTAATATGGTTGTTCTTGGTGCTAATGACCACGAGAAGGGGGGAAGACGACGGTGCTGGCCGTGGTGATACGTTCACCTCAAAACAACCCGTACCCGAATCTTTATATTCAAGATGTACCACGCGTGAGGGGTTATCACAGCGCGTGCATTGCATAGAAATGACCACGAGGGTCAGATTTATCGTTTTTAGGTGGTGATGTGATGACCACGATGGTGGTGACAACGGTGGTGGTGGCGCGTGGGTAGCGCTGTGGTGGGAGCCGAGGGCTCAAAATCTCCAGAAATGATGTAGGTTAACCGATCTATCGAATCGGCAAGAAAAAGATTTCGCCGGAAAATTTGCCGGCACTGGTGGTGGCCGGACGACGGCGGTGGTTGCCGGAGAAGAGTGTGGCCGACGAGGGTGGCCGGCGAGGGTAGAGAGAAGAGAAGAGAGAGGGAGCGTGTGTTTTTATGTGTAGAAATATCTTTCCATAATAAGTAACTTTAAAAATCTGAATTTTAAGCCTTCTAATTTTAGAAGGCCTAAATGCATTATAAGGTAGTATAGATTGTGATTGTTTTTGGAATTACAAAGAGTGTAAAGTATAATAAATAGACTTTAAAACCGCATTTATCATCGTCATTTCATTTTTTTTAGAGGAAATCTTACCTACAATATAATGTAGGCAGTTACTTACATTTCATTTGAAAAATGTACGGTTCAGTCCCTGCAGTAAGTTTCTGATCCATGTATTCCTCTTGTCCCTATCTTTTTTTCAAAGGAAATGTAGTTAACTTACCTACAATATAATGTAGGCAGTTACTTACATTTCATTTGAAAAATGTACGGTTCAGTCCCTGCAGTAAGTTTCTGATCCATGTATTCCTCTTGTCCCTATCTTTTTTTCAAAGGAAATGTAGTTAACTTACCTACATTATAACGTAGGTAAGATTTCCCCTTTTTTTATATATAATAAATTTCATCATCAAACTTTATGTAGGATATGTTTGGCAAAACTAGCTGTATGCTGTAAACTGTAAGGTGTAAGCTATAAACTGCAAAGCTGTTAACATGAGCTACAAGCTGTATCTTTTTTTTTAATAAAAGTGTTTGGTAAATTAGTTGTTAAATGTAATTATAAGATGTAAAATGACATAAAATGACAAATCTATAATTGTAAACAAATGTTTGGAGGGTATATTAGTAATTTAAAGTTTTAGCAGCTCATAGACATTTAAAAAGCTCCATGAATCAGCTTTTCATTTTGGAGCTATTTGTTTGAAATAAAAGTTTGTAGGTAATGCATCCAAACGAAACTAGTTAGTTTATAGGAGATTATTTTATAACAAAAAGCTAATAGCTCCTCCAAAAAGTCCCTGCCAAACAGGCCCGTAATAAAACAAGCAAATTCTCCACTCGTATATACGCTACATAAATAAATTAAATCACTCACACAACTCAATTTTGGGCCCACGCATCACTTCCACAACTCGGTTTTTGGGACTATCGAGTCTTTTATTTTCTGCCTCCAAGACGCGTGGAGATAGGGTTGACGTAAGAACGAGCACACGTCCAATACGCCTCCCCCTCAACACTAGAAGCGTTTTTATTTGCTTAATACATTTGGTCTTACGTATTCAATAGTTATAGATTATGAATAGATGAAATGAATCAAGTAAGGAATGGGAGACATAAAATCTCCGATCCTTTTTTCTAGAAAAGATAATATATTGCTAGTGTTATCAATTGTTATGTTGTAGCTTGTTTTAATACAAGTTTTAACTCTAAATTAAGGATGCATTATCCGATAACGAGTGTTTCGTTTTTTATATTTTAAAACATCGTTATTTTGAAATGTAAATACAAGAATCTTTAACTTTTATATAGTTTCCGTGTTATTTACAGCTACAACTATAGTATAAAATGATTACGTAAAACAAACATTTTCTCGCTAGTTTTGCTAAACCCATTTGAATTGAAAATCTCATGCGTGCTATGTTATTGTAAGCCAAAATCAAGCCATGAGTATCGAATAGCAAACAAGTAACTTATAAGGTTTCATTGATGTGGGGTGATTAACTTACATCTACACCGAAGAATGACATTTGTGTGGTGTTATATAATAGTAATAATGTAGTGTTACAAACATAGAATAAGCTAATAATATTCTATAGGACTATCAATTAGCAGTTAACGTTGTGCACAAAATGCTTGTTTGGAAACAAGCAACTAGCATTTCTAACTTTTCGAAACACTTCAAATCAAAATGCTACTTCTAGTAGTATTTACGAGCAATTAGTGTTTCTACTACTGGGATTATGACTATACATCTACGTTATCAAACACTTTATCAAAACAAACAGTTATTGCTATTGCTTTCCACTACTGATTACTGTTACTTTTTTTCGCTACCGCTATCTTCGCCAAATATACTCTACATCTCGTTCGATTTATGTCCATGTTGATTTGTTTTATATTGTCTTGTTTTGATGTTTGGTTTAGTCGTTTAGGGGGGAGGGAGTGGTACCCTAGTACCCTAATTGCCACATCACCTCTATCCAATAAAAACCCTCCAACTCAAAACTACCCAATTCTACCCTAACACTACCCGATTTGGAGGGAGTGGTACCCTAGTACCCGATTTTATTTATTTATTTATTTTTTTTTTTTTATATTTTTAATACATAAAATCACATACAATATTAAAATAAAAACATACCATTTCATTAAAAATAAAAACATTACATAATACTTAAAAAAAAAGAAACATTACATAATACTTAAAAAAAGAAACATAACATAATATTTAAAAAAAAAACTAGATTAAAATAAAAAAAAAACCCACTAATCATCGAGATGCGGCAAGTATTGACGTGCTACGTGCTCCGTGAGATCATATCGAAGACGTTCATGGAGAACTTCGTCTAGTAACTCCGCTACCTCACTGTTGTCGAACACTGGCTGGACCGGCTCATCCATTATATGAACCGGTGAGATTTCCCTCCCTTCGCGTTTTATAACCATATTGTGCAAAATAACACACGCATGAACCTGATTGGCAATCTTCGCTTTGGTCATAGCTTGGAGAGGTCGATCGAGAATTTTCCATTTTCCTTTGAGAGCACCAAAAGCTCGCTCGACATCCTTTCTCGCCCCCTCTTGTAACTTCTTAAATCTCTTTTCCTTTGGTCGGTTGGATACGGGTATGCTTTAACAAATGTGGACCACTTAGGATAGATTCCATCTGTCAAATAGTAGCCGCGTTTGTAAAAGCGTCCATTCACGTGGAATGAACTGTTCATCGTCGTTCCATTTCGTTCTGTAAGATACAAGTCAGACTGATTCAGTACGTTGATATTGTTGTTTGACCTCGGGGGACCAAAAAAAGCATGCCAAATCCACATATCTTGTGACGCGGTGACTTCAAGCATAATAGTGGGAACACCATAGTCACCTCTCGTATATTGCCCTCTCAAATGTCTAGGACAATTTTTCCATTTGACGTGTGTACAGTCGATGCTACCAAGCATCCCAGGGATGTGATGCTTCGCTTCATGGGCCTGGAAAATGCGTGCAAGGTCGTGTGCTGTCGGCCTACGTAGGTACTCTCGACCGTACAACTCAATGATGGCCTCACAAAAATAATCAAGACTTTCACGTGACGTTCTTGCAGACATGCATAAATATTCATCATACTCATCGGGGGATTGCCGGTTGCGAGTTGCCTAACGGCCGATGTGATTTTTTGTTTCGCCGTGAAACTTTTTTTGTTTCGCGCGTCATAGCCTTCTTGAAAATATGGGTATCTCGCTTCAATGTCGCCCACTATTTGCAAAAACATGCTTTTCTCCATTCGATTTTTTTTTAAAAGTAATCTTCGTTGTACTTTGGTGCTTCAACGAACCAATCATTCTCTAGAGTTTGAAGACCTATTTCCCGATGACGATTTATGCTACTACGGCTAGAGCTTGCCGTGTCTTCAAGAAACTGAGTCGCTTGAAGCATAAGTTGCATCGAGCTACCCGTGGATAGATCGTCGGACGAAGACGGAATAACGTATTCGAATTCGGAAGAATCGGAAGACATTTTGATGATAAAAGGTTGGGATTTTATGAGAAATTGAAATGTGGAGGTTATTATTTTTTTTATTTTTTTTTTTGAGATATTAGTGTTTTTTTTTTTTTTTTTTTTGTGAATAAATGAGTGTTTGATATTTGGTTTAAAGGGATTTTTTTTTAAAATTAAAACTAACAACTAGCCGTTGGCTAGTCCCCAACGTTCCAAAATTTGAATTGCCACACTCTTCACCGATCAGGCTTGGAAGCCGAAATCACTACCCGAGCCCCCACGGGGCGGTGTTGCCGATCGGGTACCACTACCTGATTCACTACCCGAGCCCCACTCCCTCCCCCTTAGGGGTTGGTCCGCTAGAGTTTCTTTTTTGCCTTTTGGATTGTCTCGACATCAACGTATAGCTGTTGGCTGTTGCAAATGAATTTCTAAAAGCGTGTTTGGTTTGTACATCATTACATGTTGCCTAAATTATTTATATTATTTTTAACTAAACCATGGCGTACTGATATACCAGATTAGCAGTTTTAATTTAGCTTAGACAAATTTAACATGATTACTTATCAATCCCAATAAAAGCTTAACTAAAATAATGTGTAGCTATATACTGTAATATAATTTAACATTATATAAGATCCTTATAAGATTTGCATAGCTAAAACGAAAATAATGTGTAGATATAATATTATTTAACATTATATTAAGATCCTTATAAGATTTTGATAGCTAAAAATATTAATATTTATTATGAATTATCGGATGAGCATATGGTATTTTGAGTTATTAGTCACTATCTGATTTCCATGATTGACTATGAATTATTAGTTACTTGTTTCTTCATTAATGCTCGGTTTCACTTGTTCCTCCGTGTATTCACTAAATGTATAATGCACGATTATTGTATAAATAGCTCATGAAAATGATGAAATAAAATGCACCAGGATCAGTTTTCTTATATTATCGAATCTTTTTATAATTATATTGTCACAAGCTTCGTTAATTATAATAATATTCAAGTTATTAATGAATTATTAATGTATATTATGGTGATGGAAAGTTTTGTAGAAATAGTTAACAAAAGCATATTAGCTGTCTTTATTTCATACCCATGTAATCACGTGTATGGCCGTCGTTATCTTCCTTTCGATATTTTGACTTGCTAACCTAATAACAGCTATTATTAAAACGCGCTATTTAATTATGTGTCTTAAAATTCCATTTATACTAACCAACGGATAGCTATCTTTTTATAGTACTAAATAAGTTAATTTTTGAAAATATTATTTTTCTTTTTTATACTGTTTTTACATTTATACCTTATAGGGTGAAAATGAGTAAAAGTGATGTAAAAATATAAATGTCAAAATATTCTAAATTAAATTGTGTCAATCAATTAAATGAGTATGTAAATTCCTTTCCTTTTTTGTATGCGGACATAATTGGCGTTGAGTCAAACCATGAGGTGTTGATTTTTTTTAGGTTTGATGAAGTGTTTATTTGGAGAAAACTTAGAATGACATGGAATTCTTCTTGTTAGTGAAACATATAAGTATGTATCTATTTGATTAGTTATAATTTTGAAATCTACATAAATGTATGTTTTAGGGTCTTTGTAGTATGTCACTTTGGCTTCGAGGTAGTAGTATTTAACAATCGTTTGGTCGAACTATTAGTTACTGTCATTCTAATTCCTATTATACGAGAGGTGATACGCATATCATTAAAAATAATGTGCGCATAATAAAATTACATTAGTTATGTATATAGTAGAACATCATATATGCATGATTGTAGTGTGCACATCATTTTTAGTGGTGTGCATATCACCTCATCTATTATATTGTTAGCTCGATATGATCTAGATTATTGACAAAAGAAAAGGGATTTTGAAAGAGGAAAGCTAATAGCATGTGGTACAAGACCCAATAATACAACCATACAAGTTGGTCATGTGAAATCTGTGAGTTCTATTATTCGATGCACATGATTCGGGTAGTGTTGAGATGTGTTCCTTTTTGTTCTATCAACTTGCACAAACACATAAGCTAAGCACAATTTTTATTCTTTAGACAAGCTCTTTTTAGACATTTCAACAATAGTTTGATGTTTTATGTTTGTTTTTTTCCCCATTCCATTGGCATCATTATATTGAAATGAAAATATTGCAAATAACTATTTTGTAGGTCACGAAATCAGGGACGGAGCTAGAGGGGTCCCGTGGATGTCTTTAACACCTATGGATTTTTCGATTTAATGTTAATTTTAAGAAAAAACTATCAATTTTTCTCAAATGAATCTTAAATAACCTCGGTCCATTGAAATGTGTTTTTATTCTTATTTAGTTAGTATATTAAACTCTATTATATTACGGTTAAAAAAATTGTGCATCCGGTCATATTTGTTCCTGACTCCGTCCCTGCACGGAATAATAACAAAAAGTATCCGAGGGTGTGTGGGATTGCTTTTTATTTTATTTTTCTCTTTGATTAACCTTTTTCTTAAGCTAAAAAGTATGTTTTTCCGTCCAAATGCTTTCCTACTTAAAAATAAATAAAATAAAATAAAATTAAATTAAACATATTAAGAAATGCTTATTTCGTATTAGTCGTTGATATTGAATTAAAATGACGTTTTTACTTTCATATTTAACTTAGAACCTTTTATAAATTAACTTACTTGAAAATTTATATTAAAACTATTACTTTTTAAAAATATATTGCGTTGTCCGAAAAATAATCAAATCCAAACATTGGTTTCAAAGTCTTTTTTTACACATATTTATTAACACTCATTAGATCCCGCTTGGTTCATTGCCAATTATTAAGAGGCGGTTTATACGGAAACACCCCCCCCCCCCCCCTCCTCCACCCCTCCCCTCTCTTCTTATAAAGGGGGGTTTACAATTATTGCACCCATTGAAAGATTGTACTGTGTGCATCGTGATGTTGTACTATGTGTTTCGCGATTTGTACGGTTGACCCATAAAGAGTCCTTATAGTATATCTCATTGTTAAATGTCTATATAAAAGTTATGACATCTAATGGTGTAAGTGTTGAGATATATTTTGCATTCGACTAGATTACCGCTACCCGTGTTATTGTTTCTTGGAAAATCCTTATAAATACTTCATTAAAAAGTATAAATGAGAAGTTAATCATTTAAACATTACTACAAACTAACTATAACGACTCCCAAACAACCACTATAGACACCTCACTCTCACATGACTTTACATGAGTAAAACTTACTATCACTAATGACAATTAGGTTAATCATTATAAACTACAGTAGTTATTACATTAACAAGCAACCAATATAACACCTCACACTCACATGACTTCACATATGTTAATCTAACTATCACTTAGATGAATTAAACTTCTGACTATGTAGTCGTAAACTCAAGTCTAGGAATTGCTAAACTCTATCAAATAAATAAGGGACGATTCATTGTACGTTTATTTCGTGGGGTGACAAATTAATTTTCAACTCAAAATACCATATGAAAACACGATACGAAAATAAACAGTTTATTGATGGATTAAAATGCGTTTTGGGTTGCTGCCGCAACGACATACAACGAAGGATATTTAATTCGAGCTGCCTGACAAAATTGATACTCCAAAATCTCCATAAACTCACCGGTTACACTAATCTTATTTGTTACTAGAGCTCTATTTATTGTAGAGAAATGACATGCAATCCATCACATTATGGATGACATACAAGGTTAGCAAGATAGATAAAAAGATAAGCAGAGAAGTGACATTTTTTTCTTCAAATCAAACTTGGTCAACGATGCTCCTTGATTACTATGCGTTAAACCCTAAATACTAGGGCTGAGCATCAGATCAAAATCAAATTGAACCGATCAAAACGAACCGATTCAAAAATCGAGTTTGTGAAAGACCTGAACCAAGATCCGAACCAAAGTGACTCAGTTCGGTTAGGTTTTATGTCTGTTCATTTGGTTCGGTTCGGTTTATATGATTTATGTGTGTTTTTATCGGTTTTGGCTCGAACCGAACCGAACTGAAAATCATAAATATATTGAACCGAAAACCGAACCGACTGGTCGATTCGGTTTTGGTCGAACCGGTTCAATTCGGATTTTTGATTCCATTCTGTTTTCGATTTATTTTTTCGCAGCCATACGTATTGTTGACATGTATATTTTAATAGATAAAGTTTTTTTGAGAAAACCTTAATTCCTGGTTCATATTGCTAACTATATCACTTTTGACATTTAAAATCCATTACACACATCGTTTGAAGGAGATTATTTTGTAACAAAAAGATAACAGTTTCCCCAAAAAGCCTCTACCAAACAGGCCCATCATCTCCGGTCTCCACTCTCCATCTTTATATTTGTTTCACTCTTCATCATGTAGCTAAGAGAAAATACACAAGTTAAGAACATATATTACAAAAAAACGGATGAAAATTTTCTGTTCATATTATCTGAAAATAGCGGATTTTTTTACTAAGATATACGTAACCTCATCATGTTAATTTTGGAACCGTTTTTTACCTTTTCCCATCTACTTTCAAATGTTTACACCTAGCGACTTTTGAATGTTAAAACAAACAATCTTGTTGTTAGGTCGTTTGATGATAGTTTATAAAAAGATATATTATTTTGCTTAAATAAAGTAAATCAAAAAAGCAAATATCTTTCATATAATAAAAGAATTACATTATTTCGGAGTGATTTTGTCAATTCATTCTTATTGGAAAAACGATTGGGCCAATAGTAGAGCTCGATTTCGCCACGTAAGTAAAATCGTGTGATGTGATTAGTTAATAAAAGTCAAAATTAAATTGATTTTGGTCAAACTTTAATAAATTTGGTGAAAATTTTGGTTGATAAAAAAACACATAAAAATATAGGTATAGGTGTCAAATTTGTGAAAACAAAAACTTAAAAAAATATGAGGTAATTAAAAAAACTTTGGTGGTTGAATTTTTAAAAATTATATAGAGTTAAGTGTAATATTATAAGCCTCCATAATTTTGAACAACTTTAGATTATAAACAAATACCCCCTTATACTTTATACCCGTTATACTTTATATTTTAAAAAATACAATATATATATTGTTTTAAAATAACAGCATATAAATTTGCATAAGATTATAAGTATCAATTTTTTACTATATACATTCAATAAGGACTCATTTATTTTATTTTGAAAAGTTTAACATATGTGAACACGAGTTTACATTTTAAATACGGCTAAATTACTGAAAACGGGAATACAATTATCAAATTGTAAACACGGGTTACTTTAGTATAAAAATAAATATACGTAATTGTACTTATAACAATGACTCATGTAATTCTTATTTATTTATTTAAGGATATCTAGAAAAACATTTTTAAAAAACTTAAAGGGTTATACTTTAACTTTACCAACGCTCATTATGTGTTATTAAACTTGCATCATGTGTACAACATAATATCAGTAGTGAAATTTAAATAACAACATCAACATTTTTGTCATTTAAATAAAATTAAATCTTAAGTTACCTAACTGAAATTTTTACAAATATTTTACCAAATTCTAATGGATATTATTATTATTGCATAATGAAAAACTCGTGCATAAGTATTAGTTGTACTTATATCACAATTTTTATGGACAAATTCTTATATGTGTATATACTGAATTAAAATGTTAAAATAAATTTGATTTACTAGGCGAGTACCCGCGCCTAGCGGCAGCGGTTTCTAGCGTCAGATAATTAATGATTTGTGATACTATGGTGAGTGTTTTGTGTAGCGTTTAAAATAGAACGTGAACCGATGAAAATGCAATTGCAAACGGTTGTACTATACGATAACTAAAGTCTAGACAAAATTCTTAACATCTATCAAACAGCATATAAAAACATTTAACGAAAATGAAAGTAAACATTACATCAGTTATAAGATAAAAACTAACAACACACATTTCTTGTCGCGTAAAACTAACAAGGATGGGATTAATGGTGCCGTTGTTAAGAAGAACGCAATTACCAAAATTAGCATGAATGTGATTAGCCCAAAATTAAAAAATAAAAAATAAAAAAATTGGCTAATTTTGGCTATTTTATAAAAGATTTTGGCACATTTAGCCCCATTTTTCTTTTTGAAATGGGCGTATTTAGCCTATTGAAAAGTTAAATGTGCACTAACGGGCACATATTTTCTCTTAATTGTAAAACATTATAATCGTTTTTGAAAAAAAAACTTATATATATAATATATTTATATAGCGACAGATCGTTTTGTGTTAAAAAAAGTTTATGGGTTCTAAACGAAAAATAATAAAAGTTTGAAGATTTGGGGATTAAACATAATGTTTTGAAACCCGGTACGACCCGGGTGGTTCAACCGGTTGAACCGTTCCCGTCGAAAAAAGGGTCGACTTAAACCGAGTCAACCCGACAAGTTGGTTCAAAATGGGTCAAATTAAACAGGGTCAACCCACCGGTTTTGAAGCGTCCAGGGTCAACCCGGTTTTCGATATGTATTAATAGTTTCAAATTTTCACTTTTTTACTTTTTGGTTTTTCCTTTATATATAGTGTAACAGGGTATCCGCGCGTTGCGGCGGCTATTAACCGGAAAAATAGATCTCGATGAGACCTGATTCACCGGTTTGTATCGGTTTCAACGGGTCCTCTCTAGTTCATTTTCGGATGGCTGTTATTGGTTAGCCAAACTGGTGGCGACACCAGTTTCCGGTTGAACCCGTCGGTCCGATCCGATTTTCAAAACTATATGTACCATCAACTTGTTAGCTTGTATGAAGCTTTGTGTGTTTTATTAATTTGTATAATGTATATAATAACATGTACTTTTCATTTTAGGGTGTTTTAAAAATAATATTAATTAGTATGTTTAATTATTTTATATTTAGAATTATGTTGTAGCTTGTTTAAATTATACATTGTGAAAATTTTATTATACTTTTTAGTAAGACAGTTTTAGTGATAAAAAAAAGTTTATGAGTTATAAACGAATAATAGTAAAAGTTTGAGAAATTTGGGATTAACATAATATTTTGAAACCCGATTCGACCAGGGAGGTTCAACTGGTTGAACCGTTCCGGTTAAAAAACGAGTCAATATAAACCGGGTCAACCCGACGGGTTGGGTCAAAAAAACGGGGTCAAATTAAACCGGGTCCTGGATCAACCCGGTTTTCGATGTGTATTAATAGTTTCCTTTTGAAACATATGTATGTATTAATAGTTGAAATTACTCATAATTAATTATTTCAACATTTCTTTTTTAATTTTTTCCACATTTCACTTTCTTGACTTTTTACTTTGACCATTTTTCTATTATAGATAGTATAGATGTGTAAACTTCGCGTGTGCACAAAACTTATAGTTATATATATAATTATATGTAATTACTTTTAAAAATATAATATTCAGTATTAATACAAAATAATTTTTTTTTATCAAAAACTAGTTTTCTTATATGACATTGTCAACAACCATATTAGTTACATACGGGCAAAAAGTTAAATAAACATGAAAGGGATGTGATGTCGATGTACAGTAATATGCAGTGTAACGTTTAAGCTACCGACAAAAGTAGCGTGGTCATTTCATCATTGTAATTTGTAAAGCGTACACCACAATTGACTAGGTTTTCATTTGGTTATATCAGCCATACAAAAAATATGGTGTAATATAAATTTTATATGAGTATGTATATTTTTTAGACTATGTGTCATATTTTTTTACAGCAACGCAAGATTTATTTAAAGCGACTCAAGATTTATTCAAAAATATAATATAGATTTTTTTTAAGACCACATCACATTGATAGTGAGATCAACTTGCAAAAAACGTGTACATATTTTTTTACAGCAACGCAAGATTTATTAAAGCCACTCAAGATTTATTCAAAAATATAATATAGATTTTTTTTAAGACCACATCACATTGATAGTGAGACCAACTTGCAAAAAACGTGTACATATTTTTGCATAAAAGATATACATTAAATTGAATATGAGCATTATGCATGGTGCATTTTTTTCCCTTCATCAAGTTTTTATTCCATCGACTTTTCTTTCTTTTTTTTTTTTTTTTTTTTTTTTTTTTTTTAAGTTTTAATGAGTCAGTCTATAGCATATTATAAACGATGAATATTTAAATATTAGTATTGTAAAAAATATTATTATGAGCTTATGTCTATTTATTATAATCTTCTATAACAAGTTGAGGTTTTTGTATTAGCTTTATAAATACCTCTCAATTGTAACTTATTAGTATTATCTCATAATAAGAATTCTCTCTTTCTTCTTTTATTTTTGTGTTTTTGTTCATTATGGTAACATTTTCTTCTATAACTGATATTATTGAATTTGTAATGGCTATGTCAACACTCAATAAGGTTGATACAAAACAAAACTGTTGTATGTACACATAAGGTGATTGACTAACACAATCAAAAGATAAAATGATAATCGGATTTAGATTTGGTGTTGGTTTGATTGAAAGTGAGGATAAAAAAAATAAATGGTAATTTGAATATTGTTTTGTTTTAATAAGAAATATGTATGGTTTTAATTGTTAATATAGTTTTAACTCATATGAGTAATTAAATATTACGGAGTACTAGTATAAAACAAAAGAAAGTGAGTAAATTGTGTGATCCTATATTGGTGAGAGTATGATGCTCAGATTTGTGAGTAAAGTCATCAAGTCATAGAGGAATCGATATATGGGTTTAGATTCATTGATTGTAATTAGCAAAACAAACTGGACATTGTTTTTTATGAAATGATTTCATTCTTCAAATCAAAAAGCATATAACAAACGGGCCTTTAGTTAACGAGGTTAAAAGCCTAAGTACTTAAACTTGCAAGTAAGAATTGATAAATAAATGAGTAATGATATAGGGAACTAATTTATAAGACTAAATTTATGCCTAACCAATTAATCATGTGACATGTGGAATACACATTTTCTCTTTCATGATACTCACCACTAATTTTGCCATGTGTCGTCATTTTAGAGTTAGGCATGCTTTTAGGCATAAATTTTAGTCATGCAAATCATTTTCCTAAATAAATATAAAAGCATTGCTATATTTTTAAGTTTTGTTCACAACTCACCTTTTTAATCATTATTATGTAGTTACAAAGATTTCTAAGCATGCAAAGTAGAAACAAGTATCATTTCTCTATACACAAACATAAACATCAACCGCAAATAGAAATTTTGATCAACCGCAAATGACAGTCTATTCTAGTATATATTCTCGTTTCTTCTTACACAGTTTTATGTATTCTCTTTTGATATTTTGTACAAAAATAAGAACACGTTTTAGCCGCTCACAAAATGATATATGTTCCAAACCTCGCTAGATACAAATTTGGAGTGGCTAAAGAAATGTCGGAAACGATCATGATGACACTTCACTTAAGCCACGTACATCTAAGTTAAAAACTCATCGAACTTGAATAGAAAAAACCCCTTCCATTAACTCGTTTATATGTGTGAATGACTGAATGGTGATGTTGAAATGTTTATTACAGTACATCTCAATGATCTAAATTTAATAGGTAAATATATAGTCTAAAAAACAAAGTAAACTCATTGAAACATAGAATGACGCCAAAGAAGGAGTTTTTACGTGTTTAGCGTTAGAAGGATATGAGAAGTCAAGAAATGACACATGGGCTCGGAATTTTAGGTTCTAAGGTGCAGTTACGGGTTCATACCGAAAGTTATAAAATATACATGAGCTATAAATTCAGGGGAGCAAAAACACATGGGTTTCGTATCTTTGGCTACCTTTAATAACAACCTTCGTCAGCCATCATCTTTCTTGCCACATCACATTTCTGTCTCCTACAACCTTTTAGGCACAATAAGACGACATATACATTTTAATTATTAAAACACACACAAACAACCACACAACCTAAGTTGTCTGGACGACCCTCATACCCAAAATCATGACTGGCAACCTTCGACGACCTTGAAGCCACAACAAGGAAGACCCTCAGCAACCTTGACAACCCAGTAGGTTGTCACCCTTATTGTGCCTAGCCTTAAATAATGACGCATCGCAAGTGCCAAAGTGTAACAAGGAGATTGTGATTATCAGTGTCATATAATTTTTTCTTTTTACAAATAATTTCATAACCAACTTAGTATAATAAGACAACCACGGTCACTATCAAAATATACCTCATTTAAACACACACATATATACTCCACCAAAATACACACACTCACACACAAAAGCAAAAAAACACACAATCACGACTTGATCGTGCAGTCGATCAACTCCTCCCTTGTTTGATCAATGACTGCGCTCTTGTAATAGTGTAGGACGCGTCTTGCATGTCAAGGTGGCAACGAAAATCACGACCATGACCATCTATTACACATGGTCTCAGAGCTTTATATTACCGTTGGGTATATTTTTTTTTCTTGAAAAATTGTAATATCGAAAATACTAACACTTGAACTTTTTTCTGTAGAAATGACTCAAAATAACGATAACACTAACACTGCACTAAGTTCTGCGTTCAAAAGCTTTTTTGATCGAGAAAAGTTGACTGGCTCTAAGAATTTCAATGATTGTCACCGCTCTTTGAGAATTGTCTGTAGAGTTGCTGACCGGTTGAACTATCTGTATGAACCTTGTCCTGCTGAACCAACCGGACCTGAAGCTACTCAAGCTGAAAAGGACGCTTGGAAAATTGAGTATAAGCGTCATAATGATGTGGCTTGTCTTATGTTGGGAACGATGGAACCTGCTCTTCAAAAGCAGTTCGAAAACTACTTCCTATATAACATGCTCAATGAACTTCGAACTATGTTCGAGAAACCAGCTCCTGTCGAGATTTATGACTTGATCGATGCATTACACAGCTGTAAGCAGGGAGAGGGTAAACCCGTAAGTGCTCATGTACTGGAAATGAAAAGTTACATGGACCAATTAAGGGAACTTGGCAAGACTTATGAAGATGACATGGCCGTGAACTTGATCAACAGATCCCTTAACAAGGATTTCAATGGTTTTGTTCGAAACTTCAATATGCACTGCGTGGGGAAGACAGTTACTGACCTACACACATTGCTAATTGATTATGAGAAAGGGTTACCTCAAAAGGCTCCAACTCCCCACGTACTTGCTATTCAGGTTGGACGGATAAATAAGCCAAAACCGCAGCGTGCGAACAACAAAAAGGTGAAGGGAAAAGGGAAAGTTGATAAAGGTAAAAAGGTTATGGCCTATCAACCAGAACCCAAGAAGTACCCTACTCCTAGGAAGGAAAATCCTAAAAAGGATCAAGCATGCCACCACTGCAAGGTCGTTGGGCATTGGAAGAGAAATTGTGCTCTCTATCTTGATGAATTGCGGGCAAATAAGATGAAGTACAAAGGGTCCTTGGGCGCCGGTTCTTCAGGTAGTTTATTTCTCATTGAATTATTTACTTTAAATCATAAAAATTCCTGGGTATATGATACTGGATGTGGTATTCACATTTGTAATACACTGCAGGGGTTTAGAGTGGAGAGGAAGCTAGCCTATGGGGAGCAATATCTGCACGTGGGAAATGGCGCACATGCAGCTGTTGAAGCCATAGGAACGTTTAGTTTAGTATTGCCTTCGGGCTTAGTACTGTTATTGAACAATTGTCATTACGCACCTTCTATAATTAGAGGTGTTGTTTCCTTTTCAGTTTTGTTGGATGATGGTTTTACTCATACTATTTCACGTAATGGAATTTCTGTTTCTTTAAATGGTGTATTTTATTTTAATGCAATTACTGTGAATGGTGTGTTTGAAATTGATGTGATTGGAAATGAATCTAACAAATATAATAATTCGATGTTTAGCATCAATAAGAAAATAAAGTTAGACTTGAATTCTTCTTATCTTTGGCATTGTATACTTGCTCATATAGGCAAGGCTCGCATGCATAAGCTGCAACAAGAAAGGCTTTTGCAAAATATCAATGATGAATCATTTGATAAATGTGAGTCATGCATATCTGGGAAGATGACGAATAAACCTTTTCATAGCAATATGGAGAGGGCTTCTGATCTACTTGGTCTTATTCATACTGATGTGTCTGGACCACTTAGACATGTGTCAAAGAGAGGTGCTAGCTACTTCTTAACCTTTACTGATGATTTAAGCCGTTATGGTTATGTTTATTTACTTAAGCATAAACATGAGGTGTTTGAAACATTTAAGGTTTTCAAAACTGAAGTAGAACTGCAATTGGGAAAGAAGATTAAAGCTCTTCGATCTGATAGAGGAGGTGAGTATCTAAGCCAAGAGTTTAAAGATTACTTAGCTAAGAATGGAATTGTCCAGAATCTCACTTCTCCATATACTCCACAACAAAATGGTGTATCTGAGAGAAGAAATCGTACATTGTTGGATATGATACGATCTATGTTTAATCTTACTACTCTACCTTTATCCTTTTGGGATTATGCTTTAGAATCAGCTGTTCGCATTCTAAATATGGTTCCCACAAAGAAGGTTGATAAGACGCCATATGAAATATGGCATGGTAAAGCTCCTAACCTGTCTTTTTTAAAGGTCTGGGGTTGCGAGGCGTATGTTACACGTGACTCAGCAGATAAACTCCAACAAAGATCTGTAAAGTGTATCTTCGTAGGATACCCTAAGGAAACTATGGGTGACTACTTTTACTATCCAACTGAAAATAAAGTAATTGTTGCTAGGTATGGAGATTTTCTTGAAAGATATCTCGTATCTCAAGAATTCAGTGGGAGAGTTTATGATATGGAAGATGATCAAGAAGATGCATTATCTTCTGAAAACACTAACGTACTTCCGGTAGAACCTGATAGTATGGGTCGTCCACCAGAAGTTGAAGTGATTCCCGTTCGTAGATCTGTAAGGACTACGCGTACACCTGAACGTCTATGTCTTACCGTAGAGGTTGAGGAAACTATGTTAGGAGATCTTGGAGAGCCTACTAGTTATAAAGCTGCCATGGCAAGTCCTGATAAGGACAAATGGCAAGTTGCAATGAATGAGGAAATGCAATCCATGAGAGAAAATGAAGTATGGGAAGAGGTTGACTTACCTCCAAACGCCACGGTAGTTGGAAGTAAGTGGCTCTATAAAATTAAGACTGACATGGATGGCAATATATACGTCTAAAAAGCTCTTCTAGTTGCGCAAGGTTTTACTCAAACTTATGGCATAGATTATGAGGAGACCTTTTATCCTGTAGCGGACATTAGAGCTATTAGAATTCTCATAGCTATAGCGGCATACTATGACTATGAGATATGGCAGATGGATGTCAAAACCGCCTTCTTGAATGGTCGCTTAGATGAAGACATCTATATGAAGCAACCTGAGGGGTTCGTGAATCCACAATTTCCAAACCGTGTATGCAAACTTCAAAGGTCCATTTATGGATTGAAGCAAGCATCAAGGCAATGGAATAAGAGATTTGATGAAGAAATCAAAAGGTGTGGATTTATTCAAAATCTTGATGAGCCATGTGTATATCACAAAGTTAGTGGGAGTGATGTAATTTTCCTTATCCTTTATGTCGATGACATATTAATTATGGGAAAAGACATTCCAAGTTTGCAAAATGTTCAGGCATATCTTGGGAAGTGTTTTTCCATGAAGGATTTAGGAGAAGCTGCATACATTCTGGGAATCAAGATCTACCGAGATAGGTCAAAGCGGTTAATTGGTTTAAGTCAAAGCGCTTACATTGATAAAATATTAAAGAGATTCAATATGCAAAATTCCAAGAAAGGATATTTGCCGATGGAAGTAAAGCATGGCTTATGTAGTGATATGTGTGCTTCAACACCTGCTAGGGTGGCACGCATGCAGAAAGTTCCTTATGCTTCGGCAGTAGGATCTATTATGTATGCTGTGAGATGCACAAGGCCAGATGTGGCGTTCGCTCAGAACATGACCAGTCGATATCAACAAAATCCAGGTGAACTTCACTGGACTGCTGTTAAACATATTCTAAAGTATCTTAGGAATACGAAAGATATGCTTTTAGTGTATGGTGGAAATCCAGAAACAGATCTTGGTGTTATAGGTTAGTGTGATGCGTCCTGGCAGTGTGATAAAGAGGATACGAAGTCTCAGACGAGTTATGTCTTTGTCATCAATGGAGGAGCAGTTGACTGGAAGAGCAAGAAGCAGAGTACGATTGCGATGTCTGCGACAGAAGCCGAATACATAGCTGCTTCGGAAGCTACAATGGAGGCTGTTTGGATTAGGAAATTCATTTCAGGGCTTGGTGTTATGCCTTCAATTGAATCGCCTATTGATATGTATTGTGACAATTCTGCTGCAATCATATTTGCCAATGAACCTTGAGTCATGAAGGGCACCAGAAATTTTCAAGAAGTATCACTATGTTTGGGAACAAGTCCGTGAAGGTGAAATTAATCTATTGAAAGTTCACACATATGATAACTTAGCTGATCCTTTCACTAAGGCTTTGGCTAAAGACAAGCTTATTGGACTTGCCAATGGAATTGGACTTCGTTTAACTAATAGTTTCATGCATAACTGTGATTAGTATTTGGATAAAGGATATTGTAAAACATTTATTATTTTGATGAAATAAAGTTTGGATTATGTTTATTTTCATTTATAATATTGTTGTCCTATATTTGCATGTTTAATCCATGAGTAACTAAGTTATTCTAAATGTCCGTTGTCGATTAATGATATGGGAGTATCATTGAACTAAGACAAATCTGAGAGATGTGGTAGAATATACTTGAAAGTATATTGATGAGAATGCATACCAATTTCAGATGATATTCAATGAATTGAATATAGGACTTATCCCAACTACATAATTTACTTTGTGGATATTGTTATAAGTAAATTATGAATAGTTATCCTCAGACTTGATATACCAGATAAGTGTCATGAATGTAGTGCATGTCTGTGGAGCAACTTAACGCTATACGTAACTGGTAGTCATAAGGGTTGTTTTCAGAAATGTTACAAAGTTTGTGGGTTAGTCTCGTAGTCAAGATAGAATTTGTTTCTTCAAATTTATTTGGAGTTTAATATTGTTGGGCCCCTCGTAGGGTTGAAAAGATGTTTGTGCGGCAGCACCCAAAATCTCCCCTAAAAATGTTTAGAAGATTTGGTAATCTTGGTCAATCACTTACAACGAGAAACAGAATAGTTTTATAAAGAATGACTTAATTCCATATATTTATTTAACGTGGTATTAGAAACAAAAGGATAATAATAATGAGAAATCATTAAAAGGTTTTTCAGGAGCCTTACTCGAGTTGTGCTAGAGGCATCGAAGTGTTGCTAGACGCTAATCGATGTGATCACTCTATTAAGATATATCCAAGTGGGAGCTGTTGGTTTTATGGATATAAATTAGTAGACGTGAGTTAGGATCGAACTCGAGACCAAGGGATTGCACACTTTACGTATGAGAATTAAAGTTAATAATTAAATATAAATGTTGTATTTATTTATTAATTAAACGAAATAACTAATGGACATTAAGTAATTAGTTGTAATGGACTAACGGTCGTTAAATGTAATTGGAAATGGACTAGATTGCAAATATTGGGAAGGTTCCGGAATCCCTTTTGGGATGTGTGAACCGATCGGCCAAGGAGGACCCAAACCCAACCCAACTCAAACTCAAACTTGTTCACCAAGTTTAGTTTAGTATATATACAAGGCTAGGGATCTTGTGTTTTGCATCTCTTGTATTCATTAAGCTAAACCTAAATTGTTTTTGTGTGTTTCTTGCTTAAAACCGATCGTATACCTCTTGTGGGTGTCGATCCATACTTTTTCCAATCTAAAGTTATTTGGTTTGATTAAAACTAGCATTCCTTTAATTCGGTTTAGTACGTGTGTACAAGAAAGTGGTACTAACACAATATTGTTAGTATTCTTGGATTGAATTACAAAATGGTAAGGGGTAATTCACATAATCCTAATTAAATCAAATTAGGGTTCTTCCATTGCTAGTTTGTGGATTTGGTTCTTGTTCGGCTAGAATCAAGTAAGGTACGCATATTCTTGTTTATGTTAATTAATTATTCGTTAATAAATCTATACGCTTCCGCATGTATACTTTGATGTTTTGTGATTATTTATTTATTGTCATGTTATATAAATCCAACAGATTCATTGTACGTGTAATTCATGGGGTGACAAATTGACAATTTTTAACTCAAAATAGCACATGAAAACACGATACGAAAATAATCAGTTTATTGATGGGTTAAAATGCGTTTTGGGTTGCTCCCGCAACGACATACAGCGAAGGAAATTTAATTCGATCTGCCTGACAAATTTGATGCTCCAAAATCTCCATAAAACTTACATGTTACACGTTTTAAAATAAACAGTTTATTGATGGGTTAAAATGCGTTTTGGGTTGCTCCCGCAACGACATACAGCGAAGGAAATTTAATTCGATATGCCTGACAAATTTGATGCTCCAAAATCTCCATAAAACTTACCTGTTACACGTTTCGATCTTATTTGTTACTAGAGCTTCTATTTATTGTATAGAAATGACATGCGATCCATCATATTATGGATGACATATAACTATATAGGGTTAGCAAGATAGATAAAAAGATAAGTAGAGAAGTGATATTTTTTTATTCAAATCAATCTTGGTCAACAATGTTCCTTGATAACTATGCGTTAAACCCTAAATAATAGGGTTGAGTACCGAGTCAAAATCGAACTGAAGTGATCAAACCGAATCGATTCAAAAATTGATTTTGTGATAGACATGAACCAAGAACCGAACCAAAGTGACTCGGTTCAGTTTTGTGTCGGTCCATCCGGTTCGGTTTATATAGTTTGGGTGTGTTTTTATCGGTTTTGGCTCAAACTGAACCGAACCGAAAGTCGTAAATATATTGAACCGGAAACTAAACCACCCAGTTGGTTCGATTTCGGACAAACCGGTTCAATTCGGATTTTTGGTTTGATTTTTGGTTTGTTTTTTACATCCATATATTTAAATCTTTTTATTGACATGTATATTTTGATATAGAAAGTTCTATAGAGAAAACCTTAATTCCTGGTTCATATTCTAACTATATCACTTTTGACATATAAAATCCACTACACACATCATCTCTACTCTTTATCTTTTCATTTGATTACAAAAAATGGATGGGATTTTTTCAATTCAGGCTATCCAGAAAGAACGAACTTTTTTGATTTAGATATACGCAACCTCATCATGTTAATCACGGAACCGTTTTTGACATTTTCTTATCTACCTTAAAATATACACACCTAACGAGTTTTGACACTTCTACCTCTTGTGAGAAAGTCTGAAAACCATTAATCTAGATGTTAGGCCGTTTGATGATGGTTTTAACTTTTAAGAAGATATATTGTTTTGCTTAAATAAAGTAAATCAAAAAAGCAAATATTTTCTTATATGAAATTGTCAACAACCAATTAATTACATAGGGGCAAAAAGTTAAAGAAACATGAAAGGGATGTGATGCCGATGTAATAAGCAACAAACGCGCCTCGTAAACGCGTTTGCGCATATATACAGTGTAACGTTTAAGCTACCGACAAAAGTAGCGTGGTCATTTCATCATTGTAATTTGTAAAGCGTACACCACAATTGACTAGGTTTTCATTTGGTTATATCAGCCATACAAAAAATATGGTGTAATATAAATTTTATATGAGTATGTATATTTTTTAGACTATGTGTCATATTTTTTTACAGCAACGCAAGATTTATTAAAGCGACTCAAGATTTATCAAAAATATAATATAGAATTTTTTTAAGACCACATCACATTGATAGTGAGATCAACTTGCAAAAAACGTGTACATATTTTTTTACAGCAACGCAAGATTTATTAAAGCGACTCAAGATTTATTCAAAAATATAATATAGATTTTTTTTAAGACCACATCACATTGATAGTGAGACCAACTTGCAAAAAACGTGTACATATTTTTGCATAATAAATTGAATATGAGCATTATGCATGGTGCATTTTTTTCTCATCATCAAGTTTTTATTCCATTGATTTTTATTTTTTATTATTTTTTTTTAAAGTTTTAATGAGTCAGTCTATAGCATATAATAAACGATGAACATCTAAATATGAGTATTGTAAAAAATATTATTTATGGGTTTATGTCTATTTATTATAATCTTCAGTAACAAGTTGAGGTTTTTCTATTAGCTTTATAAATATCTCCTAATTGTAACTTATTAGTATCATCTCATAATAAGAATTCTCTCCTTCTTCTTTTATTTTTGTGTTTTTGTTCATTATGGTAACATTTTCTTCTATAATTGATATTATTGAATTTGTAATGGCTATGTCAACACTCAATAAGGTTGATACAAAACAAAACTGCTGTATGTACACATAAGGTGATTGACTAACACAATCAAAAGATAAAATGATAATTTTGAATCAATAACTTTGCTTTAAGGGTATGTTTTGTTCGTAAAAAGGTTTGCAATCGGATTTAAATCGATTTGGTGTTGGTTTGATTGAAAGTGAGGATAAAAAAAATAAATGGCAATTTGAATATTGTTTTGTTTTAATAAGAAATATGTATGGTTTTAATAGTTAATATAGTTTTAACTCATATGAGTAATTAAATATTACTAGTATAAAACAAAAGAAAGTGAGTAAATTGTGTGATCCTATATTGGTGAGAGTATGATGCTCAGATTTGTGAGTAAAGTCATCAAGTCATAGAGGAATCGATATATGGGTTTAGATTCATTGATTGTAATTAGCAAAACAAATTGGACATTGTTTTTTATGAAATGATTTCATTCTTCAAATCAAAAAGCATATAACAAACGGGCCTTTAGTTAACGAGGTTAAAAGCCTAAGTACTTAAACTTACAAGTAAGAATAGATAAATAAATATAAAAAATACCATGTGAGGTGACTCTGAAGAGCTTCAGCTTTCGACATCTAAACTTGAAATCATTTTTAAGAATCATTAAGTACTTAGGCGTGATGGATACAGAATGGACAAAAGTTCAAAGTAGGAAAAGAAACAAGGGGGGATCACACAACAGTCAAGGAATCAACAAGGGCTGGAATACGGATTTTGTTCGAGCAATGAAGGACAAGGCTACAACTTTCTTCTTCACTAGATTTCCAGACTCCTGGAATGAAAAAGCGTTGTGGGAAATGTTCGCAAGATTTGGCACTGTAGTTGATGTGTACCTTGCTTCAAAACGTTCCAAGCTAGGTACCCGATTTGGTTTTGTTCGCTTTATTAATGTTGGAAATGCTTGGGATTTCGAACAAAAGTTGGGAGAAATATGCATTGGTAAGACGAAGATTTTGGTTAACATAGCAAAATATGAAAAGGGGGGTCAGAGAATGTATAATATGGATAAAGAAGGAAAGAAGCAAGACGAGTGGCGGTGGACGTTCAAGAATGAGAAAAAGGAAAACCAGAATAATGAATGGCGGTGGACATTTGGAAAGGTTCATGGAGAAAAAAGTGAGAAGGGTCTAAACACATCTGGGATATCTTACAAAGATGTCATGGTGGGAAACCATCCGTCTTCGACTCACCAAAAACATGTGGAGGATACAGAAGACATCATGGAGTTCCAAGTTAATCATGATCAAATGGCTCGTTTAAAGAAATGTTGGGTCGGGAAGACAAGAAACATTCATGTTTTACGTAACGTTTGGACCCTCCTAAAACAAGATGGGTTGGGTGGTTGCATAATTCACTATTTAGGTGGCATGTCTATTCTTTGTGAATGGAGCTCACAAGTAGTGGCAAAGGAGTGTTTAGAGAAAAATAAAGTAAATCTTGGCAACTGGTTTTCAGAGCTCGTGATGTGGGATGAAAACATAGAACCTCAAGGTCGCATAACTTGGCTGGAAATAGAAGGAATCCCCGCACTTATATGGGACTCGAACACGGCTCGTAAAATTGGAGAAAAAATGGGATCAGTTCTTGAAATAGATGATATGGATGTTAGGCACATCATCAGTAACTCAGTTGGTATCTTAATTCATACAAAAAATATGGGTGAAATCAACAAAGTTATTCCGCTAAAAGTTAATGGACGCATCTATCATGTTAGGATTTCCGAAGATCATAATCGATCAGTTTTGTTCAATAACCCAAATGATTCAGAGAAAGGTTCATTGGAAGAAGATTCATTAATTAGTGATGAAGATGATGACTCCGACTGTATTTCGGAAACAGAAGTTGCTCGGAACAGTGATGTGGCTCCATTTCAAGATGTTCATCGGGAAGTGGTAAAGAATGACAACTTTGACTCTTCTTCTCATGTTTCACCAACTTACGAGGAGGAAGCTAGGGATGCAGCTACGGATGCTGGTGAAAGTAGCTCACCTTTTAATGATGACTCAAATTCAAATTTGAATCAGGGTATGGAGAAAGATATGCATTCTATCGAAAATCTACAAGCCCAACAAAATGGAGAAGCCCATCAAGTTTTAAACCATGGAAAAAGTAAGGCCCAATCATCACAACCTTCTTTGGCCCATTTGAAGAATCATTCAACTACTAGTAACTTGGTTGGTGGGAAATTAAGTTTCCATCTTATATCAGATGGAATAAAAAAGAACGGAAAAGCAAAGCTAAAAAGAAATGATAAAAAAACTCTTGTGTTTGGAAAGTCCCTTTTTACACAAGATTTTCAACTCAGAAGCGAATCTTCTTTCTCTGGACCAACTAATGAGATTAAAGATGAAATTGGAAGAGCCTTGGGTCTTGTCTGTGATGAGGTCCACGAAGAAGTTGGGAAGAAATGCGAGTCATCGTCTTGACTCGGCCATCTTGATCAGGTGTGTTTTAGTTTCCAATGAAGATGATTTCTTTTAATTGTTGTGGTTTGGGTATGGTCTCTAAGCAAAGTCACATCAGGGAGTTAATTTTAAAAGAGAAACCTTATGTGTTTGGGATTCAAGAAACCAAGATGGCTTCTGTCAATCCTTCTTTAGTTCGATCTTTGTGGGGTTCGGTTGACATAGATTTCTTGGTGGGTGATGCGGTTGGTTTATCGGGCGGTACCTTGCTTATGTGGGATTCTTCTATCTTTGCTAAGGATGAAGTGTTGATTGGTTCTCATTATATATGTGTAATTGGTAAATGGAACGGAGTCACAGAGAAGATTGCAATTATTAATATCTATGGTCCTCAGGGAAGTAGGCAAAAAGAGGAACTTTGGTTTGAACTTTATTCTCTAATGAACTCTAAAGAGGCGATTTGGATTCTGTTTGGGGACTTCAATGTGGTTAGAACCCGCGAAGAAAGATTAGGGTCAAACTTTGTGGAGCGGGATGCAAGATCCTTTAATAATTTTATCGTTAACAAAGGGCTTCATGACCTTGCTATTGGAGGCCGTCGCTTTACGAGGTTCAATAGCACAGGTACGAAACTAAGTAAATTGGATCGCTTCTTAGTCTCTAATGATTTCTTATCTATATGGAGGTGTGCAAAGGTTAAGGCTTTGGGTCGTGAAGTCTCAGACCATTGTCCTATTTTGATGTCAGTCGATGAGGTGAATTTTGGACCAAAGAGCTTCAAAATCTTCAATCACTGGATGGATATTGAAGGCTTCGATAATGTCATTGAATCTTCTTGGAATAATGGTGTGTATAGAGGATCAAAAGATATTGTTTTAAAAAACAAACTAAAGCAATTACGAATGGACATCAAAAAGTGGAGTAGAGATCATGTGGCTATAGTGAAGCGCAAAAAGAAAGACATTAGGAATTGGCTTGAAGAGTGGGACAGAAAAGCTGAAGAAGATTGTCTCACCTCCACAGATTGTCAGAAACGTGAAGAATACCTCATGGATCTTAACTTCCTCGAGCAACAAGAAAGAGACTCTTTAAAGCAAAAAAGCAAAATAAAGTGGGCAATCGAGGGTGATGAGAATTCCAAATTCTTTCATTCTCGTGTCAACAAAAATAGCAAACGACAGAACATCAACGGGCTGATTTATAATGGCAGTTGGGTAGAGGATCCTGAAACAATTTTTTTGGCCGCTTTCAATCATTTTTCAAGTCGTTTTCATGAAGAGAAACATGATCGCCCAAAGTTCCGAAGTAGCTTTTTTCAAAAATTAAACTCTGATGATGTGACATTGTTGGAATCTAATTTTACCATGGATGAAATCAAAGCGGCTGTATGGGACTGTTGTAGCTCTAAGTCTCCCGGTCCAGACGGATTCAACTTCAAGTTTATAAAAAGGTACTGGGACATGGTTAAGTTTGACGTGTTTAATTTCATTAATCATTTCGAAAACCATGGTAGTTTGGCTAGAGGCTGCAATGCTTCATTCATTACCTTAATTCCAAAAAAGGCGGACCCTCTTGAGTTGAGTGATTATCGGCCTATAAGTTTGATTGGGAGTATGTATAAGATTTTATCGAAAGTGCTAGCGGCAAGATTATGTCGTGTTATTCATAAATTGATTGGTCCAAACCAGACCGCCTTTCTGAAAGGGAGACAGATTTTGGATGGGTGTGTGATTGCCAATGAAATCGTCAACTTTGCAAAGAGTAAAGGAATAAATATGCTCCTTTTTAAAGTCGATTTTGAAAAAGCATTTGACAGCGTGAACTGGGATTTCTTGTTTGATATTATGTCTCAAATGAACTTTGGATCAAAGTGGATTAAGTGGATCTCTTCTTGCCTCTCATCTGCGACAGTTTCAGTTCTTTTTAATGAATCTCCATCAAAAGAATTTAAAATGGAACGTGGTTTAAGGCAAGGTGATCCGCTCTCGCCGTTTCTGTTTCTAATAGTCGCGGAAGCCTTACAGGTCATGACTATAGAAGCTTGTAACAAAGGTATTTTCAGGGGTCTCTCTCTTGGCGATGACGGTTCCAATATATCTCTTTTGCAATTCGCAGATGACGCTTTATTTTTTGGTGAATGGTCAAAGTCAAATGTTCGTCATTTGATTCATATTCTTGACTGTTTTCACGATGTTTCGGGTCTCAAAATTAACTTGGATAAAAGCAGGTTATTTGGGGTTGGGGTCTCTCAAGAGGAAGTTACTAGTATTGCGAGATCAGTAAATTGTTCCCATGGTTCGTTGCCTTTTATCTACCTTGGGTTGCCAGTCGGTAGAAGTATGAAAAAAAACGACGCTTGGAGCGATGTGGTCAACAAGTTCACTAGAAGGCTTTCATCATGGAAAGCTAATATGCTCTCTATTGGTGGGAGACTTACTTTGGTTAAATCGGTGTTGGGCAATCTTCCTCTCTACTATCTTTCATTGTTTAAAGCCCCTACATCAGTGATTTCGCTTCTTGAATCAATTAGAAGAAGATTCTTTTGGGGCTTCAAAGATGATGAGAAGAAAATGGTTTGGGTCAGTTGGAAGAAAATTATGTCTACCACTAAAAATGGTGGCCTAGGAGTCGAAAGTATCAAAGCTAAAAATATGGGGTTGATGGGTAAATGGAAGTGGCGTTTTCTAAATGAAAGTGGCGCTTTATGGAGAAGGGTGATTGTTGAGATTCATGGTGTTAATGGTGGCTTTGACCAGACCACAAGTCATGTGCGCAACTCAGGTACATGGGCAAATATTGTTAGAAGTTGTTTGGATTTAGAGCATATGGGTATCCATCTAAATAATCTGATGGAAAGAAAAGTTTTAAGTGGAAATCAAACCCACTTTTGGACTGATTGTTGGATAAAAAACCATGGGCCTTTGAAAACTTGTTTTCCTAGATTATACGCTCTTGAAACAAGTAAGAATTGTTTTGTGGCCGATAGACGGGTACTTGAAAATGGCTCTTGGCATTCTAAGTGGGCGTGGAGAAGACATCCAAGTGGGCGTGCATCTGGGGAATTAGATCTTCTTGTAAGTCTCATCAATGGTCTTGTTCTTGAGCCTCACCTTGATGATAAATGGTTTTGGTCTCTCGATGATTCAGGTGTTTTCTCAGTTAAATCATTGAGTAGAGCCGTGCAGGATAAATTGTTTTCGAACAATGACCCCGAGCCCCATTTCATTTGGAATTCATGGGTTCCGCGTAAGGTGAATATATGTGTTTGGCGTATGGCGTTAAACCGACTCCCCACTAGATCTAATTTGATTCGTCATGGGGTGTCAATTCCCTCGGCTGTATGTTTATTTTGTCGCATAGGTGAAGAATCCCAACATCATTGTTTCCTCTCTTGTCCAATAATTAAAATTATATGGCGTAAGTTATGGAGTTGGTGGGGGTCTCCTCAATCATACAATCCGTCTTTAGTGGATATTCTTAAAGGAAAGCCGGGGTTTATTCCGAACAAGTCGGTTGCAAAACTTTTTCACGCGGTTTGTATGACATTTATTTGGCATGTTTGGAATTGGAGAAATAAAATTCTTCATGCATCTTCAGACACCGAGGCAAATGCCTTTCGTCATGAGGATATTTTTCCTTCGGTGCAAAGATTGTCTCTTTTATGGGCCTATAATCGTTCTTCCAGGAAACACTTCTCATGGGGAAATTGGATCCAAAATCCCGGTGAATTGGCTTCATCTTCTATCCCCTAATTTTTTGGTTCTTGGTGCATGTTGTTTTGATGTTTCTCTCTACGGTGCTCTATCTTGGAGCCCGTAGTTTGTTGTTGTTTAGCGTTGCCTATGTGGCTTAATAAAATCCTTGCTTCTTCAAAAAAAAAAAAAAAAAAAAAAAAAAAAAAAAAAAAAAAAAAGCATTGCTATATTTTTAAGTTTTGTTCATAACTCACATTTTTAATCATTATTATGTAGTTACAAAGATTTCTAAGCATGCAAAGTAGAAAAAAGTATCATTTCTCTATACACAAACATAAACATCAACCGCAAATGACAGTCTATTCTAGTATATATTCTCGTTTCTTTTTACACTGTTTTATGTATTCTCTTTTGATATTTTGTACAAAAATAAGAACACGTTTTAGCCGCTCACAAAATGATATATGTTCCAAACCTCGCTAGATACAAATTTGGAGTGGCTAAAAGAAAATGTCGGAAACGATCATGATGACACTTCAATTAAGCCACGTACATCTGAGTTAAAAACTCATCGAACTTGAATAGAAAAAACCTCATCCGTTAACTCGTTTGTATGTGTGAATGACTGAATGGTGACGTTGAAATGTTTATTACAGTACATCTCAATGATCTGAATTTTAATAGGTAAATATATAATCTAAAAAACAAAGTAAACTCATTGAAACATAGAATCAGGCCAAAGAAGGAGTTTTTACGTGTTTAGCGTTAGAAGGATATGAGAAGTCAAGAAATGACACATGGGCTCGGAATTTTAGGTTCTAAGGTGCAGTTACGGGTTCATACCGAAAGTTATAAAATACTAGAAGGGTACTCGCGCAATGCGGCGGCTGATACCCGGTGACTATTTCTGTGGCTAGCAAATATTTTTTATTTTAAACTTCCTTATTATAAAGCAGTAGATACATATTTTTCAAAAGTAGATAGTCTAAATCATTAATAGCGTAATGGTAAACATTTTTATTTTTCAAATTTTAGCATTAAATTGGTGGTTTAACTATAGTGAGCTTTTCTTATAAACAATTTCATTAAAATGTATCATTATTGGAGGGCGGTTACATATGATTTTAAAGACACTTAAATTTTCAAATTTTACATTAATTTTCTACTTTTCCTTTTATAGTAATGTTTTTTGTCTTAACATTTTAAGACTTCCTTTAATAGAAAGTCTCAAATGCTTTATAATGTAGTATAGATACATGAGCTATAAATCCAGGGGAGCAAAAACACATGGGTTTCGTATCTTAAATAATGACGCATCGCAAGTGCCAAAGTGTAACAAGGAGACTACGATTACCAGTGTCATATAATTTTTTCTTTTTACAAATAATTTCATAACCAACTTAGTATAATAAGACGACCATAATCACTATCAAAATATATCTTATTTAAACACACACATATATACCTCACAAAAACACACACACTCACACACAAAAGTTAAAAAACACACAATCAAGACTTGGTTGTGCAGTCGATCAAGTCCTTCCTTATTTGATCAATCACTGTGGTCCTGTAATCATGTAGGACGCGTCTTGCATGCCAAAGTGCCAACAAAAACCATGACCATGACCATTTATTACACATGATCTCGGAGCTCTAGGTCACGTAAAGTAATTCTTGATGTCATCGGTGACACCAAATGTCAACCCATACCGTATTTGTGTCACCGAATCAATGTCACCTCAATGATGATGTGTTAATGTATGTTTTAGGCGTGTATGTTTATTTGTGCTTTGAGTATGTTTTGGTGGTCCGGTATCTTATAAATGCTGATAAAATGTGGTTTGATATAAAGTAGATGATACTCAAAAATTGCGTGAGACTCTTATAGACATGCAAACATATATGTATAAGAACATTGAAGATAAACAAACACACTGTTACATTAATACAATTAGGTTGGATCGAGAAGAAAAATCAAGGGGGTACTCTGTGTGTACATAACTTAAGTTAATGTTCAAAACAAATTGATGTGAGATCATATGTAAATAGCATATTCATATGTAAATAACTTAAGTTAATGTTCAAAACAAATTGATGTGAGATCAATATGTGATATATTTGTTTGGTTTATGGTATAATAAAATTGATGCCAGTTTCAAAAATAAAATAAATAAATAAAGTTCCAAACAAAAAGTCTCAAATCAAACCACCAAACCGTATATGTACAAACCTGGTTCATGATTAATCAAAAGGGTCAAAACTGTACAATTATGGCCAAAAGAAAACACTTTAGATCAAACTAAGTAATCATATCACTCAACACTGCTAACTTACAAGGGCGTAGTTGGATTATTTATTTATTTATTTTTGGTGTGTGTGTGTTGGCGGGGGGGGGGGGGGGGGGGGGGTGTAATTTACGAGATACTGACAAGTACCAAAATTGGATTGTATAAATCGATGTCGTTCATGTTGTGTATTTTCTAGAATGTAGTGATTAGTGCTACGTACAAATGCATTCATCACAGTTGTCAGGATCCTGATCATGATCTTAGGATCTTACGATTTTACGATACTGCAAAGCAAAAACGATCCGGATCCTACATAGGATCTTTGAAAGCTTAAGATCTTATAGAATCCCGATCTTGACCATACGATCTTACGATCTAATCCGATCCGATCTTACTTTTCTCGGATTACAAACTAAAAAACTACAAATTAATGGGTTGTTTGTTTGTAAAATTCAAAAAACAACATGTTAATCTTTTTAAACATTTTATAATCATAATTTAGGACAACATTTATATGAAACATTCATAGTATTTTGTTGTTATAATGTATTAGAATTTGTAGATTTGTATAAAATTACATAAACTATTAAGAAATAACATTAGAGTAGGATCTTAAGATCCCGATCCGATCTTACGATCATGATCTTGCAAACACGAAAACGATCCTGGGTAGGATCCCGATCTTGACAACCTTTTCATTAAATTAGTTAAAGATTTGTTAGGACGTTGATGAGCTTAGTAATAATGTTAATACATTGATTACAAATTTAGGGCCTGTTTGGTTTGTAGTTTAGTTTAGGATTTGAATTATAATTTAGATTTGGATTTGTATTTTTATTTGGATTTAATGTATAAAAGATAAAATATATTATAAAAGAAAACATATTATAAAACAATTAAAAAATATGTGTGTGTGAGAAAAAGAGAGATATTATTAAAATAGTGTATGTAAGAGAAAACCTACAATATTCTTCATTTTTAGGTTTTGTGAGGCCGTTTGCATTGTTTGAATTCCAAAACCATTACCAAACTACAAAATTTAAAACCAAAATCAAATCATAATCTAAAACCCACGTAACAAATGGGCATATATGGGTTTTGTGGTTGGGCATGACTCACTTTACATCCCACACACCTGAGCCCATGCCAAGAGCATCTATATGACAAGGGGTATTGTGGAAAACTAGAAGGGGGGTTGAATTGTTTTGCCGATTTTACGTTAGTTTCAAAAACTTTTAGATTCGTTAATATGTGAGATCTTGTGGATGTAGAGAAAGTATAGATCTAATGATAAAGCAAGTAAATAAAGTAAAGCGAAGGGAAAGAAAAGACACAACCGATGTATAGTGGTTCGGCTACAAGGACACCTTCCTTGCCCTACTCCACTCCCCGAGTCACCTACTCGAGATTTCAAGCACTATGTCAACAAACTCCTTCACTTGGCGGAGAAGCCTTCACAACGTTGCTTACACTTTTTCCGGTACAAAGCTATATACCGAGTCCGTAACACGGTGGACCAAACCAACACGACTATTACACAACAAATATGTGAAATATCAAATACAAGATCTTTGCTACAGAAATCTTGCGGAGTGACAAATCAATCAAGGACCCCTTGCTTGAATGACTTGTAGAATGCTCGTGATCTCGCCTTAGAGAAGGACCTATATGAGGATCACAATCGAAAGAAAGAAGAACAACTCTCTAGATCAAGTGATCTATATGTTAGAAAAGAATGAGAGTGTTTGAGAGATTTAGTAAGAAGAGGGGTGAGTTAGAATGAAGAAATAGCTATCTATTTATAGGCAAATTCCTTCACTGTTCCCCCGGATCCCACGGATCCCTTCCACTTGGGATCCGTCTAGTGTAATCCTATGGATCCGTTGAACGCTCCTCTTTGCCCATGGGTTTTTTGGTGGGTCATGGGTTATGGGTTGGTCCATGGGTTATCTTTAGATTCAATGTATCTAAGTATACATTGTATCAAGTCTTCTTGGGTATGGGTTAAGATCCATGGGTTATGATTTTTACCCATCCTAATAAACTATTACAACAAATGCTTAATTACTACATTTTTGTATTTAAATGGCTATATGTAAATGCTTTACAAAACTAACATGTATCCTTTATAATTATACTTAAGATAACATTATATTTGTTATCAACAAAACACAAAGAGATCGCAAAATATTAATAAACGGTTTTACGGTTTATTTGTATTAGCAATCTCCCCCTTTTTGTTGATGACAAAACATAATGTTATGATGAGTAAAACTTAAGAATAGATGTAAATCTTGCAAGCCGAAAGCCCCTAAGTTTTACTTATTCTCCCCCTTTTTGTAGAAACAAAAATTTAACCCTTGGAAGAGAAGTAGTCTACGTATTTCTTACTCCCCCTTGACGGTAGTTCCCCCTTGTTTGGGACGTCAAGTGAAGAAAAATTAAAATCCTACAAAAAGAAAGGTTAGTAACATGCTTAAATAATCTTGTGATTGCCGAGAATCTAGATTGGGAGCCAAGGTATGTAAACAATGCCTTGTAATAAAACAACAAATTGTAGTGGTATTTATGCCACTTACAAGCATGTAAAAATAAAAACAAGACTTGTTCTTGAAAATGACATCAAAAAGAAAAAAAATACTAAAAGTAGAAAATAGTAGTAGTGATTCCTTCCATGCTTGCATAAGGTTATGGATGGAGTTTTTGATGAGTAATGGTATTGATGCGATCAAGGATGAGGTTGAGTATGAAACGCATTTCTTCCCTAACTTCTATTGCGATTTCCCTAGTGGATTGGCAATGTTCACAATGAAAATGATGTGGGTAATGAGTGCGGAAGTTTTCCGGGTTGTTTTGATTTGAGTTATGCGGAAGTTGTGGTGGAAAAATAGGAAAATATGGATCAACATCCGGAATATTTGTGAATGGTGGTGGAAAAGAACCTAGATGTTCTTGTAATGTGATGGGAGCTAATGGTGGTGTTGAAAAGACTACTTCTTTTTGTTTAGATTGTTTAGATCTTGTTGGAGTCTTAAGGAGTTCCAAAAGAGTGACTTTGGGTGGTGATGAGGTTGGTGTACTTGTTAGAGATGAGGGAGGTGCTATTATGGAAGCATCTTGTGGTGAGTTATTTGTTGAGGATGAACCATTTGAGGTTGTTTTTGCTAAGCAACATGATCGGATACTAATCCGTGCGGATATCCTAGAGTTTGATTGTGGTATTTTGGATGGTGGAAGTACAAAGGTTTGGATATCATGATTGTTTGTACTAGATGATTCTCCTAAAGGGTTTTTGGATGACATGATGTAATGTGTTTGTGAGGAGGAGATGGAGTATGCAAGCATTTTGGGAGTTCTATATATAGAAAAACAAAGCATTGTAATGAATGCTTGAACCAAAATATGGATTAAAATCTAATGATTATATATGAATTCAAGGCATGTGATCATGAGAACACAAGCATTAAAGAGCATACTCCCAAAAATGAAACAAATGTGGGTTTTTCATCCAAAGTGAAAAAATAGAAGGTAAAAATAGCTTCTGTTTCATGGATCCCACGGATCCTTCCCTAGAGGGATCCGTCCAGCATGAAGGTTGGGATCCGTGAGTCTGGTGATTCAGGCAGCACAAAATTTTCCTTTTGGAAACATTTTTGCCTAGTGTGTGCCTATATGCAAACTATTTGGAGTTGCGGTTTTCTCGACCTCTAAAAAGAAAAGGAAAATAACTAGAGAAAAAAAAAATCCTATTGAGATAACCCGAAAACACACATTTAGTACATAAGTACGTAATATTGTGTTATCAATGCTCCTAATTCATTTTTGCTTAAATGAATGTACCCGAAAACACATATTAGTTATGTGTTCCCTTTAGCATTCGACATGAGATGCAATGAAAACGGGTTTTTACTTTGTATTAATAATGAAAAAGCGATTTGTCCTAGACGTGAGAAATTGCTATTGTGAAATTGATACGGGAAGGTATCATTCTTTTTAGAAAACATTTTGAAAGGAGATTTTCTTTGAAAATGTGTATGTAGTTATGTGTTTGAAGAAAAAAAATTATAAGTGGAAAACTTATCTTGGGTTTTGAAAATTCCCGTATTGTTTGTGAGTTGTGCGTGAAATAGAAATCCTATACTCAGAAAGAAGAAGGCTAGTGTTTACATACCTTGTAGAGTCAAATAAGTTACGACGTTTGTTCCATTAGACCAAGACCAAGACGAAGTAGGTTGAATTATTCCCGCTTCAACGGTTTGGTGAGGACGTCGGCTATGTTATCTTCGGATGCTACCTTCTCAATAGAGATGTTCCCCTTTTGAACATTGTCTCTTAAGAAGTGATGTCGAATCTCTATATGCTTTGTACGAGAATGCAATACCGGATTCTTGCTTAAGTCGATGGCACCTTTGTTGTCACATAGGATGGCTATGTCGCTTAGATGAATGTCGTAGTCGACCAAAGCTTGTTTCATCCATAGTGCTTGTTGGCATGCTTTGCCGGCGGAGACGTACTCGGCTTCGGTTGTTGATATAGCTAGTGCCGTTTGTTTCTTAGAAAACCAAGACGTTAAACAACATCCCATGAAAGTACATACCCCACTTGTACTTTTTCTATCAACGTAATCACCTGCATAGTCAGAATCTGCATATACAATTGTTTCTACTCACGTGCCCTTAGGATACCATAATCCTAATTGTGTTGTACCCTGAATGTATCTAAATATCCTTTTTACGGCTTCTAGGTGTGATGTTTTAGGGTCTTCTTGAAACCTAGCACATAAGCAAACACTAAACATGATATCCGGCCTACTTGTCGTGAGGTAGAGAAGACTACCTATCATGCCACGATATTTAGTATTATCTACGGATTCTCCGTCTTCATCTTTTGTGAGTTTGGTGTCGGATGACATTGGAGTCCTAATTGGTTTTGACTCTTCTAGACCGAATTTCTTTAACATCTCCTTGATGTATTTAGATTGATTGAAGAAGATACCATCTTCTACTTGTTTTATTTGTAGACCAAGAAAGAAACTAAGTTCTCCCATCATACTCATCTCGAACTCGTCATGCATGATTTTAGAGAAATCATCACACATGTCTTGACAAGTGGATCCGAATATAATATCATCTACATATATTTGTACTATGATTATATGTGACTCTCTTTTCTTAGTAAAAAGTGTGTTGTCAACTAACCCTATGGTATAGTTGTGTTTAACTAGAAATGACTTGAGTCTATCATACCAAGCTTTTGGAGCTTGTTTAAGACCGTAAAGGGCTTTCTTTCATTTATAAACATGTTTGGGTTTTTCAAAATCAATGAAGCCCGGAGGTTGAGCTACATATACTTCTTCATTTATGAAACCATTTAGAAAAGCGCTTTTGACATCCATTTGATAAAGCTTTAGATCATTAGCACAAGCATACGCAAGAAGTATTCTTATAAACTCTAATCTAGCCATGGGAGCGTAGGTCTCATCAAAGTCTATTCCTTCTTGTTGGTTATACCCTTGAGCAACGAGTCTAGCCTTGTTCCTGGACACGACTCCGTTTGCATCTAATTTGTTTTTATAAACCCATTTGGTTCCTATTATGGTTTGATTACTAGGTGGAGGGACAAGTGTCCAAACATCATTAGAAACAAATTGATTTAGTTCTTCTTGCATAGCCATTACCCAACTCTCATCTTTTATGGCTTCTTGTGTATTCTTAGGTTCTAAGGTTGAAACGAAACAAAACAAGTTACTTTGGTTTTGAACTTGAGACCTTAATGTTCGTTCGTTTAGTTTTCCTATGACTTTATCTACGGGGTGATCTTTGGACTCTTTAATGTTTACTATTTCATCACTTAGAGGTTCTTCTTCTTCACTTATCTTTTTCTTTATTACTAAAGCTTCACTTTCTATAATCTCGTCATCTATAAGAGGTGGAGAGGGTTTAGGTGGACTTTCATCAAATTTTATATTTAATGACTCTTCTACCTTCATTGTTTCTTTGTTTAATATGACGTAAGCTTTGCTATTTGGCGAGTAACCTAAAAAGATACCTTCGGTTGATTTAGGATCAAATTTTGTAAGGTAATCTTTAGTGTTAAGAATAAAACATTTACTACCAAAGACTCTAAAGTGATTTAACGTAGGCTTTTTGCCTTGAAGTAACTCATATGGAGTTTTTCCTAAGATTGGTCTAATTAAGACTCGATTGAGTATGTATGTTGAAGTATCAACGGCATTACACCAAAACTTTTGAGGTATGGATTGTTCATTAAGCATGGTTCTACTCATTTCTTGTAGGGTTCTATTCTTTCTTTCTACTACCCCATTCGATTGTGGAGTGCGTGGAGCCGAGAAGTTGTGAGTAATACCATTAGCGTCACAAAAAGCTCCAAATTGCACTTCATTATCGAATTCCCTACCATGATCCGTCCGAATAGACACTATGGGACTTCCTAGTTGTCTTTGGATCTTTTTGCTTAATATTTCAAAATAATTAAAGGTTTCCGTTTTGTTCTTTAAAAATTTTGTCCATGTATACCTAGAATAGTCATCCACTATGACCAAAGTATAGTAGTTGCCTCCATAACTTTGGATAGCGGATGGACCGAATAAATCCATATGTATTAATTCTAGACACCTAGTTGTAGACACCATGTTTTTAGCTTTATGACTAGAATGAGCTTGTTTTCCTACATTACAAGCATCACAAAAGTGATGTTCATATTTCAACTTAGGTAGATCTATTACTAGATCTTTGGATGATAGCGATTGAAGAAGTCGCATGTTGGCGTGACCCAATCTTCGATGCCATAAGGTCGAAGTATCATCCATAGAGGTAAGACATAGTTTGTCCTTAGGTTCATTACCGATTTTAATGACAAAGACTCCATGTTTCCTAATTCCTTTTCCTATGGTAATGCCATTTTTTAGTATCTTACTACCGGTTTCGGTAAAAAGTACATTGCACTTTTTATCACATATTTGTCCTATACTTAAGAGGTTAAAGTTTAGGTTTTCTACGTGACACACATCGTTAATGGTTAGAGATTTGTTAGAAATCGTACATTTACCAATGATTCTACTTTTGCTATTTCCAAACACCACATTACCTCCATTAAAGGATTCATATGTAGAGAATAGATCCCTATTGCCGGTCATGTGCCTCGTGCCCCAGCTATCCTTGACCCGTTCATCGGGGTCTAGATCGACCTTTAAGCACACCTAAAACAATAATAAACTCAAAAGTTTGGTCCCCATTTGTTCATGGGTCCATTAGTGTTAAACATTCCATTCATGTTAGACATGTATGGATAAGATGAGTATGCATTCCATGGAGCAAAGTTTTGAAAATGAAAACCGTTTTGCATGTTTGGATTCCATCCCATTTGATGGTTACTTTTTGGGTAAACGTTATTAGGTCTCCTAAATGAATTAGGTTTTGAAAAAGATGGAGCTTTGTTTCTTGCAAAAGTAGTATTATATTTTGGAGGTGGTTGTCTAGTGGTGACATGAGTTGGTTTCTTCCTATTAACTATAACAAACTCAGTTCTATATGAGAAAGCTACGTTATTGCTACTGTTTGCTACAGCAGATCCACGGATCCCTTTCTGACACTAGCCGGTTCCCTTTTTAGGGGATCCGTGGGATCCGCCACAACAGTGGCTGGTTTTTCTAGTTCCTTAACAAATTTTGTTTCTTTACTTTCACTAGTTGATGGATCAAGTTGTTGACTACCTAGACCCTTTTGATTGTTACCGGTTTTAACACCTTCGAGTATTGTATCTAAAGTGTTCGTACTCATTCTAGCAATTTTAGAATCTAAGTTATCCACTAGTGTTTGAAGTTGAACGCAAAGTTCACATTCACCACTTGCTATTTTACCCTTTTCTAAACGTTTTAGTTTTGCTTTTAATTCTATGACTTCTTTATCTAAACGTTGATTTTGACTCTTTAAGAGCTTGTTTTTGTTAATTAGTTTTAAGCTAATATTGCATAGTTTGTCATATTCATTATGCAATGAGTCGTCATCGAGTGATGAACTACTATAGTATTCGTGACATACCTCGTCATTTGCCATGAGACAAATTTCTTCATCCTCCTCGTCGCTCATTCCCCATGTGCCGCTCACGAACGCCTTTTGATCATACCGTTTGGGACACTTACTAATAAAGTGGTTTGAGTCCCCACATTTAAAGCAAGTACGATCATCCATTGGCTTCTCGTCCTCTTTGCTTTTTCGAAAGCCTTTCTTATCGTCATACGGTTGTTTGACGTATCTTCCCTTTCTTCTAAAGAACTTTTTAAAGTCCCTTACCGCCATAGCGTACTCTTCGTCGTCACTACTCGAAGAGGAGTTCTCCTCATCGCTCGTAGCCTTTTTGGCTTTAAGGGCAAGAGATTTGTGTTTCTATTTCACCTTTGAAGCTTCGGAATCTTTAGCAAGGACAAGCTCGTAGACTTTCAGGTTGCCTATGAGTTCATCGAGGGTGAGAATTGTCAAATCTTTTGACTCTTCGATCGCCGTCACCTTGGATCTCCACTTCGATGGAAGTGCCCTTAGATATCTCCTAACATGATTACGGCTAGAAAAAGATTCATCAAGTGCTTGTAAAGATGTAATAATAGTATTAAAGTTAGCAAATGAATGATCTATAGTTTCCTCATCCGATATTGAAAATTGTTCATATTGTTGAACAAATAAATCAATTTTATTATTTTTAACTTGTTGGTTGCCTTGATGAGTTACAACTAAAGAATTCCAAATTTCTTTAGAGGTTTTAAGCATAGAAATTCGTTCGAATTCCTTTTTCGGTAAAACATTATATAAAACCATTTTTGCTTCACTATTTTTAGAAAGCTTTTTCTTCATTTCATCGTTTAGTTTATCATGAGGTATGTGAACTAAATTTCCTTTATCATCATTTGATGTAGCCTCAAAATCACCTTCAACAATAATGTACCAAAGATCAATATCTTTAGACTTCACATATGTTTCGAATATATTTTTCCAATATATAAAACCATTAGTTTCAAGTAGTGGTGGTCGTTGCATAGATTGCCCTTCCTTATAATTTTCAGAACCCATAGTGATCGAAAAGTTTTTAAAATACAATTTTATTTTAAAACTTTTATAAACTTAGCTCTTGATGCCAATTGTTGAAAACTAGAAAGGGGGGGGGGGTTGAATAGTTTTGCCGATTTTACGTTAGTTTCAAAAACTTTTAGATTCGTTAATATGTGAGATCTTGTGGATGTAGAGAAAGTATAGATCTAATGATAAAGCAAGTAAATAAAGTAAAGCGAAGGGAAAGAAAAGACACAACCGATGTATAGTGGTTCGGCTACAAGGATACCTTCCTTGCCCTACTCCTCTCCCCGAGTCACCTACTCGAGAGTTCAAGCACTATGTCAACAAACTCCTTCACTTGGCGGAGAAGCCTTCACAACGTTGCTTACACTTTTTCCGGTACAAAGCTAGATACCGAGTCCGTAACACGGTGGACCAAACCAACACGACTATTACACAACAAATATGTGAAATATCAAATACAAGATCTTTGCTACAGAAATCTTGCGGAGTGACAAATCAATCAAGGACCCCTTGCTTGGATGACTTGTAGAATGCTCGTGATCTCGCCTTAGAGAAGGACCTATATGAGGATCACAATAGAAAGAAAGAAGAACAACTCTCTAGATCAAGTGATTTATATGTTAGAAAAGAATGAGAGTGTTTGAGAGATTTAGTAAGAAGAGGGGTGAGTTAGAATGAAGAAATGTCTCTCTATTTATAAGCAAATTCCTTCACTGTTCCCCCGGATCCCACGGATCCCTTCCACTTGGGATCCGTCTAGTGTAATCCTAGGGATCCGTGGAACGCTCCTCTTTGCCCATGGGTTTTTTGGTTATGGGTCATGGGTTATGGGTTGGTTAACGAGTTATCTTTAGATTCAATGTATCTAAGTATACATTGTATCAAGTCTTCTTGGGTATGGGTTAAGATCCATGGGTTATGGTCCATGGGTTATGATTTTTACCTATCCTAATAAACTATTACAACAAATGCTTAATTACTACATTTTTGTATTTAAATGGCTATATGTAAATGCTTTACAAAACTAACATGTATCATTTATAATTATACTTAAGATAACATTATATTTGTTATCAACAAAACACAAAGAGATCGCAAAATATTAATAAACGGTTTTATGGTTTATTTGTATTAACAGGTATGTTTGGCAAGGAGCGGTGTTGAGTTTTTCGGAGCGGTGAGCAATGAGCGTTTTGATTTTTAGTAGTCGTTTGGCAATGGAGCGGCGAACTTTGATACTTTTTAGAAATGCTCATTTTTCCAATATTTTTTTTAAAACTGTGATCGATGAGCTATAACTACTGCTCAAACTTCATTGCTACTACTCACTACTAATGTTACTGCTCATTGCTATTTTAACAAAACTACCCTATATCTTTCAAGCATCTTTTTATTCAAAAAATAAAAATAAAGTCTTCCATCAACTTATTCTTGCAATGAAAAAAAAGTTACAATAATTTTAGAGTTAATTATATAAATGGTTTTTGTGGTTTGTCACATTTTACGGATTTAGTCCATAAGCTTTTTTTTGCGGATCTCGTCTTTATAGTTTTGACCCGTTACGGGTTTGGTCCCTTGACCATTTTTTATGTTCGTTTAACCGTCAAGTGGGTGTTTAAATATCTGAAATGTCAGAAATACCCTCATATTATATGGTCTTTGTGGTTTGTTGCATATCACGAATTTGGTCCTTACTTTATTTATTTATTTTTTTTGTCCGAATTTTTTATTAATAATATTATTAATAAATTTTTTTCGGAATTTTTTTGGTCCCCGTGGCCCGTAGGCCGTGGGTGGTTAAAATTTTTTTTTCCGAATTTTCTTATTAGTAATATTCTTAATAAATTTTTATTAATAATATTATTAATAATTTTTTATTAATAAATTGTTTATTTCAAAAAAAAATTTTGTCCTAATTTTTTAAGTAAGCTTTTGACATAAATTTTTTAAAACTTTTTTGACAGATTTTTTAAATTTTTTTTTGAGATTTTAGTTTTTAATAAAAAAAAATATTTTTAAAAAATTTGGTTAAAGTTTCGTCATTAATTAAGTCAGTTTTTTTTTTGACAGAAAAATTTAAAAAATTTTTTGACAAAAAAAGTTTTGACATAATTTTTGTAAAAGTTTTGACATAATCCGTTAAAATTCTAATTTTTTTTTAATTAAAAAAAATATTGTTCAAAACAATATACACTCATAAATTATTATTTTATTCTAAATGTAAACACTTAAGCATTGATGTTTGAACACTATACATGCTTTGAGAAAGTTATATACTCCGTATGTGTTTAAAAAACCGGTTTTCTAATTGACCCGGTTGAGTTATCGGTTCTCGATTCAACTAGTTTAACCGGCAGTTAAACTGGGTTTTTGCTCATAACCGGTTTTCGGTCACTTGATTGGTTCACGGTTCAACCGACCGAGTCAATCTGGGTTTTAAAACATTTAGGCGCTATAGGCTTTTTCGGAGGGAAATCTGTTTTTCAAAATTTTGAAAATTTTATCAACTATTTCTAGATGAAGAAATAGAAAAACTTTTTATAAACTGTTCTCATTCACACTTCCACCGTAACTACCATGGACTTCAATCTAGCAGCACTCAAACTCTTCTCCACCCAACTCAGTTCAGCGCGTCCCACTCACGACTCATCTCAATCCCATCTCTTACTCGGCCCCATCCTCTTCCAACGCGCGTGGATTCAGGTACTCTCTCACGCGCCACCTTTCTCTCACTCTCACACACCACACATTCATCTCCTTCATAAAAATCTCACATCACTTTCATACAGGGCGTCGTAATCTCGCTGCCGTCAACCACCGCCGGCGGCGGCGACGGTGGAAGGTTCGTCGTCGATGACGGTACCGGCGTGGTGGAGCTTTTGGTGGCTAATGATGTTCTTAACCGTGGCTGGAAATTAGGTTAATCATTTAAAGTTATAAACCCTAGCAGTTATCGAGTTTACGGATAACTGTTTGAAAATGTATCTAACTTGACACGTTATTCTTTAGCGCGTATCAAACTCTTTTTTTTTATCCTATTGAATGTATAGACTTTTAATTTATTCTGTTGTGTGTATCATTTAGTTATAAGTTCGATACAAGTGTATCGAACTTTGTGTGTAGTGATACGCACAACAAGATAAATTAAAAGTTTATACGTCCAATAGAAAGAAAAAAAAGTTTGATACACGCTAAAGAATAATGTGTCAAGTACGATACATTGAGTTTATCCTTTTATTTATAATATATTTAAAATGTTTTTGAAATGATGTTGGTTTTGTAGGTGATTATGTGATGGTTGTTGGAGGATGTCGTATTAGTAAAGATGAAATCCCTTCGATCAGGGTAAATTATGTTATTGATATGTTTGTGATAAGAGAAATGATAGGAGGGCCTAAACTTAGGCCTAAAACCAAGTGGCATCATCTTGATGTTTGTAAAATAAGTGGGTCCTTGTCTACAGCCATCAAGATGATGCCACTTGGTTTTAGGCCTAAAATTAGGCCTAAGTTTAGGTTCCATTATCATTTCTCTTGTGATAATGATTAGCTGTTTTGAGTGTTTGTTGAATTATGATGATTTAAGGATTTGTATCGAAAATGAGTTTGGGAAGTGATTATTCGGTAACTAGTGTTTAGGATTTGAATGATTAGGTGATAATTTATGGTGTGGATATGAAATGATTGGATAATCGTTTTCTAAAAAGCAATGCAACTACCTTTTTCACTTGGAAATTGGTTTTGAAGAAAACGAGTGTTTGGCTATTTGTAACTTGCTAGATGATGATTATTTGACGATCATTTTAAAAAAAAAGCAATGCCACGTTGCCAACTTTCCTCTATGATCGGCAACAAGAACTCTTGTTAGGTAAACTTCTATTAACAGGATTATTTATAGTTATAAAATATTACAGTTATGGATTGGCCAAAATGTCACGAGTTCCATTTGCAAGCAATACTTGTCACTCTAATTACTGGTGATTGCGTTGAATTATACAAAACTGTAACAAAGTTATAACTTATAAGAGCATTTTTTTTGGTCAATTAGTTACAAAATGTATATTGATTTGCTTCTAGAAGTAAATGTTGTAAATATCAGCAAGTAAACGACATAGGTTCTGCATACTAATGTGTAATGACTTTTGTTAGTATTAGGCAAATGAGCATAGAGTACATGGAAGAACTTAAGCTTGAGCCAGTTGTTCGATAATGTAGACCACTTTAAGGACTAATTAAGTGAACTAACGTATGAAGAATTGTAACGTTACTAGGTGAATATGTATACCAATTGCTCAAACCTAATAGTTTGTCGTGATTTATTGAAAAGTGAAGCGCTAGAACCATAATGGATGCCTGTACAGAACACGAATTTCTAACTCAACTTAGAAGAAAAATAGGTGTGGTGATGTTAATGTATATGGTCCAGTGTTAGGTGTATCCTTGGAATATATTACAATAAATGTATGATGTCTGTCTGTAGCAGCTTAGTAGCCTCAGTACCCTTCAATTCGATGCCTGTTTTACTAAGGTATTAAGATTCCAAATCACTACCTACCATTCAGTTCTTTAATAAGCGTATATTATGCCATGTGGGATTTGCAAGAATTGCACGTCAAGCAACATTATTCTAAAGAAATACAAGATGACGTGCAAGAATAGCACAGCAGAGGAAATCTATTGCTAGTATAGGTTTTAGAAAAAGTCGACTAGATAGAAACAATGTGAAATACACATGCACCCATGCCAATGTAGAGTCTGGACCGCTTAACACCACAACTACATGAGCCAACAACTTTAAAATGTAGTATCCCAAACTTTATGTAGAGCATTCATGTGATTCATAATAGCTTGCAATGCAGATATGAAGTCATTTCCACATAATTAGGATACTGACGTAAGTAAAGTTGTCTATCATGTGATAATTTAAAGATAATAAGTCGATTTCTACACACAGAATACAGGATCATTTAGTTAAATTCTATTTATAATTCATACATCATTATATAATTGTGGATATGAAGTCATCATCCACACAACAGAATTATGGGCGTATCACAAGGAAATATCATTTTATTTGATCCATACTAATTTACTGAAAATGTGGATGTGAAGTCATCCTTTACATACAAGAATCAATAAGCAAAATCTTTATGTGATTCATACTAAGGCACAGAACATGTGGATATGAAATCATCATCCGCATAACAGAATTAGGTATTTGTAATAATAAAAAATGATGACCTGCTTATATTCTTTTGATTTATACGATACTTATTGTACTTTTATTGTAATATGAAAATTTCTCATCACATGAAAAGTACAAGATGATTAAGGGCTAATACGAGAATTGCTGCATGGTGTTTTAACTGGTTGCCGTTAAATGGTTGTGGGTTCAAGTCCTGCTTAGGACATGTGAGGTAGATTTGTTGTCTATATATCGTGACATAGATAGTTGACATAGATAGTTACCGCTAAAAAAAAAAAAGATTATCCACTCGTAAACACTATAACCATGAAAAATACAAGATGGTTAAGGGCTAGCATAAAAAGGTTACAATTTGGTGATAAAATTGCCAGTTTTCTTTATCGTTTAAGGTAAGAAAAATGCAAGTTTTCTATTTTGGTCAGTGGCTGCCCCCAAGACTGGTCGTTTCAACATCTGCATCTTACTAGTTACATATGTAGAATTTGTTACACAAAACAGAAATATGATCCTAGTTCACCTTAAACTTTGTTGTTTTTTTTGTAGATGTTTACTCAAATCAGAAGTACTATTAAAGTAGCTAACATTCAAGTTTCAAAATTTCAGGTGCATAAGATCGTCGATCTCTCTGCCTTTCCCCATCGAGAAGCAATGTGGTATTTGGAAGTCTTAGAGGCTTATAAGCTTTTCTACCAGAAATCGATTGAAGAAGATTTACGGACCAGCAACAAGCGAACAAGTGTGTCATGACAATAGTCGGGGCAGTAGTTCAGTTCAGTGATTCTCTGAGGTAGTATAACATTTGGAACTATAGAAACATACTCTCTGGCTATTGTTATTAGTATTGAAAATATTTATGACATTATTAAGATCTATCTTATTTAGGGGTTATTTAAGCATATGGTTAATACTGATTGTCTAATATTTTAGTTTAACTACTGTGTGTATTCAACTTCAGCATTAGTACTGTCTGAGTGAATATTACTTGACTAAAAGGCAATAAGCCTGCAATTGAAGTTTAAATCATGATAATGTCTTTGACTCGAGACTAAAGGTATCATTAACACTATGAGATCAACTTTGTAAGACATGGTTTTTTAGGAAATTGGTGTGCAGGTACGAATCTGGAAGGGACCAGGACCCCTAAATCTGAAAAAAACCACACCTGAGCTGAAATAGTACAGGGTCATAGTGATTCATATCGATTAAGAACCGCTATGGGCCCAAACTAGACTGAGCTGAAATAGTACAGGGTCATAGTGATTCATATCGATTAAGAACCGCTAATAGCTATCAAGTCAATGAAGATATATATTCACGAGTATAGCGACTTTCAATTTTCAAACGTTTTTCTGCAATAACAGATTTGGAGTTTTCGTTATTCTGTCATTTGATATATCTTTAAATTTACGAGTTGGTCCAAGGTACATAAACTATCTGTCTAAAAGTCATTGCTTCTCTAAAGTCGAATGTATACAAATAACCCGTTTTGGATCGAGTTGGACCTGAGGACTGACTTCTTGATGTATTGGTACCCATAACCAGATCGAGTTTACTAGTTTTGGTTCTAGTTCAAAGCCTTACAGTTTCGGTTTAGCTTTATGCCTTTGTTACAAGTTTTGTACAATCCTAACTGAATATGAACTAACATATAATTAAAGTTATCCTAAGAAGATCTCAAACATGTGGATAAATCCTAGCTGGGTGGTAGTGATTGAGATTCTAACCCATTCCTTTTTATTTGCCAAAAAGATGTATTGAAAATGAATCACAAAGTATCCAAAGATGATACAATTGAAGGATGCAAGATACATCCTACCGTAGATTACAATGGCTTGAGAACAAACTAGAGTTTTGCTACCGACACTCGTGCAAATTGAAACTAATTGCTATCAGTGAAGTGTGAGCTAGCATCTTGAAATCTCAGACAACAAAGTTGAACTTTAGAACTAATGAAGATTCTAAGGCTAACCTCTATTTATAAGAATTTAAACCTTAAAATAGTTTCTTAACTATAAACAAACTCAAATACAAAAACGTGCAAGGCACATCCAACAAATTAGCAATGTTACCAAATTAACCATTAGAGTTTAAGTCATAGTGTTTTGCTAATATCTGCCCACCGGGAAAATAATTGAGTGCAATTAATAAAGAAAAATTTTCCTTTTAAATCAAAAAATGCATTTAATGAACATTTATTCATCTCTAAAATTACCCTAATTAATCATCATTTTGATATTAATTAACTTCAACATTCCTTTTATATATATAGCTAAACAAATGCCCAGTGAGCAGAGATCAACAAAACCCTAAGTCATATACTAACAAAAATATATGTGATTCCACGATTTCACAAATCATTTAGGTGAGTGTTGTATAATTATTTTTTGAGATTGACTAATAAGTGCTCTTAGGGCATCGGTAGGGTGCATTAGTTTATCTCGAACTATCCTTTTAAATTAAAAAAATGCATTTAATACACATTGATTGATATTATAATTTATCGTAATTAGTTCTGATGTTGTAATTAATAAACTTAAAGTTTCCTTATTTAATCATCTAAATTAGTGTCTTGAGGGCACTCGTTAAACAAACCCTTATTTTTTTGTTACTTTACATTGTTCAGAAATCGAAAACGTTTAGTCCTTAAGTATAAATCAACGACATCAATATGTGGAAAAGACAAGATACAAAATTTACAAAAGCTTGAGTGAACAAAGTAAAGAAAAGAGTAAACTACACCATTCGTCCTTGTGGTATACGTTGACCATCAAGTTTCGTCCTTTGACCAAAAAAACGTCACCGTTGGTCCTTAACTGCGAAACGTTAGTCATCGTTGGTCCCTCACCCTCAAAAAAACGTCACCGTTGGTTCAGATGACATGATTTTGAAACTTTTAATGTTTAACTTTGTTGCTCATACACTAACAATAAAGTTATTATAACAGGTTGCGGATTGCACTACGACTGTGGCTAACCACTTATGTAGCAAGACGACTAACGATGTCAATACACCATTCCCTTCAGCCTCTCGATAAATGACGAAAGCTCCTGTGCTTACTTTTGCTTCTTCGTGGCATTGTCCAGGAACTCTGCATCTTCATTTAAGTCTTTTTCCTGCAACTTTTTGAGCTCTGAGATGCTTTGCATAGAATAATCGAACGGGTACAAGAGTTCCAGCTCTCGATCACATATTCCCGCTCCGCTACACGGGCCCTAATCTCCTGTACCTTTTTCAGCAGTTCAGCTTCATCCGCCATGGTTGTCCTCACCTCTCTTCCAAATTGAACAACCATCATATCCCTCACAAAGCTAGACCCAGCCGCAACAGCAAGGTCTTGGCAAAAAGGCATAGGTGTGTTCATTTTTTTTCCCTTCGCTTGTTTTCTTATTTGAGATTTGTGCCAGATTTTATTTTGTGTGTGTTTTTGGGGTTGTATGTCTGTCTTTTAAAGAGCAAATTATGGGTTGGTTATTATTACTATTATTATTACTATGATGTAATAGCACATGGTTATTAGACTTTTGATTTGATTGGCACTATATAGGCTGCAAATGCAGCAGAAAGTAATCATGACTTTTCATTCCTTATAAACAGGCATCAATCAGGCATCTTTTGCCATGGTTACCATCTTTTCACATATGAACTGCCAAAACATAGAGATTTCGTCGTTTGAAAAAAAAAACCCTAGCAAAAAAAACAGGTTAGCTAAAAAATATATTTCTACATCTAAAATATCGAGCAGCAAAAACAAAAACAAAATGGCAAAAAAAAAAAAAGAAAAAGAAGGAGACAAAATGGTCAAAACTAAAAACATAGAGGTTACAAAATTCAACCATTGTAGACAAGGAACAAAAACCGATATACCTTAGATGCATGCCGCTCAAACAGGTTAAGATAATTTGTTCGCTTGCAATCTAGCTTTGTTTATTGAATGGCATGTCAAACGTAGGATCGTTTGTTATATTTATAGATCATCCTAGATCTGGCATGCCATTCAATCAACAAACCTACATTGCAGGTGGGCAAAGAAGCCATGCTTGGTCGGTTGATATGTGCTGTTACATCACAGCTTTCACATATGAATATGTAGTGCGTGGTATGGATAACGGTTTATGCTCCCTTTTTTGTTGCAGGGAGGAGGTGAAAACAGAAAGGGTTATGTCGTTATCAGAAATATGTATCGGATCACCTGTTTAATATAGTAAGTTGGTTCTCATGTATACCATTATCCTATAATTTGCAAGGCTGACAACTCTTAGTTGTTTATCACTATGCAATTGTCTTATCAGACCATGTTGAGTTTGTTGCAATATTTTTTTGTCTGATTGTGCTGTTTCTTTTTTAAAATTTCAGGAAGCCACTATCTGTCGTGCCATAAATGCCGATAACTGGTCAACGATCAAGGCGGCTAGCATTGGTTCTCAGCCTGAGGGTGCTAAGATTTTTTCAGCTGACTGAACATGCTCACCTGCTGATGCTTCTTGCATATGCTCTGCCTTATCGCATGGCAAGGTCTTTCGCTGCTGAGGTAAGTTATCTCTCTTGAAAATGTGTTTATGCCAATGATCGTGATCGATGAGTGTGTTATAATGCTACTTTTTAGGGTCTATTTATGACCAGCACCCATCAATCTTTGCCATGTTTTTTTTTCCGCTCAAACTTTATTTAAACAATTAACCCTTTTCTAAGTTTAAAAAAATGTTTGATACTTTTAGTGGTAAAATATTATACACGTCCATAGCTTAAGAATTATTTTGTTCATTCATAATACATATTCATCTTAAATCCAATCAATGAACCCTCCACACATTGTCCAGATAAAAGAAAAGTGACCCACCCAGATCATTGGTTTTCTCCATTACATATGTATCAACAAAATTATTAAAGCACAAACTGACATACCTTTTCTAAACAAAACACAACTGAGTCAGTCATGTCATTGCTTTTCTACAACACATAATAAAAGACACACCTACAAATTTACTGGAACACAAACGAACGTAACTTTTATTCATATTCAGCATAAGTTACAACCATACCACCAAAGATTAACAATACCCTGTTAATCTAAAACATAACACCATACCATCAAACATAAAGACCATGAAAGAAGCCATCACAGACACACAAACGATGCTACCCTAATCATACAATTCCATCGTAAACACATGGCGCCTTTTCTCGATGCACGCTTCCCTGGCCAGATCAAGGACGTGAATCAGTGCAGCAAGAATCTGATGGTCCCTATCCTGCGCCTCCTCCAAGCATTCAACAGCGTCACTCGCAGCATCTTCATCACCACTCAACCATCGTCCCTCCTGCAACAATTCAGTCATGCTCCCAAGCCGGCGGCGAATATCATCGCATTTCTCTTCGAGTAGCATGATGAACCCCTCATTTTCACCTTGCTCCTGTAAGAACATGAACTTAAAGGCATTGTGGACTTCGTTGGAGCCACATGCTTCTTTCAGTTGATTCAAGTGTGGGGTGTAGGCCATTTTTTTTTAAGAATTTTTAAAAAAACACAAGGTGCAAAGGTGGCTATGTAAAGCCACAAACAAAGCAGCTTATATAGGCAGAGGACAAACCTGCAGCAATAACTTAGTGTAACCAAACTGGTACAGTATACCATTACTTATCAATCCAATAAAATATTCCTAAACAACCCACCACACAACTTAGGGTAAAGTAAAGTCATCTTTAACCACTTCATAAACCAGCCACTAATCTAAGATTTCCTACCAAACATTGGCTGGGTACACAGTGATCTAAAAGAAGCTGCAACATCGATTGCAGCAACGAAGAAGGTTGCTCTCTTTCATTTCAATCTTTATATCCAAAGCGCGCATCCTAACTTTTATTTTTTCATTTTATGTGCAGAAATCACTTGCGTTTCAAACAGGCATTCAAAGTAACAAGCTCCTCATCTTCCTATGCAATTGAAAGCTTGCTCTTCGGGTAACAACTGTGGTTCAGACTCAAAAAAATAAGGCATGGAGAAGCTCAGAACTTCCTCCATTTCCAGTAGCCTACTATGGTCAGTCGCTTTTATCTATAACCTCCTCAAACTCCTGACATTAGTCAGTAGATGCATTTGTATACTTCCTTTCGTTATATGGCTATGACCAAAATCCGTGAAATTTTCCAATAGCTGCTTATGGATTTCAATGCGTGTTTTGCTAATTACATTTATAATCTTTTGCATGTCATGAAGAGCTGCGTATGTTCTGCTGCATCAAGAATAAGGTTTGGTCTTTGTTGCATGCCGCTTGATGCTTCATTTTTATACGCCAGTTAGATCAATTAAGTTTCTAAAAATACCAGTGTTTATGTGGCAGCACGACAATGACTCTATCAAAGCTTCTAGCGATCGTACCCTAAACCCTAACTGGCACAAATTTAAAAGTTAAAATGAACTAAAACAGGGGGCAGAGATATGTTAAAGCGGCCATTGTTACAGTTTGCGGCACTAACAAATACGCAAGGTAGTTGCAAGTTTATACATGCATCTTAACATTGCTATTACACTTATATTTGTTGCCTCTAAATAAAAACATTATGGCTGTAAAATCTAATTTACAGTTTTACCTTTGCCTTCAGGTTTTGGTTTCTTTTGCTCACGCCTTTATACAAGAAGTAGAGATCATCTAGGAAAGGCAACCATTGCTGACATTGCAGTTCAGGTAATCACCATCACCATTCACATGTTACAGGTGCTTTTTTTAGTGAAATAAAAACCTATACTTCATTGTTTTCTTCTTTAGGCATACACTGCACATCTGTGCATATCCCAGTGTCAGAATATGGTGATGCAAAAAACTGAGATATAAAATTTGTGTTCGATCCTTTAGTGACATGAGCAGGCTATATATTGACTACTTTAATGAACCATGCAGCTTTTGAAGCCTGCAAATTAACTGCGCATATTCCACTCATAAATCACATTTTTATTTAAAATTCCAGGGAAAAAATAAAAATAAAACACTATTGTTTCCAATGTACTGTGCACTTTCCTGTCCAAAAATTAAAACGTTATAACGCATGGATGTTATTCTATTGGCTACGTATTATTGTCATACCCGTTTACCAAAAGATGACCTGCCGTGAAACCATTTTTCTATATCACTATATTATGACCATGTTCCCTTTGGTTTGGTTGGAAAGCCTGATTTGTGGTTTCTAAATATATGTGGCGACCATCAAACATGGGCTACACAGCTATGCATATTACAGTGTTATGTGACTTTTTTTTTGTTATGAAATACGAGGCTTTGCTTCACTGTTTTTCCTTCAAACATGGGCTGCACAGCTATGCATAGTTCAGTATTAATGACTGCTGCTACAAGAAAATCAAATGGAGCATGCATAGCCACTGCTTTAATGGAATCAATACTGTGTGCATGTGTATGCAGTGACTACTTTAATCAGGTGGTCAGTGTTTTTAAACATGCACATTGGCTGCACATATTGATGTTCCACCTATAAAAGCAGCTCCCAAAGCCAGTGATTTACCAAACAATAATTTAAACAAACTATAGCATGGATTTTGACAGCAAAAAAAGTTTTCCTTTTTCATCTGAATACTGATATTAGCCAAGCACCCCATTACCAGATGTACTAACTTTTTCATTTTTTGACTGTGCAGTTACCATGGACATTTCAGCCACTGAATCAAGCTCAGCAGCCGCGGACCTTTCGATAGAATGGAGCACCTACTTTCCGCCTGGTTATTATGGTCCAGGATCTAAAAAATCAGACATTAGGAAGATTAAAGCTCAAAGGAAAGTTGCTCAGCGAAGTCATGATACGATGCCCAAAACTGTAAACCAGAATGACTCAAAAGGAAAAAAGGACAACAAATTTAGTGTCGTCCAAATGTGATTTGTCTTGATTGTTTGTCAATGTCTTAGATGCCTTTAAATAAAACTGTAACAGTAACCTACATATGTTCTCGACACTGTAATCTGCAAGTGCTGTTTTGCATATCATTCCGGATGTGTTTTATCCATATGTTGTTCCGTTTGGTGGGCTGCAAAGTTGCAGTTACACATCTAATTAGCAGACATGTTTATGCCTTTATAGATGCAGTGATTTGCGCGAAACCATTGTGTTCTTTGGTGTCAAGCTGAAGCCAAAATTATGTCGTGTTTGCATATAAAAATACTCTTATTTTGTGCTACGCAGGTTATACATATTTAATGATTTCATAAGATGAGTTTAAAACAGCATTATATATTCCTATTTTTTGCCACGTGAATTTGCAAACTAAGCACGTGCTTCTATCCCAATCTTTCCAACCTTTTCCAGAATTGCCGTTATGCACATGCGATTACTCAACTATGTACTTCGTTTCTTATACTCAGTTAATAGTAGGCACAATGAAGGTTTGCAATAATATTTGAGATCTAAACTAGCGAAAACACCCGCGGCAACGCGCGGGCTCGAATCCTCGTTTCTAACATAGTCAAACTAATTTTTTTCATCAATCACAGTTTTCAAAAGCAATGTTTATATAAAATGGGTGAATGGAGGAGGTTTTTATTGTTCAAATTACTTGACGGTCTATCTCGGATATCTCTTTCAACTCTCTCTAGCCACTTAAAAACGTAAAACCTTCACCTTATAGCATTTGAACTTTAAACTTTTTTGCGTGGTCATCAAGATCGTTGATGAGTGGCCTTTTACTCATCATTTTAAGCCCGAAAAACCTACGAAAACGTCTAAAAACACGGAAAATAACCAATTATACTACAGATATCCTTGGAGTGTGTTTTTATGTGTTTCAGGTACAAAGGATCGAAAACAGGGCAAAAACAGACTGAAATGAGTTCGGATTGGAAAACGTGCTTTGTAGATGGAGCCGAAAGCGGATTTTCCACATTTTTCAGAGCCCGGGATACATATTTGGGAGTGAGCTTGGGAATCAGACTCAAAAACCTAACCTAAACCTAAAATTACCATTTTACCCTTCTACCCGAACCCAAATGACAATTTTACCTTTTTGACAAAAATCCAAATTACTCTTTTAAACCTTATTTTTATTTACAACAATTATTTTTTTTTTATCAAAACCAATTTTTATTAAAATCTTCTTTCAAAAAAAAAAAAAAAAAAAAAGTCACTTAAACATTTTTATTAGTTTTAGAGTTACAAATACATTTTTAATTTTTAAAACAAAAGTAAACCCATTAAAACCCACCCATTTCCCTTAAACGTTTTTTTTAACCCAAAATCCCACTTCATCCCTTCCTGTTTTTTTTCCCAAATCAGATAAAAAACCCAACATACCCAGCCAAACCTTTGGCGCCAAAACCTTGTCTCTTCCCCAACCTCTCACCATCAAACCTGGTCCCCATGTCTCACTTCCCTCCCCCACAACCCACATGGGTCAAGTGCCACTTGGCAATCCCAAACTTCCCCATTGGACAACAAAGAATCAAGGGTTGAGATTCATTGCTTTGGGACCAAGATGAATTGAAGGGCCAGGATTGAAGCAAACAAACACAAAGTGTCCAAGCTCTCGTTTTCTCTCTGTGAAAAAGCACACAAGCACAAACTTGAAGACCTCCTACTAGTATAAATAGCAGTTTAGTGAATTTGTAAAGGGGGTCTAGAAATTCATGTTCTAGTTCCATTTTAATTTTTTTTGTCATTTACTTTTCTTGTAAACTTTAATTTTCAAGTCAATTTAATTTCAGTTTAATTCTAGTTTTCAAGTTCATGCAGTTTTCTTATTATTGACTTAAGTTCTCATGTTCTTTGTTTTTCTTGTCTTCAAATTAAAAGAGTTGTTAAAAGTTTGTCAAAGCTCATTTGAGCTTCTGGTTATGATATCAAGGTGTTTCTCAAATGTTTTTACAGTTTCAAAGTATTTTCACCACTTTTCTATCCAAAAAGAGTGTTTGGATTGAGCTTATTTCCATAGTTCTAGTCATTTGGATAAGTTAGATTGTAGTTAATTGGTTTTAGTTACTCTTTTTAGAACTTTATTAATCATAGTCTTAAGTTTTCAAGTCAAGTTTTGTGTTTCAAATGTTTTACTGAATCTGTTTTAAGCTCATGAATCTGTCCAAGTCAGTCATCTTCATTAGTTGCTTTTAAGGTCAAAATCAGGATTAAAATTATTTTAAATTGCTTCTTCTAGGTGTCATGACATCCAAGTTTATCAGTTTTTACTTTATTTGGCATTTAGAAATCTTTAAATAGCTTTAGTTTGGTCTCAAAGTAGCCTAGTGTTGCCCGTAGTTCTGTGTTTTGCCAGTAATCTGTTCCAAATAGCTTGTTTCACAGCAGTTTATTTGCTTATTCATTGTAGTTCCAGGTCTGATTTTTTTATGTCCCTTATACCCCATAGTTTAGATATAATTTGTTTTGCCTTTAGTTAGTCTTTAGTGCTTATTTTGATAGGTTAATTTGGCATGCAAGTCCCACATTTGCCTTTTGCAGCCCACAAAATTAAGCTCATATAAGCGTGAATGATGCTCCAAATTCTTACTTAAGTACCTTGCTATATATGTTATACATGTTGGAGCTTTTTGGCTTGTTGGTTAGCTTTGGAAATAAGCTAGAAAGTGCTCCATGTGGGCTGTTTTAGCCACTGTTACAGCAGATGCAGTGAAGCCTTTCAAAGACTTAATAGCTTTTTTTTTTATTACCTCCTTTTTGTTGCTTATCTAGATCTCCTTAGTGCATTTAGATAAATTAGATTAGGACTCATTAGTTGTAGCTTATGATAGCTTTTGTGATCCCTTTTGTTGCCTACATAACCAATCAGTCCATTCTTTTTTTTTTTTATGTCTGTTGCTGCTGCACATAAGCTAATCCCAACTTGTTTTTAACTTTTCCTACTTGATAAAAGTTGCTTATTTTTGTTCATTAATTAGTTTGGTAAAAGAAAAATAAAAACAAAAATGGGATAGAAGCAGGATTCGAACACTTGACCTGCTGGTCAGTGCCTCCAACGCCCCACACTTGCAACTCATTACCATCTCTGCTAGGGGTGTTTCTTGGTTGTATTTGGTTTAATTAATACTTAAGGCATGAGTACAGTTTTGACTTTATAGCTTTTTCACCTTATTAAATGCTTATTTACACAAGCACTGCTCATCTTTCTTATTTTTCTTTAATTCTATGTCATTTAAGGTATTTAATGTAATTTTCTCAGATTTTTCCAAAATAGTTTAGTACTTTTAATTAATTAATTAGTATAAATTAGTTTTTAATTCGTAATAAATAAAATAAAAGCCGAAAAAATTTCCGGCTTTTTCCTAAAATTATTTTTAGTCGTTTAGAATGTAGGAAAATTTGTTTTGCACCCGTAGGCCTTAAATTGCATTATTTTCACTTTTTGAAGCTCGGGATTAGCGTGGGTTTTCGCGTTTTTTTTATTTTTATTGCCCTAGGACTTAATTTAGCATCATTTTATTGTTTAATATGCTTAGTAGTAGTTAATTTGTTATTTACTTTGTTCCTCCTGCCTTAATTACTTTCCCGTTCCTTAAATTAGTAGATAACGTAATTCAAATCGAAAATTTCCCGATCCATTCAAGCATTTTAATAACAAACCTCAAACGTCACCGTCAATTCACACCTCGTTGGGAAACGACCCGGGTAATCACTTGCCCGGTATCACTTATCGAGTATTCGCGAGTTTTGCGTGTCGATCTTTTTCCTAAATGGTCGGTTTGTAATTCTCTCGCTTATTTCGTATTTGATATTTTTATATAAAAATTGACTCATCAATTTTTGGCGCCGCTGCCGGGGAGGTTGTGTTGCGACAATATCGTTACGGTTTGACGATTAGTGACTTGAAGAACCTTCCTCGTGAAGTTATTTGCTTTCCATAAACCTTAAAACACAAAAATATTTTCCTTTTCTTTTTGTATATATATAAAAGTTAAAAAAACCCAAAAACATTTTGTTTTCATTGTTTAATAAAAGATAAAACACATCAATCAATATAACACTTCTCAACTTGAGTGTTATCATTATAAGTTCCCGAACAAAAGATTCAAAACTTGCCTTTGTGTCACTTGCGTGAATACGTTTGTGATTATTGGTTTAAGTTCCTTGTGTTTTGCTTCGGTCTTGTTTTAATTGAAAGTGTTGTTTTTGAAAGTGCATGTGCACTCGTTTTCAAAAATCCAAAAATATTCTTCTAGTTCCTCTTATCCGTATGATTCTATTTCTCTTACCCTCTTTTACCGTTTAATTCTACTCTTCGTTATCATCTTGAATGTTTAATTCTTATCTCTTGACCCTCTAAATTGTTTAATTCTCCACTATGCTCGATTTCTCACCATTCGATCCCCATGATCCTCGGACCATGGAGGATTTCTATCGTCCATCACTTATCGGTCGAGGAGGACCGATCGCACCGATCGTTTCGGGAACCAAGTTTAGATTGAAAAATCGTATGGTTCGTCTTCTTCGACAACATTGCCATTTTCATGGATTTAACGACGAAAATGCAAATGAGCACTTGAACAAGTTCTTGTCTATCACTCAAACCATGAAGCAACGTGGCATTTCTCAAGATGACATCCGATTGAATCTCTTCCCCTTCTCTTTAACCCACAAAGCTGAAACTTGGTTTTATACCCTTGAAAAACATTCAATTCAAACTTGGGAAGAGATGTTTCGCAAGTTTCTTTCAAAATACTTTCCATATTCGAAAACGATGCAGCTGAGGAAAGAAATTCTTAATTTCCGGCAATTACCCAAGGAATCCTTATATGAAGCTTGGGAAAGATTCAAAACGTTATTGCAGAAATGTCCCGATCACCGAATTTTGCTTCTCGATCAAATCCTAACCTTTTATCATGGTATCACTACGATTGATCGAGACAAAATCATATTGGCAGCTGGTGGAAATCTCATGCGGAAGACTCCTCAAGAAGCGTATGATTTGATCGAGAATATGACACAACATCATTATCAGTGGGATGCTGACATTCCTTATGACTCTACCACTATGATGAGTGATCATTATTCTGAGATTTACGTTATGAGTGCTCAAATTGACGTCTTTGACAAGCAAGAAAGATATATCAATCACCATTATCAACAAAGACCTAGTTATTCATCCACCTTTTACTATTCAGATTCTGACGAGAGTGATGATGATGAACCGTTTGAAGAAGAGAACGTAAAGATCGATGACGATTCTTCGAGTGGCAATCCCACTTCTATTTCTGAGCCTTTCATTTCCGACCTTCCCCCTTCACTCACGCCGGTTGAGAGAAGTGACGTCGTTTTGGAAGAGGTCGATGTTTTTCCAATTTCTCCGGAAATTGTTGAAACCGATTGCGATCCGAGGGAAGATGTTCCTTTGTTAGAAAAGATGTTATACGATGAACCGTCACCTTTTCTCCCCTCGAAGGAAGATAACATTGAAGAAATTGTTGAACTTAAGCCGTCAGATCCTCCGGAGTTCGAGCTCAAGGATTATGTTCCCGAATTTGAGAGTTTTATCTTTGATACGGCAGAAGAGAGTCGTGGCAATCCCACTTCTCATCCCGATCTTTCTCTTACGATTTATGAATCATTTTTATTTGATATCGATCATACGGAAGATACGAGTCGTGGCAACACCACTTCTCATGCTTATTTCTCTCTCCCCGAGTATGATTCGTTTCGTTTTGAGGAGTTCTCCGGTGAACTCTCTCATGTCATATCTCCTCCGGAATATGATCATTTCTATTTTGATCTTGAGAAAGATTTTAGTTTGGGGGAAGAGCAGCTCTCTCAAAAGAGTTTCATTATTGATGACATCACCCCGCCTCTTCCTCCCAAAGTTTTTGTTGAAAATTACTCTATGAGCTTAAATGATCAAATTCAAATTAAGAATTATATGAAATTTCATTTCGAGAATGAAGAATGGATCCTTATTGTTATCAACATCTTTCTTCCATTCCTCACATATGTTGTGACTTCTCCTCTATTTCATTCCTACGGGAATGAAGATACCATTTTTGACCCCGGCATCTTCATTTATCATTCTTTTGAGCCGGTTGTATCTCATCGGAGTGGAACTTTCAGCACATTCAATGTTTATCCAAACCATTTGAATGAAAGTCCGATGGAGATTTTCTCTTCCACTTGCTCCCCCATGGACCAATGAATTCGGGGTCGAGTCAAGCTAGCGACTCGGTTAACAAAAACAGTAGCATTTCATGGGTATCCAACCATGTTTCTGACTTCTTTCTATTTTCTAACACTAAGTGTGGGGGGAATTCCCCCACTGTTTTTTTGCTTGTTGTGTGTTTGCTCTCTGTTTTCAGGATTCCCGTGGATCGTGATGATTGATGCGCCTGTTTTCAATCCAGCCGCCCAATATCCGATCTTTATGCTAACGATTATCTAGGGATATCTTATAAATCCTTTTGTGAAAAAAGATTTCGCTTCCACACTTGGCTAGTAGTATTACCTTTTTCCATTCTATAGTTTCGGCTACGGCCGGTACTTTGAATATTGAGGGCAATATTCAATTCTAAGTGTGGGGGGAATTCTAGCGAATTTTGATCACATATGTACCTTCTAGTACCCTAGCACCCCCGTTTTGACCAAAAAATTTAAAAAAATTTATCGTTTTAAGTCAAGTTTTTACATTTACAAGAAGTGCTTTGCACAAAAATAATTCATTAATACTTCGGTATTAATGGTAGTTTAGTCTTGATTAGGCTAGAACAAGGGGAATCCCGACTCTGCTAGAGTGTTGATCTAGCTGCTCTCTTAACATTTAGGCTAAGGTTTTACGCGTTGTGCAAATGAAAATGCAAAGCGTGGAGTAGTTGGTTCTCTTTAGAGCTTATATAAGTAATCTATGGCTTTTTCTCCCAGAAGCTAACTAATTGTACTAAAATACGTGCTCATTGTCAAACTTTTGAACATTCAAATCGTCTTGTTACAATAAAAAGTTTTTAAGCAAAATTGATTTAGAGTTCGAGTTCAACTTTTTATTTAAATTTCCGAGAAAGCATACTTTCCTAAAATCTGAATAATGTTGCAAAATGAAAGTATCGTAAAGTTGCTTGAATGATGCAAGAGTTGCAAGTTTAAAGTTCAAAGTCAAAATGAAAAAAAAAAAAATGATGAAAAAAAAAGTGAAAAAAAGAAGAAGAAAAAAAGTGAAAAAGTTGAAAAATGAAAAAAAAAAATATGAGTTGCGAAAATAAAAGCACTATGTTGCTTATGAATAAATGTGCGAAACTTGCTTTTTCTTAAATTTAAATCGGAAGTTGAACTCGTATTCGTCAAAGTTGTCTAAAAGTTTGACGGTGATTTGGAAATCCTTGATTTCAAAGACCCCGAAAGCTCCGATACTATTCTCGAGGGTGAAAACCTAGCCTCCTTAAAAGGACAAGCTGAGAAGAAAGTCGCTACATGGAGTGATCTCATCTTTGAATCTCGAATTTCTAAATTATCGTCGGTTGTGATCCATTTAGGTTTAGTTTTAACTTAACGGTAGCTTCGTAAATCTTTGGAATCGAATTCCTGCTAATTCCGGTACTATTCTCTGTGAGGTGTCAAAAGCCCGGTCACTTAAAACTCATGTTTTAGGATGTGCCGAGAAGAAAGCCGCTACATGGAAGAGGCCCTTTCGATCCTTAGACTTTCATCGTTTCCGGTGGGTTAGTACTTTGGTTAAGTGGATAACAACCATAACCAATGTCGATTTAAATGAACAAACTTTTGAAAATGAGCACACTCACTTAAATTGTATAAATTGCGGGAGTAAAAAGTTAAGTCTCGACTTACATAGATTATTTGTATAAGTAGTGTTAGCATTTTACAAAAACGTTTGCACAATAAGTTTAAGCTTGGTTTGAGAGTATCAAAAAGAGGATGACGATTACAATTCCCCGGAGACACCCATTTTGCGTGAATCCCGTTCTATGATGCCATGTTTTGATAATCAAGCAATTTATTTATTATCGTCTTGTTTAAATTTATCGAATTGAATAAAAAGTCGAAACGGGGTATTCTTGGTATTTTTGATCCTTTCATTACTTTATATGATCGGATTGCTAGGGACTAGCAATTGATAGTGTGGGGGGATGATGAGTGGCCTTTTACTCATCATTTTAAGCCCGAAAAACCTACGAAAACGTCTAAAAACACGGAAAATAACCAATTATACTACAGATATCCTTGGAGTGTGTTTTTATGTGTTTCAGATACAAAGGATCGAAAACAGGGCAAAAACAGACTGAAATGAGTTCGGATTGGAAAACGTGCTTTGCAGATGGAGCCGGAAGCGGATTTTCTACATTTTTCAGAGCCCGGGATACATATTTGGGAGTGAGCTTGGGAATCAGACTCAAAAACCTAACCTAAACCTAAAATTACCATTTTACCCTTCTACCCGAACCCAAATGACAATTTTACCTTTTTGACAAAAATCCAAATTACTCTTTTAAACCTTATTTTTATTTACAACAATTATTTTTTTTTTATCAAAACCAATTTTTATTAAAATCTTCTTTCAAAAAAAAAAAAAAAAAAAAAAGTCACTTAAACATTTTTATTAGTTTTAGAGTTACAAATACATTTTTAATTTTTAAAACAAAAGTAAACCCATTAAAACCCACCCATTTCCCTTAAACGTTTTTTTTAACCCAAAATCCCACTTCATCCCTTCCTGTTTTTTTTCCCAAATCAGATAAAAAACCCAACATACCCAGCCAAACCTTTGGCGCCAAAACCTTGTCTCTTCCCCAACCTCTCACCATCAAACCTGGTCCCCATGTCTCACTTCCCTCCCCCACAACCCACATGGGTCAAGTGCCACTTGGCAATCCCAAACTTCCCCATTGGACAACAAAGAATCAAGGGTTGAGATTCATTGCTTTGGGACCAAGATGAATTGAAGGGCCAGGATTGAAGCAAACAAACACAAAGTGTCCAAGCTCTCGTTTTCTCTCTGTGAAAAAGCACACAAGCACAAACTTGAAGACCTCCTACTAGTATAAATAGCAGTTTAGTGAATTTGTAAAGGGGGTCTAGAAATTCATGTTCTAGTTCCATTTTAATTTTTTTTGTCATTTACTTTTCTTGTAAACTTTAATTTTCAAGTCAATTTAATTTCAGTTTAATTCTAGTTTTCAAGTTCATGCAGTTTTCTTATTATTGACTTAAGTTCTCATGTTCTTTGTTTTTCTTGTCTTCAAATTAAAAGAGTTGTTAAAAGTTTGTCAAAGCTCATTTGAGCTTCTGGTTATGATATCAAGGTGTTTCTCAAATGTTTTTACAGTTTCAAAGTATTTTCACCACTTTTCTGTCCAAAAAGAGTGTTTGGATTGAGCTTATTTCCCTAGTTCTAGTCATTTGGATAAGTTAGATTGTAGTTAATTGGTTTTAGTTACTCTTTTTAGAACTTTATTAATCATAGTCTTAAGTTTTCAAGTCAAGTTTTGTGTTTCAAATGTTTTACTGAATCTGTTTTAAGCTCATGAATCTGTCCAAGTCAGTCATCTTCATTAGTTGCTTTTAAGGTCAAAATCAGGATTAAAATTATTTTAAATTGCTTCTTCTAGGTGTCATGACATCCAAGTTTATCAGTTTTTACTTTATTTGGCATTTAGAAATCTTTAAATAGCTTTAGTTTGGTCTCAAAGTAGCCTAGTGTTGCCCGTAGTTCTGTGTTTTGCCAGTAATCTGTTCCAAATAGCTTGTTTCACAGCAGTTTATTTGCTTATTCATTGTAGTTCCAGGTCTGATTTTTTATGTCCCTTATAGCCCATAGTTTAGATATAATTTGTTTTGCCTTTAGTTAGTCTTTAGTGCTTATTTTGATAGGTTAATTTGGCATGCAAGTCCCACATTTGCCTTTTGCAGCCCACAAAATTAAGCTCATATAAGCGTGAATGATGCTCCAAATTCTTACTTAAGTACCTTGCTATATATGTTATACATGTTGGAGCTTTTTGGCTTGTTGGTTAGCTTTGGAAATAAGCTAGAAAGTGCTCCATGTGGGCTGTTTTAGCCACTGTTACAGCAGCTGCAGTGAAGCCTTTCAAAGACTTAATAGCTTTTTTTTTTATTACCTCCTTTTTGTTGCTTATCTAGATCTCCTTAGTGCATTTAGATAAATTAGATTAGGACTCATTAGTTGTAGCTTATGATAGCTTTTGTGATCCCTTTTGTTGCCTACATAACCAATCAGTCCATTCTTTTTTTTTTTTTTTTATGTCTGTTGCTGCTGCACATAAGCTAATCCCAACTTGTTTTTAACTTTTCCTACTTGATAAAAGTTGCTTATTTTTGTTCATTAATTAGTTTGGTAAAAGAAAAATAAAAACAAAAATGGGATAGAAGCAGGATTCGAACACTTGACCTGCTGGTCAGTGCCTCCAACGCCCCACACTTGCAACTCATTACCATCTCTGCTAGGGGTGTTTCTTGGTTGTATTTGGTTTAATTAATACTTAAGGCATGAGTACAGTTTTGACTTTATAGCTTTTTCACCTTATTAAATGCTTATTTACACAAGCACTGCTCATCTTTCTTATTTTTCTTTAATTCTATGTCATTTAAGGTATTTAATGTAATTTTCTCAGATTTTTCCAAAATAGTTTAGTACTTTTAATTAATTAATTAGTATAAATTAGTTTTTAATTCGTAATAAATAAAATAAAAGCCGAAAAAATTTCCGGCTTTTTCCTAAAATTATTTTTAGTCGTTTAGAATGTAGGAAAATTTGTTTTGCACCCGTAGGCCTTAAATTGCATTATTTTCACTTTTTGAAGCTCGGGATTAGCCTGGGTTTTCGCGTTTTTTTTATTTTTATTGCCCTAGGACTTAATTTAGCATCATTTTATTGTTTAATATGCTTAGTAGTAGTTAATTTGTTATTTACTTTGTTCCTCCTGCCTTAATTACTTTCCCGTTCCTTAAATTAGTAGATAACGTAATTCAAATCGAAAATTTCCCGATCCATTCAAGCATTTTAATAACAAACCTCAAACGTCACCGTCAATTCACACCTCGTTGGGAAACGACCCGGGTAATCACTTGCCCGGTATCACTTATCGAGTATTCGCGAGTTTTGCGTGTCGATCTTTTTCCTAAATGGTCGGTTTGTAATTCTCTCGCTTATTTCGTATTTGATATTTTTAATATTATAATTGACTTATCAATCGTCCCCATCCCTTAGATTAACCGGGTGTTCAGTTTAGGGGGTGTTTGGCTGTTAAAAGGAATCACTATAGTAATGGGAATGAGTTTGATACTCACCATGCTTGGTAGGTTTAGAAGATGCTTATATTTGTGAATACTCACTTTTTAGTAATAAACACACTAACCAAACATTATATATTAAGAATGATAGTCATTCCTATAAATCAAACCCTTAAACCAAACGCATCGTTAGTAGTTTAGAAACACAATAATCAAATAACTTGTCCAAACACCTTCAAAAATACACCAGTCTTGTTTTTTTCTTAACTAAAACATCCAAACACCCTTTTAATTATAAAATCAAATTAAAAATCCCAACATATTCGATCCTCAATACAAATCAATTGTAAATTCAACAGAAAAAACGGTAACTTTTAATTTCTTATTTATATCTTTATCATACTATCTTATAAAGCATTTAGTTTTTTTTTAAATAAAATACTTAAAAATTCATTTTGCTTATTATAGAAATTCAATAGCTTACAAGACAAGAAACATAATTTACATTACTTTAATGCATATATTTAAAAAACAAAACACAAGTCTTACTAGAACCGTAATGTACACTACTTTAATGCTATTAATATAGTCAATGTTTTTAATGTAATCAATTAATTAATTGGTCAATAAATACAATTAATGTAGTTATTAAAATACCATTTACATAAGAAATATAAATTATCAAGCATATTGTACAACCAACTTAAACACAATTCATGCATTAAATGTCACTAATACAAATAATGAAGCACATTATACAAATATTCAAGCTCGAACAGGCAACACGCACGGGCCAAACGGGCTCGAGCCTGAACGGGCACGGGCCAAACAAGCTCATGTTATACGGATCGCTTTAAAAAGTCCAAAACAGGATCCCATACTTGAAACTATAGGGCTAAACGGGCACATGCCAAACGGGCTCATGTTATACAAACTAGCACCTCTAATATTAATTATCACAATTGTATACTGAAAAACCTTGTCATTAGTTAAGAAGTTGAAATACGTTAAATGAAATTCTTGATATCCATAAATTTATTGTCAAAAAGAACATACTAAACTAAAATACATGATTCACCAGAAAATTTTATTTCATAGTACACACCGCCGCAACGCGCGAACACCCTGCTAGTGTCTTCTAACTTAATAATGTGCTATTTTTAGTTGCTTTCAGAATAACTTAAAAGAGTTTATTTGGTGCTTAATTAATGGGTTTTTGGATTCATAAAAACAAACCTTATAACTTATTAACATGGTGTTTGGATTCGCTTATTTTACGGGTTTATCGCCTCATTGAGACTTAGAAAAGCCGATAAGCTCACTTTTTTCAGCTTATCATATTACAACTTTAGCTTATAAGTATATAAGCTCAAGTTGGATAAGCTTAAAAAAGTGAGCTTGCCGGTTGTTCTAAATCTCGATAAAACGATAAGCTCGTAAAATAAGCTAATCCAAACACCTTGTTAATAAGTTGTAAGGTTGTTTTTTTTTTTGTTTTTTTTTTTAACGTCCAATTGGCTATGTTTAAGACTTGAAGTTTTTTTTGTCGAGAAAGGGCAAATGAAATATGGCTGCATATGATATTAGGATTTTGTACTTGGAAAGATTGGAGGTTTGAATAAGAATGTGATGACATATGGAAATGAATAAAAAATTGATAATTTAAGATTTTATACCGAAGACTTGTCGATATACTAAAAAACAGGCGTTGAATGCTTTATATATGTTTATTGCTTTTTGGAATAAGCTAGTATGAATAAGCAGTTGTAAGTTGCTTATCCGAAACATCTTATTTTTCTCATAAATAGAAATAAGAAACTCCAAACTAGACAATTATGTTAATACAAATAAACTGTAAAAACGTTTATTTATATTTTACGATCTTCTAATGTTTTGTCGATAACAAACGTAAAATCATTTTAACGAAACAAATAAAATACGTAAATGGTTTGAGCCAATAGTTTTCTAACACACTTACGTTTTCATATAAAACGCTAAAACAAGTATAAGTGATTTTATGATTTAATAATACATATGTACAAAAACTAATGTTTACATATTTGGCAAATATATACATAACTAGTATGTATTATAATGGGTAAAAACTACAACCCATGGAGCATATCCATAACCCATGGTATTGACCCATACCCATTTGACTAGATGCATTGCATCTATTATGTACATTGTATCTAATGAAATACCTATGGATCAACCCATAACCCATGACCCAAAACCCATGGGCAAAGGGGAGTGTCCCACGGATCCCCAGTATTGCACTGGACGGATCCCTCAAGTGAGGGATCCGTGAGATCCGTGGAACAGAAGACATTTTCTCTCTATAAATAGTGAGCCATTTCTTCATTGTTTCGCACCCCTTTCTCACATACTTTCTCTTTGAGTTAAAAAATCTCAAACCCCAGATCCAAATGATCTATGTATGTAGTTTTGTTTTTGTGTGATCCTCTAGGTTCCTCTTAAAGGCGAGATCACCACCTTTGAAGTCAAGTTAGTTCAAGTTCATGAGTTGCCATGCTTCCTCATCATCAACACCACTGAAGTTCTCTTGTTGATGGTTCTTTTGTTTCTCCTAAGAAGTGTAGTGTTGAAGACATTTGTGAAAGATGTCTCAAGTGTCAAGACGAAGACATTAGTGAAAGGTGTCGATCGTCCGTATTATAAGCACTTGTAAAGAGTGCTTAGAAGTCAAGACTAGAGGCATTAGTGAAGGGTGCTTAGAAGTCAAGACACAAGACATTAATGAAGGGTGTCTTGAAGATCGAGTCGAAGGCATTAGTGAAAGGTGTCTAAGATGTACATTCGATATGGTGTGATTCGATGTACAAGATAGATTAGTATTGGGTCAAAGAATATTGTTATCCTTATTGATATTACTATAAGGAGTAGATTTCCTTTGGGGTTAGGTGATTGGTGTAGTGTTTGGTAGTAGTTCCTCCATTGTAATGGAACTCGGTATCTAGCCTAGTACCGGATAAAGGGTAGGCGACGTTGTGATAGGATTGGTTCTCCTTGGTGAAAAGGACCCGGTATCTAGCCTTGTACCGGTTAAAGTGTGGGCAACGTTGTGAAGGTTTCTCCACCATAAGGAGTCGGTGTTGTGTAGTGATTACGAACTCTCGAGTAGGTGACTCGGGGAGTGGAGTAGGGCAATGAAGGTGTCCTTGTAGCCGAACCACTATAAATACTCGCTTTGTGGTTTTGTGCTTCTTACTCTTTGTATTTTCATTACATATTTATATTTCTATATGTTTGTTTATCAACATCCAACACACAACCAAATAGATTGACATAAGTCGATCTAAATAGTTTAAAATGAGTTTTAATTGGTAAAACTATTCAACCCCCCATTCTAGTTTTCCACAATTGGCATCAGAGCTTCGTTACCAAGTTTCTTAAAGTATATTGTACTTTAAAAACTTGATACGATCAGTGGTTAATTGAAAACTACAAAAAAAAAAAAAAATTCATAAAAACAAACACCATGTCTTTTAAAACTCTTTGTTTGGATGTTGATTAGATGACAACATTTTTTTTTATTATTTAATATTATTTTAATTGCACTAATCTTCTTTGTCATGTTGCTTAGTTAAAGCTCTTACCTACCAAGCCATAGGAATCGCTTGGTAACAAGAATACCTTCCCTAAGAATGTATCTTAAACACAAAGGAGCCGGAATTGTCTACTGACATTTGCTGTGTCATTTGTAAAGACATTCCTAAGTGCATTAGAGGTATGACTTTCCACTTATCTCTAAATAACATTAGCTTGATAAATAATATGTATTTATATGATTATCTTTTGTGCATATTCATGTACTACATGTAGCTTCATTAGGAAGCCTTTCTCACATATGTGTTACTTTTTCGTCTAAAGTCATGGTTTGTAAAATTTGTGTTTTATTTCATTTAATCCAAAAATCATATCCTTCTAATAATAAAACAAAACACAAATCTCAAAAATTTCTTCTTCCCCATAAAAACCCCTCTGTCGTCCACTCTATCAAATCGCCACTTTTTCAAATCTTCCATTTTCAAAATTACCTCTCATTCAAAACTTCTTCTTCCTCTTCATCTCATCTCATCTCAAACCAAGAAGGTTCGTCATCAACATGGTTTACATCGCCCTCGTGCTCATCGCCTTAACGCTCATCGCTCTTGTGTTCCCTATGATAAAGTTCTCACACGGAGACATATACTTTGTGTTGTTAATCTACATTGGGGTTATATACCCAATCCTTTGTATCATTCTTAGCATTGAAATGAAATATTACTAATATTCTAGTTTATCTAGTTTATTATCTTAATGTGTTTTTTCATTTCCTTTGATTTATATCTTTCGCATCTTTTCGTGATACATTAGAAACCATTAATGCATGCTAAAAGAAAATGTAGGCTAATACACATATCTTGGCATAAAACTATAAAAATTATGTTTTTATCAAAAAAACTGCTTCTGTTACTACAGATCCACGAATCCCTGTAAGTATACTAGCCGGATCCCTGATAGAAGGGAACCGTCCTTCTGGATAACAGATTTTCCATGCAAAATAAAAATCTCTTTCTTCCTAAAAAGAAATGTCTTACTAGAATGTCAAACATTAAGTGAGTTAAATGTCATTGTTAATAAACATCTTGTAAAAAATGTTAGGTAATCATTGTTTTACCCGTAATACGTCACATCCTATTAACTTCCCTTTCCTATAGGTTTCACTATGTCGCATGAATATGAGTTTGATTTTTCACTCACTAGCGTCTACACTCCTAACATCTCCCTTGAGCCCAACACACCTGGCAATCATGTCCGTGGGTTCAATAATCTCAAAACCCATCACTTCCACGAATGACGTATTGTCGACACCTCTCTACAATTCGAAGAAGGTATCAATACTTCCTTCCGAGCCATAGGACTAGAATGTCTTCTCGAAATTAACGAGAAAATATGTCCGAGGTTTGTATTTGAATTCTTCCGTCAAGTTGAACTCGTTCGTAACGAGGATCGCTCTCTATCTCTTTGGTTTTGGATCAAAAACCAAAAGTTTGTTTTAACCCTTGGGCAATTTGCTCACATCCTCCGGATTCCAAATCATGGACAATGTGCCTTCACTGAAGATTGGTCTCTTGATTCTCTCTTCAACTTTCGTGAAGAAAATAGCCCATACTGTTCACACATACCTTCCCCGGAAGACTTGAATCGCATAATATGCAAACCCCATTACTCCGATCCAAAAATTATCCATACACGGGATATCCGATAAGAGTACAAGCCCCTTGCACTCATCCTACGTGAAAATGTTTGGAGCCTTAGGGGAAATCGAGAAATCCTTCCCGCTTGTTGTGCTCACATAATGTATTGTTTGCTAACACAACAACCATACAATCTCGCCTACTTCTTTGCAAGGCGAATTGTAAATCTTCAAGGCTCCAAGAATAAACTAATCCCTTATGGAATGTTCTTAACACGCCTTTATCATAACATCATGTACTTTCATCCTCAATTTCAAAGTCCGTTGTACGTACTTGTGAACAAGATGATGGAACCTCTAAACGTATCTCTCATGAAGACTTTCTTCATTCCTGAATCGGCAAACACTCATCAACCATTTGATGATCCATCTAGCGAAAACGCTCAAGGAACTTAGCCTTCTTTCTAAATAGGATCAATCCTTAGTATCAATGCTTTATCAATGTAATCCAATTTCCTTCATGAAATAAAACTTCTTACATTTGATATCTTAGTGTTAGAACCTCTTAGAAAAACTAACTTTGAAATATGATGCATTGTCAAAATCCTTGCATACCTTTTTTAAAGGTTCTGCTTAGCAGAGAAACGGATCCCAAAGTTTGTGCTAGACGGATCCCTACTCTTAGGGAACCGTGGGATCCGGCAAACAGAAAATGCAATTGCAATAATTGTATTTCAAACATGTCTTTAGATCACTTCACACTAAGCTAGACATAGTGCCTTAAGGCAAATTGAGTCCCTATCAAAGTTGAGTAAATTTTTTGTACTCACACATAACTCATTTAGATCACACTCGAAACACCCGTAGATTTATCGTCTCACCAAAACTCATTACTCTTCCGATCTTATACTCATACATGATCCCTCACATGTTAAAACATCTAGCTTTGGAAATCTCTCAAAACTAATTAGAATCATCCTTACCTCAAAATTGGTCAAATTCTAGTTTTTCCATTTTAAACTCTTAGGATATCCTCCAAGACATTATCCTAAGTTACTATCTGATCTCTAGGATCATTTAGTTCCATTTGACACTCTCAAAATCCTTAGTGTCATCTTTAGTCACTCATTGGTACTCTTAAAAGTTCCAACTTCTTCCATAAAAGGCAATCATTAGCTACATCACTCATTACCCTTAAGTATTTAAGTACCTCTTCATTTAAGACACTTAGATGGACTGAAACACTCAAGAAGAAATATTCATTAGATCTTACAAACATCATTGTTATCCTTTCTTAGATGCTGAGAGACGGATCCCTAGGATTAGCCTAGACGGATCCCTCATTGAAGGGAAACGTGGGATCCGTATGACAGATTTATGTCAACTCTAGCTAAAACAATCATTTCAAGCTCATCTTGCTAACTTGAACACTCCATCTCATCTTAAATAAGTTCATAGATCAGTACAACTCTGAAGTTGACTCTTGTGCATGCTAATCATCACATTCCAAAGAAGTTTAGTGGCTTAAATCTTGAATGCACTTGCCAAATCCCTTGCTTTATAAACCACATTGTTAGGACTCCTAAAGTCATCATTTCCATCCTCATTTTCAGCACTTAGAAACATTTACAAACATCTTTGAATCATCTCATCATGAGGAAAGCTCCAAGTGGTAACTCATCCACCAAAGGACCACCCAAGAAAATTGCTCGTATTATACACGAAATTTCTTCAACCGAATCATCTTCGGTCAAATCCACAAATGCAAGGATTTCTCCTCCACCAACTCAAATAATCAAACCAATCCCTAAAAGGATAGTTCCCACAAAACTACCTATGCCAAGCACCACCATACCTCCTAAACCAAGCAATCCCATTTCCACTAAACCATCACCATTGGTGCCTAGAGCTATCTCATTCACGACTCCACTCTCATCACCACACCTCTATAATCTAGAGGATTTACCTCCTAGGCCGTCTCATCCTCCTCCACCGGCAACATTCTCCTCATTAGGAGGAATAATGGTACAAAATCAAGGTGTTGAGTCAACACTAGCTCCGGCTTCCTTTTCGCCGTCACCATCAAATAATCCCATTTGGATTATGAGAAATTATCAAAGTCAACCACCCGACCACATGGAAGTTGACACTTCTCTACCACCATCATCATTCTTGGTCGAGCCATCTTCAAATGAGCCCCCACTAATCCCTCCGTCGTTTGAGGCTCCCCAACCCGCTTCACTTGATCCTTCGCATCAAGCAAATTCCTTTCTTCCACCACCACTACCTAGCTATGACAAAGATTGTTATCATTGTCAACATGTTGAAATTTTGATACATGAAGTACGAGAAGATCAACATTTCATGTTCTATCACCTCCTCGAACGTTTCGACGAGATTAAACCTAAACAAACTTTAGCTAGAGGATTTTAGTGGTGTCCTAGTATCAAGCGTTACTTAGATAAGTATAGTAATTCTAAATCATGTATCGTTCATTTCTAAGTTTTTAGAGTCATGTATATCATATCTCTAGTTTTATTAAATAAAATTACATGATACTTGATATATTTCTGAGTATATGATTATGTTGTATAATACATATCTCACTTTGATGTTAACATTATTTGTTATATCACCATTGCTGAATTTAGTCATCAGCCAGACGAATCCCTGATATTTACCTAGACGGATCTCCCCAAGGAGGGAACCGCGGGATCCGTGCAACAGAAAACTAGTTTTCTACTAACTTGAGTCATATTTGCAGGAAATTATGCATTATATACTTGTTTTTCTAACCTTTGTTTTGTAGTTGTTCAATTTACACAAGAAGACTTTGACATTCTAAGCTAGGGGGAGCTTTGTGTCAAAGTAATACATTGCAAAATCACTTGCAATATTAGGATTACATTTCATGACGTCTCTTTGCAATGTTGCAATCATCAAAGGGGAGCATATTCGTCGCATAGACGAAATATTTTGCAAACTTAGTTGCAAATGAACTAGCTTAGTATTATTTTTTTTCTTGACGTCCTCACATAGGGATGAACTCGTCAAGGGGGAGTTAAGACGAGATCTTTTCCCGTTACTTGCTCTTTATTTTCTTTCTTTTCTTCTTTTCACATGTTTTTCCTAAAACAATGTGTTAGTTTATTTTCGAAGCTCTTTTTGTTTCGACAAAAAGGGGGAGAAGAAAGTAAAAACTACGAATTCAAACTTTTACGAATTTTAGTTTTTCCTTAAAATAATTCTATGTTTTGTCATCAACAAAAAGGGGGAGATTGTTAATACAAATAAACCGTAAAAACGTTTATTTATATTTTACGATCTTCTAATGTTTTGTCGATAACAAACGTAAAATCATTTTAACGAAACAAATAAAATACGTAAATGGTTTGAGCCAATAGTTTTCTAACACACTTACGTTTTCACATAAAACGCTAAAACAAGAATAAGTGATTTTATGATTTAATAATACATATGTACAACAACTAGTGTTTACATATTTGGCAAATATATACATAACTAGTATGTATTATAATGGGTAAAAACTACAACCCATGGAGCATATCCATAACCCATGGTATTGACCCATACCCATTTGACTAGATGCATTGCATCTATTAGGTACATTGTATCTAATGAAATACCTACGGATCAACCCATAACCCATGACCCATGACCCAAAACCCATGGGCAAAGGGGAGCATCCCACGGATCCCCAGTATTGCACTGGACGGATCCCTCAAGTGAAGGATCCGTGGGATCCGTGGAACAGAAGACATTTTCTCTCTATAAATAGTGAGCCATTTCTTTATTGTTTCACACCCCTTTCTCAGATACTTTCTCTCATACTTTCTCTTTGAGTTAAAAACTCTCAAACCCCAGATCCAAGTGATCTATGTATGTAGTTTTGTTTTTGTGTGATCCTCTAGGCTCCTCTTAAAGGCGAGATCACCACCTTTGAAGTCAAGCAAGCTCAAGTCCATGAGTTGCCATGCTTCCTCATCATCAAGACCACTGAAGTTCTCTTGTTGATGTTTTTTTCTTTCTCCTAAGAAGTGTAGTGTTGAAGACATTTGTGAAAGATGTCTCAAGTGTCAAGACGAAGACATTAGTGAAGGGTGTCGATCGTCCGTATTATAAGTACTTGTAAAGAGTGCTTAGAAGTCAAGACTAGAGGCACTAGTGAAGGGTGCCTAGAAGTCAAGACACAAGACATTAGTGAAGGGTGTCTTGAAGATCGAGTCGAAGGCATTAGTGAAAGGTGCCTAAGATGTACATTCGATATGGTGTGATTCGATGTACAAGATAGATTAGTATTGGGTCAAAGGATATTGTTATCCTTATTGATATTATGATGGATCTAGACACACACCTTGTGTCAATGATATTTTGTATGATATTATTAAGCACGCATAATTTACTTAGTAATACTTAGAAGATGGATAATATGATGTATTGTAAGTAAACACAAATTAAACACAAAACTTAAGCTCCAATATTATTAATGAATAATACGAGTGATCTTACTTATCACTAGGGTTACACCTTGAAGCTTTTGTGAGTAATACGTAGGTAATTAAACAAGTTCCTAAGACAATGACCTAGGACCTCCTTTTATACAACAAGGAGTCCTTTACAAGATAAGTATAAAGTTAACATTATAGAATATACACGAAATCTATTCTATACTTTCTAAACGCGTTCTCCTAATCATTATCTAATAGCAGTGGTAATAATGTGCCTGGAGTGGCAATACGTTTCCACTGCTAGTGTATTCAAAGCAGTATAAACCACAACTATCCGTGGTAATGATTATTCCCAACAATCCTCCCCTAAACTTATGGTTTCTCTCCAAATCAATAAGTTTCTTCAATCTGCATTATCTTCAAGGATTTGGGGAATTCAATCAAACACTTTACTTCTTTCTCAATTTCTGAATAGCTCTGGAACATTGATCTTGAAGCCTATGTAATAATGCTCTGACCTTCTTATTGTCTTCATGAACTCTTATTGTTGTACATAACATCACTGTGAGAGTTCCAGCTCTGAGTGGATACTCTTTCTCAGCAAGCATGAATGCATCAACTCCATTTGCTGTAGAAACATGATGAACTTCACATGAGTCATAATAAAACCATTTAGTACCAAGACATGTGCATGAGAATTTCCAGAAATCATCATTAACATCTGGTTCATAGAGCCTTCTAAGATTAATCCATAAGTGCATCTCCTTCCTATCTTTGAGATCTTGAGCAGCAAACCTTTCTTAAACTAACTTCGATAATGTGTCAAGGTCATCTCTGTCAAAAGCTTTAATAAGATCTTCAAATGTCATGAATGATGAAGTTTCACCACCTAGCCTTGTGATCTTCCATGTTGAAGCAAAATTGCTAGCAGTGAAAACCTCCCAATCAATGATAGGATGTCTTACTTGCAGTGGTTCTGGATAAAAGTCTTCTTCTACAACCACAATCATTCCAGTCAGTTGTTCTTCAGTGAATTTATCAGTAGGAATTTCTTGTTCTTCAGCAACCTTAGTCTTCTTAACAGTTTGAGAATCACTTTCTTTGGCCTTCTCTTCAATCCAGGAAACCTTCTTTCTTCTTTTTCAGAGCCCATTGCAATAAAATCTTTATCATGTTTTTGAACTCTGTAGTAGATACCTTCAACTTGATTATCAGGCATTCCTTTGAATTGAAGCTTTTTCCAACCACCAACATGACAACAATAAGTCTTCATGTATGAAATAATTTGTGCCTTGGTTGGTTGTCTTTGTTTCTTTTGACCCTTTTTGACTGTACTAATCACATCTTGAAGTGCTTAATTGTTCTTCATTTGAATGAAATCCTTCAACTGAACAGTTCTTTGATCTTCAGTTAAGGATGCATCTGCTACTAGGTCAATTGCCTTTTTCTTGATTATTGGATTATTAGCAATCAAGAACTCAATATCTTCTTCAAAAGGAACATAACTAAACTCTGGAGTCTTCTCTCTAAGTATTGTAGGTTGAACAGTAAAAAGTGGACCTTCTTCCATTCTATCCAATCTTTTAGTCTCCAAAAATTTTCCAACTTCCATTTCTTCAAGCTTTTTCTTTTCAGCAACTTGTTCTTCATATATCTTTTCAACAACTTCTTTATCATGAACAATCTGAACTTGTTCTTTCTTTGAAATCTTTCTTCCAGGTTGCTCTTGACTTACCATAACTGCTTTACCTTTGTCTTTCTTCAGTTTATCAAATTCTTCACTTGCAGTGGCAATATTTGGCTCTGCAGTGGAAATTGAATCAGTGGTAAAATCAGTTGCAGTACAGAAAATGTCTTGATCATCAAGTTGCTCTTCTTGAGTATTAGTTTCCTTTGCTCCTTTACTAGTATCTCCTTCATCTTCAAAATCAATTTTCCTCCCCTGAGTTTCAGCACTTGTTTTCCTCCCCTGTTTGGGAGAATTTCCCAAATCTTGATCAAAACCAGCTGAATCACCATCATTAGGTGAGGATGAAGATGAAATCACCAACTTTGCAGTTTTCTTGTGCTTTTTCAACCCCTGTAACTCTTTCTTCAAGGTCTGAATCTCTTCTTGTAAGTGTTTAACATCCTTGGCATGCTGCTTCTTGACATGTGCCAAGTCCTTCTGTAGAGATTCAACCTGCTTGGCTAACTTTGTACACAAAACCATCAATTCTGATTGTTTTCCACTGCCCTCATCACTTCCAACTGTGTTACCTGTTGGGAGAGGTGAATCATGGGGCATTGGCTCAGATTCCTCCCTAGTTGGACTAGGTTGAAGTCTAGAACCACCACTGTTTGTTCCTAGACCAAAAGGTTCAGAAACTTGTTGTGTTGTCATGAAAGAAGGTGGCTGTTTGCTCCTCCTCTCATAGGTTTGAGAAACTGGTGGAGTATAATCAATGTTTGGAACAGAGATTATGGGTGTGTTTTGTTCAGTTGTAATCTTTGCAAGCATTTGAGGTAAGAGTGGTGTAAAAATCATGTTGCCATCTTTGTTCATGTTTTGAAAAACTTTAGGCTTTAGGCAACTGATTTCATAAATATTAGTATGGGTTTTCAGTTGAAACTTATTTAGCACTGCTTGCACAAACCTTGGATACATTAAAAATTTTGTTGAACTCTTTACATTTCTAGTCATACTTGTAAAAATATAATTTGACCAGTTAAAAATCTTATCAGTGGCTAGACAAACCAAAGGATAAGCCATGGTTGAACTAAATTGCTCATAAGATGTTTTCTTTGGACTGAGACAATGTAAAAGAGTATGAATCAAAAATCTCCATTGGGGACAAAAATCACTCTTTTTGAAAGTAGCCTTTTTATTAGTGGTATCATACCCCATGGATGATAAAGTATCATGAATTTCGGGCATATGTAATGTGATGAGACCATTGAGATCACCCAATTGGAGAATTCTCCTCAAGGATGCCTCAGTAACATCAATAGTTACCCCATCCACAGTGGCTCTTAGAGCATCCACTGTTTCATGTGTATCTCCATTCTCAAGTGTTATGGACTTAGCAGAAGTCCAAAATTGTTTGATTTGAGAGATATAGATTGTGGGTTTTAAAAGCAAAGCATACCTTATATGAGTGGTATTGAGAAAGTCCACAATCTGATGAAAAACAGGGCCACTCTTCTCGTTAGACTTTTGTAGGTAGGCCACTAGGTTGTGCTCATCTGCAAATTTTAAAGGTGCCATAGAAACTTTTGTTGAAAAACGATATTATGTCTAATAAGGTTTTAAAAGGTACCTTTTAAAGGGGTCGTTTAAGCCCTTATTTGATCACTTTTGTATCCGTTATGCTTAATATCGTTCCTTTTCACTTTTTAGGTCTCTTGAAGGCAAAATGCTGGAATGGCACTTATTTGGACGAAAAGGCGCGATTATACGAAGAAAATGGCCAAAGTCAGAATCGAGACACTCAAAGCTGTTGAAAACATAAGGTGACGGCGTCAGGTGTTAAGTGTGACGCCGTCGGAGGATCTTTGTGACGGGACAGAAGCCAAAACTCCCATTTTCAAGTGACGACGTCAAGTTATAAAAGAGTAGGCCGTCGCAACTCAGACGGCCTAGATGTAATCCAGACGGCGTCAGAAGCTGAAGAGGACGGCGTCACAAGCATAAGGTGAACCCGTCGCAAGTCTAACGTGGCCAAGACGAAACCCTAATGACGGCGACACGACGGCGTCACAAAACATAAAGTGACGCCGTCGCATGTGTAATATTATATATAGAATCCGAATTTTTCAGTATTTAGTGTGTAGTCTTTTGGAGTAAAAATCTAAACCGAACCAAGGCTGTCTTGTACAGTATTTTAGGGTTCTAAACCCTATCTTACACCAAGATAAGTGTTTTACTTCATTAATACATTTATGTCTTTGATTATTTGTGTGTATGCTTGCATGTTTTCCATGTCCGGCTAATTTACTTGTGTGTTTGCTTAGGGAATATGAAACTTAATTATTGAATATTGATTGATTGTTTCTTATCTTAGTTGGTTAATGATCTAGTAATGCGATAGGTCATTCGTTGTGTACTTAATGCTTGATTAAATCTTTGTGAACCTTAGAATATGACTCCTTGATTAGTTGTAAGCTAAACCATCCAAAGAGTGCCTTAGAGTAAGAGTTTATTATCCCTAGTGGGTTTTGTAGATGAGACCCTTTGGTAAGTTCAAAGAGTTAGGGAGAAAATCATACCCTACAACCTTAGACACACAACGCAACTAGGAATAAGGACGTGACAATTCAACCACCAATAGGAGATAATTAAGGAGTAGTAAAACCTAAGTAAACACATCTTTAAACTATCATATGAGCACACATTAATTAGACATAGACTACATACACCTTAGATTAGATAATTAGATAAGTAGAGTAATCGGTAGCAATACCAACCCCCCCCCAAATTCAAACCCCGAGATTCGTACCTTTCCTTTCCTTAAAAAATATAAAAAGATAAAAAATAATCTTCCTCAACCACAACCTTAGCGTAGTAACTTCTCACTAGCATTCCTATTCCCCTAGAGAACGATATCAATACCCGTGGCTTACCCTAATACTACACTACAACGATTAGGTTCACTGCCTAGGGTGTTGAAAAACTTGCTCGACGAAAAGGAAGTTCCTTTGACCCCGAACAACGCGTGTAGCGTTATCAAGTTTTTGGCGCCGTTGCCGGGGAATAGAATAGCTAGTTAGTAGTCCACCTCGTTTAGGTTTCTTTACTTGATTCCTATCAAGTAAACTTTTTTTTTTCTCATTTTTAGCTTCCTCTTAGTCTATCCCCCTTCTTCGTGACCTTTGTTTGTAACCCCATCACTTTTCATCATGGAAGGTGATAACCACCCACCATTCATCAACCCACCACCAATTGACCCGCCAAGAGCCCGTACTCTTGGTGAATACTCAAGACCAAGCCACTCAGGCTATAGGAACACCATTGAGCTTCCCGACCAAGCCCAAACTACGGCCCTGCGATCCGACACCATCCGGTTGGTGCAAAACGGATGTGCATTCCATGGACTTCGTTCCGAAGATCCAAATCAGCATCTGAGGGATTTCCTCAAAATTGTCGATTCCATCGACCTTGATGCTACTAATCGGGAGACCACGCGCCTGCGTCTCTTTCAATTCTCTCTACGGGACCAAGCTAGTAATTGGCTTGAGCGACTTCCCGCCGGCTCCATCTCAAGTTGGGATGATCTTACCTCTCGCTTTCTTGCTCAATTTTTCCCACCGGGGAGAACCACTAAGCTTAGGAATGACATCTTGATGTTCCAACAACGTCAAGGTGAATCTCTCCACGAAGCATGGACTCGATTCAAGGACTTACTTCATAAAGTCCCTCATCACGGCATTGATCTTTGGCTCCAAGTCTAAATTTTATATGATCATGTCAACTTCCCCACCAAGCGATCCATTGACCAAACGGCCGGTGGAAAAGTTAGTGATCTCACCGCGGAAGAATCATGGGGTATGATAGAGGACCTCGCCCTCTATGACAACAAAAGTTGGGATGACCCCCGTGAGCTGCCCAAAACCGTTAAGGCAATCTCCTTGCCTCCTTCCGAACGTAGGATGATCGAACTTGAAGATCAAGTTAATTTCCTAATGAGTTCCTACGAAAATCCTAAGTCCTCACGTCAAGTGAATAAAATCACTCTACCTTGTGAGTTATGTAGTGGTCCCCATGACACTCGTGATTGCACAAAACTTCCCGAACAAGCTTTTGCGGACTACGCCTCCATGCGTACCGACGGAGCGGGAGAAAAGTGGTACACTTTCAAACCCGAACAAAACAACTTAGGAAACTCTTACAACCCCTCATGGAAAAATCACCCTAACCTTAAGTGGAACCAAAACTCAAGCACACCCCAAAGCTCATCTAGTCCACCTAATAGGTTCAACTCTCTAGACACCGGGAACCCCACTAATCTTGAGGCAATTGCATCTAGATTCCTGTCATCTCAAGAGACTCGATTGACTAAACTTGAAGCCGATTTTAAGCAAAGACAAAGCGAGATGACAAACAAGCTTGATGCCCTCTTAAAAGCCTTCAATGAACGGGAAGTTGGAGCACTCCCAAGTGACACTATAAAGAACCCAAAAGTGAATTCGATCTCGTCGACTTCATGTTCTTGTTCACCATGGGAGAACACACATCCATGCCCCTCACACCCAACGGTTCACTCGGTAAACGCTATCAAAAAGGGTTCCAAGCCATCCAAAAGGTACCAAGGCCCTGCACCGTTGGTGGAACCCACTCTTGAGAAACCCGTCAACCAAGAATCCAAACCTAGTTTAGAGGAGGAGTACAAGGAACTCCATCAAGAAAAACCGATTCTTGAGGTCTTAGCTCATGCACCTTATTATAATGCTTTAAAAGAAAACTATGAGTTAGAACTTAAGCTTGGAAAACATGGGTCCGCTTTTGTGCAAAATAATTTACCTAAGAAGTTAGACGATCCCGGGCTATTCACTCTTCCGTGTAGGCTTGGAACTTCCAAACCTTTTGACGCTCTAGCCGACTTAGGGTCATGCATCAATCTTATTCCGTTGTCCCTCCATAGAAGCCTTAACTTAGGTAAAATAGAACCAACGGAAACTATCTTAGGTCTAGCGGATGGTAGTGTTGCACGTCCGGTAGGAATAATAAAAGACATGGTAGTACACGTAGGAGAGTTGACTCTTTTGGCCGACTTCCATGTGCTAGACATGAATAAGGACCCGACATGCCCCTTACTAGTAGGAAGAGGATTCTTAGCTACCGCTAGTGCCATCATCGATTATAAGATGTCCAAAATAGTGGTAGGAGAAGGGAGTGCTAGGTCAATTTACGATGTCAAAAAGCATACGTACTACAAAGAAGAGGAAATCCCACATGAGATTAAGTTGGATAGAGAGCCTTCTAGATATGGACCTTGGATAGATAAGAACCTCATAGGCCCCCAAAGACCTTTTTACCTAGATGAAGCCTTCACTAGTAAAGCAACTTTCCAAGAAAAAGAAATGGCTAGGGACATGGAAGTGAACCCGTTCGAGGACGCCTTAGTATTTAGGAAGATGACCGAGTTCTTTGGAAGCTTGCCCGTCAACCTTGTCATGAATAAGTGGAAAGTTGAGAAATCTAAACACAAATGGGATTGGGATAGACCGCCTAGTGACGGTAATGGAGAATGACACATTAGGATAACAATCTATGATCCCGATGGAGAAAAGTTTGAAAAGGCATATCTAACAGAACGTACTATTAGGAACTTAAATGATAAGTTTGATCCTTATGACATTGTGGAGGATAGGCTTACTTATATAGGTACGTAGGAGCACGACTACGAGTCTAGCTACAAGACTCTTAAATAAAGAAAAGCGCTTCGTGGGAGGCAACCCATGCTTAATTGTTTGCTTGTTAGTGTCATATATCTTTTATCGATTGTTTATTCTCATGTTTAAATTTGTAAAAATGCTTTATTTTGTTTTTAACCTCGTCTTAATTGCATATAAAGGTATTTTACATAAGGGATAAGTGTAGGGAGGATTACACATGTTTTCAAGGAAACGTAAACATAAGAATAACAATTCATTAAAAGATATATTTGTGTATTTGTTCGAGTCAAATGCTTGTATCGAGTCATAATGGATGTTTTGCAGAAATTTTTCCAGATTCTAAAGATGTAAGTTTTCCAGAATTTTTTCCAGAAAATCGCAGACCAGTTTTTGTCAGGATAACCTGACGGCGTCAGGATCGCAACCTGACGACGTCAGGAAGGAGTAAAAACAACAGATTACTTTTTTCTCATTTTCTGAGCTACTAAAAAAATTTGGAATTTTCCAGGTCTTAATTTTCCAGAAATTTTGTAAACATCCATTCCACAAGCATTATATCCTAGTTTAAATCGAGTCATATATATTATTACCGCCGATTTTACGCGAAGGTTTCGTTTGTTTCTTCAAGTGTGCAGGTTTAATTTATCAAGAAGAAGTTACATAAGATTGGAAGGAGCTTTTCACGCATAAATTCTTCTTGGAAAGAATTAAACCACTACTTCACACACGGATCCTACCGAGCTAATCAAGGGAGTACTAGTTTCTTTCGTTTTTGATTACCATCCATTATCATAACTTTGATACTTTCAGGGAACATTGGGGACAATGTTCAGTTTAAGTGTAGGGAGGGAAAATAAAACGGGGACTTTGAAACTATGCTTATCCTTGATTATTTGCTTTGTCCAATTGTATTTGTGTAATAAACCATGAGAAAATGTCGGTTAGGGTAATTTTAGCACCAAATTTAAAAAATTTCATGATATAGAGGAGTGGGCCATTAGTCTTAACAAAAGCGTCTCACGGATAGGAAGTTATATGACTAGCACAAAAACCCTTTACCACCTAAATTCCACCCAAAATGTGAGGATCGCCTTAGATTAGTAGGAATTAAAAGCATTCATCTTTAATGCTTAGAGTGTGAACCGGTAGTATATTAGATTCTAGAACTTGTTTTGTGATGCATCCCGAGATCGCAAGTAAGACTACACTTGTGTAGTTAGGAATAACTAAATGATAAGAGGCATTAGGATAACCCTTGTTTGATACCCGTATTAAAATTACTTCTTCCACCTCGGTTGAGTAATTCCCCCACACCCTTTGCGTTGTACTCATCTTTAGTACACGATACCCCTAGTTAACCCCTCAGAGCCTATCCTTTTCCCGGTTCTCGTGATGTTTCGGTTTTTCCGGAATATCAATGAAGAACATTGTTTACACCCCACCCCCAAATGTACACCCAAATCGCCTTAGCCTACCCTATATGCACTCACTTTTAGTGCATTATTATTATCACCCTAAACCCTTAGTTCAATTATCTGGTTGCTTGCATGAGTTGCTAAGTCGAGTCATATCCTTTGTATACAGTTTTGGGACGATTGGGATTCATGGGAAAAGTTAAAATTTATGAAATGACGGGAAGGGAACGTTAAATTCAAATTCCCTTTGTTTGCGTAATAATGTACCCCAAGTGTTTTGATCTTTTCAATTCGGGTCAAATTAGTGTTAGAGTAATAAAAACTCAAGTGTAGGGATGTGCCTATAAATCCCTATCATGTTGATGTTACTGTAGAGGATGGTAGAGTAAAAGTGTATGAAAAAAAAATCGAAAAAAAAAATATAGAAAAAGAGAAAAAAAAGTATAGAGTGTTTGGAAAAAAAAACAAAACAAAAAAAAACATACGGGCTACCATCCTACATCTATCCTTTAATTTTATGTTTGTTTATTTCAGTTAGCTAGAGTTTAGAGTGTCGAGTCTTGGCTTAGCAACGCCATTCTTCGTATGCTTGTAACATAAGAGATTTTTGACTTACCACCACTATATAGCCTATCCCACCAAACCCTTTGTTTCCCTACCGTAAGCCTAACATTACAACCCTTTAAAGACCTCTTTGATAGTCTTTCCTAGGTGCTTACGCCAAAGCGATGGAGGTTTGATCTATTCTTAAGCCTATGGTAATCTATGTACTAGGACCGGTTAATGAGTGTTTATCTTCCATTTCCAATTTGTTATATTTCATATACACCCGAGAGAGATGTGAGTATCCAAACACCCTATGTGAGGTGCTAGTATGTAATTTCCGTACTTGTTATCACTTTTGCGAGGCTTATATGTGTTGTGGACTATTTTAAACCAATGCTTCATGATCTCTAACTTATAAATAAATTGGCTAAAAGCACATTTGCTTGAGGACAAGCAAATACCAAGTGTAGGGATATTTGATAAGGTTTTAAAAGGTACCTTTTAAAGGGGTCGTTTAAGCCCTTATTTGATCACTTTTGTATCCGTTATTTCTTAATATCGTTCCTTTTCACTTTTTAGGTCTCTTGAAGGCAAAATGCTGGAATGGCACTTATTTGGACGAAAAGGCGCGATTATACGAAGAAAATGGCCAAAGTCAGAATCGAGACACTCAAAGCTGCTGAAAACATAAGGTGACGGCGTCAGGTGTTAAGTGTGACGCCGTCGGAGGATCTTTGTGACGGGACAGAAGCCAAAACTCCCATTTTCAAGTGACGACGTCAAGTTATAAAAGAGTAGGCCGTCGCAACTCAGATGGCCTAGATGTAATCCAGACGGTGTCAGAAGCTGAAGAGGACGGCGTCACAAGCATAAGGTGACGTCGTCGCAAGTCTAACGTGGCCAAGACGAAACCCTAATGACGGCGACACGACGACGTCACAAAACATAAAGTGACGCCGTCGCATGTGTAATATTATATATAGAATCCGAAATTTTCAGTATTTAGTGTGTAGTCTTTTGGAGTAAAAACCTAAACCGAACCAAGGCTGTCTTGTACAGTATTTTAGGGTTCCAAACCCTATCTTACACCAAGATAAGTGTTTTACTTCATTAATACAATTATGTCTTTGATTATTTGTGTGTATGCTTGCATGTTTTCCATGTCCGGCTAATTTACTTGTGTGTTTGCTTAGGGAATATGAAACTTAATTATTGAATATTGATTGGTTGTTTCTTATCTTAGTTGGTTAATGATCTAGTAATGCGATAGGTCATTCATTGTGTACTTAATTCTTGATTAAATCTTTGTGAACCTTAGAATATGACTCCTTGAGTAGTTGTAAGCTAAACCATCCAAAGAGTGCCTTAGAGTAAGAGTTTATTATCCCTAGTGGGTTTTGTAGATGAGACCCTTTGGTAAGTTCAAAGAGTTAGGGAGAAAAGCATACCCTACAACCTTAGACACACAACGCAACTAGGAATAAGGACGTGACAATTCAACCACCAATAGGAGATAATTAAGGAGTAGTAAAACCTAAGTAAACACATCTTTAAACTATCATACGAGCACACATTAATTAGACATAGACTACATACACCTTAGATTAGATAATTAGATAAGTAGAGTAATCGGTAGCAATACCAACCCCCCCCCCCTCCCAAATTCAAACCCCGAGATTCGTACCTTTCCTTTCCTTAAAAAATATAAAAAGATAAAAAATAATCTTCCTCAACCACAACCTTAGCGTAGTAACTTCTCACTAGCATTCCTATTCCCCTAGAGAACGAAATCAATACCCGTAGCTTACCCTAATACTACACTACAACGATTAGGTTCACTGCCTAGGGTGTTGAAAAACTTGCTCGACGAAAAGGAAGTTCCTTTGACCCCGAACGACGCGTGTAGCGTTATCAATGTCAGTAAGAATTGAAGTAAGAACTAGCCAATTGAGAGAGACAGATATATATGGTTAAGGTTTAAGATTATTGCGCAAGAAAAATTATCTTTAGAAAGTATTTATCTTTAAGAGGATAAATAACAATATGGAAAGAAGATAATTTCCTTAAAATTTTAACCCTATATATATGGAAATCAGTGGTTACTTTCAACGGCTAGTAAAAAAACAAGTTACTGACATAATCAGTTGTAACGGCTAGAACAACAGTGGTAAAATAACACTGTCAGTGGAAACTGTGAACTAGCAGTGGTAATTTTTCACAAAAATTTCAAAGAGCAGTGGTAAATAAAATCATATGAAAACTAGACTGCTCTTATCATAGTTTTTAGCAAACTACCAGCTATCAACGGATTTGATATGTCTTTACCATGAGCCATTTGCTATGGACTAGCCAACTCTTAATCATAAAGAATATGGTGAGTTGATAACTATATAGTTTTTGGTAAACTATCAACCATAAACGGATTTGTCAAGTCTTTACCAGTAGCCGTTTGCTCTGGACTAGTTGATTCTTATGTGGATTAGACATGGTGAATCAATAACCATTTGTTGTGTATCTCAGATATACACCTTTTAAGATCAACTCCCATCAAAGCTTGGTTATGAATCTGTATGAGATAGGAATAACCAACTTGTTATTTACCAAAATTACTTTTAACCAAACCATTACCCAAGAAAAATATCTTCCAAAGTCAACCCGATAATATCTATATTTACTCCTTAACCTACCAAAATAGGGAAAAGTAAATATACTCATTAATTAACCCTTTCAACCGACTTTGTCTATATAAGGAGGCTTGGCTTATTGTAATCTTCATCAAAGCACATTCAAACACACAAAATCCCAAAAAAAATAATCATGAGCAATCCTTCCAACACCATTGACATCTCCTCTGATTCAGAAGAAGAATATGTGATCGAGTCAGAGACTTCCTCAGATGCATCAGGATGGGCTGGATACTTCCCAGCATGGGCTGGAAGCACTTCATCCAAGAAGTACACTAAGGAGACTGCCAAGCGTGTACCTGCTGCAAAACCTGCACCATCTCTTGAGTTTTACTCCAGCTCATCAGATGATGAGACAAATGATGAGACCTATTCCATGGCCAAAGAATTGCCAAGAGCTCTTACAAAGGCACTGGAAACAGCTATCTCCAATATGAAGCAGAGATCCATACCAACAAAGCCTGCAATGCTACCAAAACCTCCTCCACAAGTTCTTGGTCTTCCTTGTCCAAGAATGCAATCCTCCTTTGAGAAAAAAAGGTTGAGGGCACATAAAAACAAGCATGACTATGTGGGCAAAGGCAAGAAGCCAATGGAGTAGCTGGTGGTTGGTGTAGGATGTGCTAGGTTGCAGTCTTTTGTGTTTTGATGATTAGAAGTACTTTCACTTTGGTTGTAATGAATCATGTTTTATTAATGAAATGAAGTTTATCTGTTTTCCTTTTTCCACTGTAAGAGCAAGCATGTTACCACTGTTTGCAATATAGTTCCCACTGTTAAAAATAATCCCTGCATAAAATTTAGTGGACAAATAGAAAGACAAACACTAAAGAGTAACCATTCAATGTATACAAAGAATCCTTCAAATCTGCAAAACACAAACATAAACCAAACACTGGAATCACTGTTAAGGTTAGCAATGGTTAGTGTAAATCAAGAAATGAGCATAGCAGTGGCTATAGTCAATTAGGTCAACTTATAGACACTGATACACTTTCCAAGGCCACAGGACTCCATTTACTTCTCAACCACTTACACCTTCCCCACATTAACTTCTTGTTACAACATAACCTCTATTAAAGTGCATCTTACTCACATACTTCACATATTACTACCACACAAGCACTTTTCTCTTAAAAGATTTCCAAAAGATCACCATGAGCAGGTCCAATCCAATCAATCTTTCCTCAGACAATTCATTTTCAGACAGTGCATGGGATGAATTTGTGTTGAACAACCCAAGCAGAGTAGAGAAAGAAGAGTTTGAAGAAGTGTCATCCAGAAAAAGATCTCATATGTCAATGAGTATCACCCCACCATTTGTTGGTCCATCAAATCTGCAACCAGTACCTCAGGATGCTTTGACCAAGGGAGATAGTTCAATAAGTTCTTATATTTCTCCCTATGAGGACACAAATGATGAGACTTCCACAAGAGCCTTGAGTGTGCCTCCCCTTGCTGCAATACTCCCTAATGAAAAGCTCCAAGCACCACGTGCAAGAGCATTGAGAGCAGCACCACCACCAGCTGGTCCTTCATCATCCTCTCCACCAGTCAGAGAAGTGGTGAGGGGGTTAGCATGCCCTAGGGTGTATGAGTGGATTGATATGCGTGGAGCTCCTAACGTGATGCCAAAGTGGGGCTTCCCAAAGAAACCATAGATGGTAGATGATGGTTAGGTTTGGGGATGGGTTATGAAGCTTGTGTCTGGGGTAGGGTGTTGTTTAGTTGTTTTCAGATGATGTAATGATGCTTGTTATCTGTATTCCATGGATGTATTTACTGCACTCAGTCTACAGTTTTGTGAAATAATAATAATGATCCATGTTTTCCTTTATCATTAGAGTTCTTGCATCATACATGTTGTTCCATTAACTTCACCTCCAAAACTGACATATTGTCCATCATAATGTTCAAAATCTGAAAGATAGGACTTGTTGCCAGTCATGTGCCTTGAACACCCACTATCTGTATATCCTTGATCTGACCTTTTTGACCTTGGATGTTCCTACACATAAAAGTAAAGAGTTAGTTTCTTTTGGGGACCCAAGCCATGATTGACTTGGATCTGCCTCGTGTATCAATATAGTTAAATCTATCAAAGGTCATTGATACACCATTGGGATTGGTTGTAGAGGTAGTTCCTTTAGGTTTCAATTCCCAACGTGCTGAGGCCTTCACAGCATTGCCCATGTCCCCCCTTTTCTTGTTTACAACCCTTGCAGTGGTAACTTTTGAATGAGCAGTGAAAACTACTGGTTTGTATTTAGGTACCCACTGTTGGTTATAATGAACCTTATTATTCTGAAAAGTTCCTTTCCCTGTTTGTGCAAATTTTGCAAAAAGTTGGTTTGGACTTTGCACTTTTAACAGGTGACTTAGGGTGAGCAGTGTTAACAGTTTTTGGAGTGGCAAAAGTTTTGAGACCACTTCTTAGTTGAACTGCTCTTGGGACCATTTTGCAATGTGAATTAGGGTGCACATTATTTTGAAACATGTTAGACTCCACCCTTTTATTTCCATGAACTTCCCTTCTCCCATTATGATAGTCACAATAAGCATATAAATGATCGAAACTACCACAGATATAGCATGTCTTATTGTACATCACAAAATCACTACCTAGTTGTTGAGATTTAACATGATTCCAACTCCTCTGGTTACCCCTAGGAGCTGTAGGCTTGTTCCTATACATCTCAGCATACCTTACAGTTGATCTAGGTTTATTAATTGGTTTCCTAGGTTCCTCTGTAAAAGTATTAACAACTTTTGAGATAGAAGCCGCTACATTCTTTTTAACATTCTCATCAACAATAGATGAGTCACTAGCACTCTCAAAAACATCATTATCATGCTTAATCTCTTCCTTACTTTTCACCATTGTGTCCTTTAAAGGACCATATTCACGTTCAAGGTCCTGAAACTCTTCTAAGCCTGTATGAGCTAAATCTATACCTGGAGGTGAATGAACACCCCTTAGAGGTGGAGGCACAGTATTATAACCCATACCAGACTTTACTTTACTATGTAGTTGAGCATTCCAAATTTTATCAATTGACTTAGACTGATGATAACATGTGTCTAATGTTAAATTGATATTTTCATTTTTCTTTTGAAGTTTTTCAAACTCCTTTTGGTACGCTTCATTCACAGCTGTTGTATGTTCTACCTCTCTTCTAAGAAGAATCATATCATCATTATATTTTGTCTCATTTTCTCTATAGTGATCTATTTGTTTCTCTAATACTGCTATAGCTCTCCTAAGATTTGACACAGTATTATTAGCAGTATACAACTCTTGTCTTTCATTAGAATATAAATCATTAAGCCTTTCAACTTCTCTAGCAGCCCTACATGTTTTAGAACAACTTTCAAAGTTTTGTGCCTCAGAGTCAGAGAAAGCCATGAGAGCAAATTCAGTAGCAACAAGAGCAGCATCAGAATGTTCTTCTTCTTGTTCATCAGCCATGAAACTCCAATCATAGCTCACACCATCAATAGCCAACATTGCCTTTGGTTCTTCCACAGTTGGTTCCTTCTTTAGCTTGTACCAAATAGACCTGTTGTTCTTGGTTTTTGATCTTCTACATTCTCTAGCAAAATGTCCAAACTTGTGGTAGTTAAAGCACTCCACTTTCTTCTTATCAAAGCCTGCAGTTTCATTACCATTTATGTGAATAGGTTTGCCAGTCTTTTTGTAGAATTTCCTAGCCCTCATACTAAGAAGAGCTATCTGCCATTTTATATCCATCTCCTCCAAGTCATCTTCATCAATTTGCTCTATGTCTTTATGAGTTAAGACAGAGCCATCTACTTGAGTGGAGATAAAAGCATAAAAGGTAGGATCTCCAATACTAGCAACCTTCTTCTTTGAACCTGCAGTGGTAACACTAACATTACCAGTGGAAACTTTAGAACCAGCAGTGGCAACATCATCATCACTGTCATCTTCAGAATCATCATTGTCAACAGAGGTTGACAACAATGCCAAGCTACTAGAGCTTGTACCAAGTTTCCCTGCCTTCTTCAACCTTTGCTCAATAAGTTTGAAGTTGTTGTAAAGGTCATTGAGTTTCATTGTTTCAATGTCTGATTTGTTTTCCCAGACAGTAACATTGGTTTGAAACTCTGAAGGAAAACTTCTTAGAAACTTCAAATTGAGGTCTTCCTTTTCTACCTCAATGCCAAACACAGTCAGTTGTGTAACAATATTCTGAAGTTTGGTGAAGATGCTATCAAGTGAGTCATTGCTTGAAGCAGAGAAGTTTTCATAACTTTGCTTCAACAATGTCTTTTGTGTCTTCTTTGTAGCATCATTACCACCAAACACTGAGCAAATCTCTTCAAACAGTTCTTTAGCAGTCATGTACTTGCTGAATGCAATGATCTGATCTCTAGGAAGAGTCATCAGCAACAAACTTCTAGCTTTAAGATCATTCTTCCTTAGAGCTTTTTCAATACTAGATTCAGGCACATAAACTTTCACAACATCTGTGTCACCAACCTTCACAATACTAGTCACAGGCTTGAAAGAATCACCAGTTTGAATGATCTCCCATAGAGCATAGTCCTGAATGAGAAAGTATTGCTCAATCAGTATCCTCCACATCTCAAACTCATTAAGTTTGAGCTTAGGTAGCCTTGGTGTAGAAGAGTTGGACTGGTTGTTTTCCATCTCCATTGAATTGAGTGAGTAGGTTAAGCTTATTCCTTGGATCTTCTAAAACAAAATATCAGAACATGTCTCTGATACCACTTGATGGATCTAGACACACACCTTGTGTCAATGATATTTTGTATGATATTATTAAGCACGCGGAATTTACTTAGTAATACTTAGAAGATGGATAATATGATGTATTGTAAGTAAACACAAATTAAACACAAAACTTAAGCTCCAATATTATTAATGAATAATACGAGTGATCTTGCTTATCACTAGGGTTACACCTTGAAGCTTTTGTGAGTAATACGTAGGTAATTAAACAAGTACCTAAGACAATGACCTAGGACCTCCTTTTATACAACAAGGAGTCCTTTACAAGACAAGTATAAAGTTAACATTATAGAATATACACGAAATCTATTCTATACTTATCTAAAAGCGTTCTCCTAATCATTATCTAATAGCAGTGGTAATAATGTACCAGTAGTGGTAATACGTTTCCACTGCTAGTGTATTCCAAGCAGTATAAACCACAACTATCCGTGGTAATGATTATTCCCAACATATTACTATAAGGAGTAGATCTCCTTTGGGGTTAGGTGATTGGTGTAGTGTTGGGTAGTAGTTCCTCCATTGTAATGGAACTCGGTATCTAGCCTAGTACCGGATAAAGGGTAGGCGACGTTGTGATAGGATTGGTTCTCCTTGGTGAAAAGGACCCGGTATCTAGCCTTGTACCGGTTAAAGTGTAGGCAACATTGTGAAGGTTTCTCCACCATAAGGAGTCGGTGTTGTGTAGTGATTACGAACTCTCAAGTAGGTGACTCGGGGAGTGGAGTAGGGCAAGGAAGGTGTCCTTGTAGCCGAACCACTATAAATACTCGCGTTGTGGTTTTGTGCTTCTTACTCTTTGTCTTTTCATTACATATTTATATTTCTATATGTTTGTTTATCAACATCTAACACACAACCAAATAGATTGACATAAGTCAATCTAAATAGTTTAAAACGAGTTTTAATTGGTAAAACTATTCAACCCCCCCTTCTAGTTTTCCACAAATTATATGTTAATTCATGCAGTTCAAACATGTTGAACTTAAAGTAACTCAATTATCAATGTCATCAAACAAATGAGATTCCGGTAAATGGATGTTTCTGGTGTCCGAAAACACTGAGCCACATACATTCAATCTAACACATGGTAGTATACATATTCCACCCCATTACCAAATGTATATTTGTTAGGGTCAAACAAACGTCATATAAGATAAGAACCACATGATGTGTGGTAAAAAAGTTATGAACTGTGAGTGATGGAAATTAATGCTCATTTTAACATATTACTACTAATAGAAGATGTTATTGTACATGATAATGACTGTTCAAAGCAATTTTACCACTACACTTCATCTACTTAGGCTACCCTCAACGGTAGCAGAATGAGCAAATGACAAGCATCTTTCATGTGGCAAGATGATTGGGAGTGTGGACATTCTGCCTTCACTGAAGATTGGTCTCTTGATTCTCTCTTCAACTTTCGTGAAGAAAATAGCCCATATTGTTCACACATACCTTCCCCGGAAGACTTGAATCGCATAATATGCAAACCCCATTACTCCGATCCAAACATTATCCATACACGGGATATCTGAGAAGAGTACAAGCCCCTTGCACTCATCCTACGTGAAAATGTTTGGAGCCTTAGGGGAAATCGAGAAATCCTTCTCGCTTGTTGTGCTCACATAATGTATTATTTGCTAACACAACAACCATACAATCTCGCCTACTTCTTTGCAAGGCGAATTGTAAATCTTCAAGGCTCCAAGAATAAACTAATCCCTTATGGAATGTTCTTAACACGCCTTTATCATTACATCACGTACTTTTATCCTCAATTTCAAAGTCCGTTGTACGTACTTGTGAACAAGATGATGGAACCTCTAAACGCATCTCTCATGAAGACTTTCTTCATTCCTGAATCGGCAACACTCATCAACCATTTGATGATCCATCTAGCGAAAACGCTCAAGGAACTTAGCCTTCTTTCTAAATAGGATCAATCCTTAGTATCCATGCTTTATCAATGTAATCCAATTTCCTTCATGAAATAAAACTTCTTACATTTGATATCTTAGTGTTAGAACCTCTTAGAAAAACTAACTTTGAAATATGATGCATTGTCAAAATCCTTGCATACCTTTTTTAAATGTTCTGCTTAGCAGAGAAACAGATCCCAAAGTTTGTGCTAGACGGATCCCTACTCTTAGGGAACCGTGGGATCCGGCAAACAGAAAATGCAATTGCAATAATTGTATTTCAAACATGTCTTTAGATCACTTCACACTAAGCTAGACATAGTGCCTTAAGGCAAATTGAGTCCCTATCAAAGTTGAGTAAATTTTTTGTACTCACACATAACTCATTTAGATCACACTCGAAACACCCATAGATTTATCGCCTCACCAAAACTCATTACTCTTCCGCTCTTATACTCATACATGATCCCTCACATGTTAAAACATCTAGCTTTGGAAATCTCTCAAAACTAATTATAATCATCCTTACCTCAAAATTGGTCGAAATTGGTCAAATTCTAGTTTTTCCATTTTAAACTCTTAGGATATCCTCCAAGACATTATCCTAAGTTACTATCTGATCTATAGGATCATTTAGTTCCATTTGACACTATCAAAATCCTTAGTGTCATCTTTGGTCACTCATTGGTACTCTTAAAAGTTCCAACTTCTTCCATAAAAGGCAATCATTAGCTACATCACTCATTACCCTTAAGTATTTAAGTACCTCTTCATTTAAGACACTTAGATGGACTGAAACACTCAAGAAGAAATATTCATTAGATCTTACAAACATCATTGTTATCCTTTCTTAGCTACTGAGAGACGGATCCCTAGGATTAGCCTAGACGGATACCTCATTGAAGGGAACCGTGGGATCCGTATGACAGATTTATGTCAACTCTAGCTAAAACAATCATTTCAAGCTCATCTTGCTAACTTTAACACTCCATCTCATCTTAAATAAGTTCATAGATCAGTACAACTCTGAAGTTGACTCTTGTGCATGCTAATCATCACATTCCAAAGAAGTTTAGTGGCTTAAGTCTTGAATGCACTTGCCAAATCCCTTGCTTTATAAACCACATTGTTAGGACTCCTAAAGTCATCATTTCCATCCTCATTTTCAGCACTTAGAAACATTTACAAACATCTTTGAATCATCTCATCATGAGGAAAGCTCCAAGTGGTAACTCATCCACCAAAGGACCACCCAAGAAAATTGCTCGTATTATACACGAAATTTCTTCAACCGAATCATCTTCGGTCAAATCCACAAATGCAAGGATTTCTCCTCCACCAACTCAAATAATCAAACCAATCCCTAAAAGGATAGTTCCCACAAAACTACCTATGTCAAGCACCACCATACCTCCTAAACCAAACAATCCCATTTCCACTAAACCATCACCATTGGTGCCTAGGGCTATCTCATTCACGACTCCACTCTCATCACCACACCTCTATAATCTAGAGGATTTGCCTCCTAGGCCATCTCATCCTCCTCCACCGGCAACATTCTCCTCATTAGGAGGAATAATGGTACAAAATCAAGGTGTTGAGTCAACACTAGCTCCGGCTTCCTTTTCTCCGTCACCATCAAATAATCCCATTTGGATTATGAGAAATTATCAAAGTCAACCACCCGACCACATGGAAGTTGACACTTCTCTACCACCATCATCATTCTTGGTCGAGCCATCTTCAAATGCGCCCCCACTAATCCCTCCGTCGTTTGAGGCTCCCCAACCCGCTTCACTTGATCCTTCGCATCAAGCAATTTCCTTTCTTCCACCACCACTACCTAGCTATGACAAAGATTGTTATCATTGTCAACATGTTGAAAGTTTGATACATGAAGTACGGGAAGATCAACATTTCATGTTCTATCACCTCCTCGAACGTTTCGACGAGATTAAACCTAAACAAACTTTAGCTAGAGGATTTTAGTGGTGTCCTAGTATCAAGCGTTACTTAGATAAGTATAGTAATTCTAAATCATGTATCGTTCATTTCTTAGTTTTTAGAGTCATGTATATCATATCTCTAGTTTTATTAAATAAAATTTCATGATACTTGATATATTTCTGAGTATATGATTATGTTGTATAATACATATCTCACTTTGATGTTAACATTATTTGTTATATCACCATTGCTGAATTTAGTCATCAGCCAGACGGATCCCTGATATTTGCCTAGACAGATCTCCCCCAGGAGGGAACCGCAGGATCCGTGCAACAGAAAACTAGTTTTCTACTAACTTGAGTCATATTTCCAGGAAATTATGCATTATATACTTGTTTTTCTAACCTTTGTTTTGTAGTTGTTCAATTTACACAAAAAGACTTTGACATTCTAAGCTAGGGGGAGCTTTGTGTCAAAGAAATACATTGCAAAATCACTTGCAATATTAGGATTACATTTCATGATGTCTCTTTGCAATGTTGCAATCATCAAGGGGGAGCATATTCGTCGCATAGACGAAATATTTTGAAAACTTAGTTTCAAATGAACTAGCTTAGTATTATTTTTTTTCTTGACGTCCTCACATAGGGATGAACTCGTCAAGGGGGAGTTAAGACGAGATCTTTTCCCGTTACTTGCTCCTTATTTTTCTTTCTTTTCTTCTTTTCACATGTTTTTCCTAAAACAATGTGTTAGTTTATTTTCGAAGCTCTTTTTGTTTCGACAAAAAGGGGGAGAAGAAAGTAAAAACTACGAATTCAAACTTTTACGAATTTTAGTTTTTCCTTAAAATAATTCTATGTTTTGTCATCAACAAAAAGGGGGAGATTGTTAATACAAATAAACCGTAAAAACGTTTATTTATATTTTACGATCTTCTAATGTTTTGTCGATAACAAACGTAAAATTATTTTAACGAAACAAATAAAATACGTAAATGGTTTGAGCCAATAGTTTTCTAACACACTTACGTTTTCACATAAAACGCTAAAACAAGTATAAGTGATTTTATGCTATAATAATACATATGTACAACAACTAGTGTTTACATATTTGGCAAATATATACATAACTAGTATGCATTATAATGGGTAAAAACTACAACCCATGGAGCATATCCATAACCCATGGTATTGACCCATACCCATTTGACTAGATGCATTGCATCTATTAGGTACATTGTATCTAATGAAATACCTACGGATCAACCCATAACGCATGACTCATGACCCAAAACCCATGGGCAAAGGGGAGCATCCCACAGATCCCCAGTATTGCGCTGGACGGATCCCTCAAGTGAAGGATCCATGGGATCCGTGGAACAGAAGACATTTTCTCTCTATAAATAGTAAGCCATTTCTTTATTGTTTCACACCCCTTTCTCACATACTTTCTCTTTGAGTTAATAACTCTCTAACCCCAGATCCAAGTGATCTATGTATGTAGTTTTGTTTTTGTGTGATCCTCTAGGTTCCTCTTAAAGGCGAGATCACCACCTTTGGAGTCAAGAAAGCTCAAGTCCATGAGTTGTCATGCTTCCTCATCATCAAGACCACTGAAGTTCTCTTGTTGATGGTTTTTTTCTTTCTCCTAAGAAGTGTAGTGTTGAAGACATTTTTGAAAGATGTCTCAAGTGTCAAGACGAAGACATTAGTGAAGGGTGTCGATCGTCCGTATTATAAGTACTTGTAAAGAGTGCTTAGAAGTCAAGACTAGAGGCATTAGTGAAGGGTGCCTAGAAGTCAAGACACAAGACATTAGTGAAGGGTGTCTTGAAGATCGAGTCGAAGGCATTAGTGAAAGGTGCCTAAGATGTACATTCGATATGGTGTGCTTCGATGTACAAGATAGATTAGTATTGGGTCAAAGGATATTGTTATCCTTATTGATATTATGATGGATCTGGACACACACCTTGTGTCAATGATATTTTGTATGATACTATTAAGTACGCGGAATTTACTTAGTAATACTTAGAAGATGGATAATATGATGTATTGTAAGTAAACACAAATTAAACACAAAACTTAAGCTCCAATATTATTAATGAATAATACGAGTGATCTTGCTTATCACTAGGGTTACACCTTGAAGCTTTTGTGAGTAATACGTAGGTAATTAAACAAGTACCTAAGACAATGACCTAGGACCTCCTTTTATACAACAAGGAGTCCTTTACAAGATAAGTATAAAGTTAACATTATATAATATACACGAAATCTATTCTATACTTATCTAAACGCGTTCTCCTAATCATTATCTAATAGCAGTGGTAATAATGTGCCGAGAGTGGTAATACGTTTCCACTGCTAGTGTATTCCAAGCAGTATAAACCACAACTATCCGTGGTAATGATTATTCCCAACAATCCTCCCCTAAACTTATGATTTCTCTGCAAATCAATAAGTTTCTTCAATCTGCATTATCTTCAAGGATTTGGGGAATTCAATCAAACACTTTACTTCTTTCTCAACTTCTGAATAGCTCTGGAACATTGATCTTGAAGCCTATGTAATAATGATCTGACCTTCTCATTGTCTTCATGAACTCTTATTGTTGTACATAACATCACTGTGAGAGTTCCAGCTCTGAGTGGATACTCTTTCTCAGCAAGCATGAATGCATCAACTCCATTTACTGTAGAAACATGATGAACTTCACATGAGTCATAATAAAACCATTTAGTCCCAAGACATGTGCATGAGAATTTCCAGAAATCATCATTAACATCTGGTTCATAGAGCCTTCTAAGATTAATCCATAACTGCATCTCCTTCCTATCTTTGAGATCTTGAGCAGCAAACCTTTCTTGAACTAACTTCCATAATGTGTCAAGGTCATCTCTGTCAAAAGCTTTAATAAGATCTTCAAATGTCATGAATGATGAAGTTTCACCACCTAGCCTTGTGATCTTCCATGTTGAAGCAAAATTGCTAGCAGTGAAAACCTCCCAAACAATGATAGGATGTCTTACTTGCAGTGGTTCTGGATAAAAGTCTTCTTCTACAACCACAATCATTCCAGTTAGTTGTTCTTTAGTGAATTTCTCAGTAGGAATTTCTTGTTCTTCAGCAACCTTAGTCTTCTTAACAGTTTGAGAATCACTTTCTTTGGCCTTTCTCTTCAATCCAGGAAACCTTCTTTCTTCTTCTTCAGAGCCCATTGCAATAAAATCTTTATCATGTTTTTGAACTCTGTAGTAGATACCTTTAACTTGATTATCAGGCATTCCTTTGAATTGATGTTTTTTCCAACCACCAACATGACAACAATAAGTCTTCATGTATGAAATAATTTGTGCCTTGGTTGGTTGTCTTTGTTTCTTTTGACCCTTTCTGACTGTACTAATCACATCTTGAAGTGCTTGATTGTTCTTCATTTGAATGAAATCCTTCAACTGAACAGTTCTTTGATCTTCAGTTAAGGATGCATCTGCTACTAGGTCAATTGCATTTTTCTTGATTATTGGATTATTAGCAATCAAGAACTCAATATCTTCTTCAGAAGGAACATAGCTAAACTCTGGATTCTTATCTCTAAGTATTATAGGTTGAACAGTGGAAAGTGGATCTTCTTCCATTCTATCCAATCTTTTAGTCTCCAAAAAGCTTGCAACTTCCATTTCTTCAAGCTTTTTCTTTTCAGCAACTTGTTCTTCATATATCTTTTCAACAACTTCTTTATCATGAACAATCTGAGCTTGTTCTTTCTTTGAAATCTTTCTTCCAGGTTGCTCTTGACTTACCATAACTGCTTTACCTTTGTCTTTCTTCAGTTTATCAAATTCTTCACTTGCAGTGGCAATATTTGGCTCTGCAGTGGAAATTAAATCAGTGGTAAAATCAGTTGCAGTACAGAAAATGTCTTGATCATCAAGTTGCTCTTCTTGAGTATTAGCTTCCTTTGCTCCTTTACTAGTATCTCCTTCATCTTCAAAATCAATTTTCCTCCCCTGAGTTTCAGCACTTGTTTTCCTCCCCTATTTGGGAGAATTTCCCAAATCTTGATCAAAACCAGCTGAATCACCATCATTAGGTGAGGATGAATATGAAATCACCAACTTTGTAGTTTTCTTGTGCTTTTTCAACCCCTGCAACTCTTTCTTCAAGGTCTGAATCTCTTCTTGTAAGTGTTTAACATCCTTGGCATGCTGCTTCTTGACATGTGCCAAGTCCTTCTGTAGAGATTCAACCTGCTTGGCTAACTTTCTACACAAAACCATCAATTCCAATTGTTGTCCACTGCCCTCATCACTTCCACTGCCCTCATAGGTTTGAGAAACTGGTGGAGTATAATCAATGTTTGGAACAAAGATTATGGGTGTGTTTTGTTCAGTTGTAATCTTTGCAAGCATTTGAGGTAAAAGTGGTGTAAAAATCATGTTGCCATCTTTGTTCATGTTTTGAAAAACTTTAGGCTTTAGGCAACTAATTTCATAAATATTAGTATAGGGTTTCAGTTGAAACTCATTTAGCACTGCTTGCACAAACCTTGGATACATTAAAATTTTTGTTGAACTCTTTACATTTCTAGTCATACTTGTAAAAATATAATTTGACCAGTTAAAAATCTTATCAGTGGCTAGACAAACCAAAGGATAAGCCATGGTTGAACTAAATTGCTCATAAGATGTTTTCTTTGGACTGATACAATGTAAAAGAGTATGAATCAAAAATCTCCATTGGGGACAAAAACCACTCTTTTTGAAAGTAGCCTTTTTATCAGTGGTATCATACCCCATGGATGATAAAGTATCATGAATTTCGGGCATAGGTAATGTGATGAGACCATTGAGATCACCCAATTGGAGAATTCTCCTCAAGGATGCCTCAGTAACATCAATAGTTACCCCATCCACAGTGGCTCTTAGAGCATCCACTGTTTCATGTGTATCTCTATTCTCAAGTGTTATGGACTTAGCAGAAGTCCAAAACTGTTTGATTTGAGAGATATAGATTGTGGGTTTTAAAAGCAAAGCATACCTTATATGAGTGGTATTGAGAAAGTCCACAATCTGATGAAAAATAGGGCCACTCTTCTCGTTAGACTTTTGTAGGTAGGCCACTAGGTTGTGCTCATCTGCAAATTTTAAAGGTGCCATAGAAACTTTTGTTGAAAAACGATATTATGTCAGTAAGAATTGAAGTAAGAGCTAGCCAATTGAGAGAGACAGATATATAGGGTTAGGGTTTAAGATTATTGCGCAAGAAAAATTATCTTTAGAAAGTATTTATCTTTAAGAGGATAAATAACAATATGGAAAGAAGATAATTTCCTTAAAATTTTAACCCTATGTATATGAAAATCAGTGGTTACTTTCAACGGCTAGTAAAAAAACAAGTTACTGACATAATCAGTTGTAACGGCTAGAACAACAGTGGTAAAATAACACTGTCAGTGGAAACTGTGAACTAGCAGTGGTAATTTTTCACAAAAATTTCAAAGAGCAGTGGTAAATAAAATCATATGAAAACTAGACTGCTCTTATCATAGTTTTTAGCAAACTACCAGCTATCAACGGATTTGATATGTCTTTACCATGAGCCGTTTACTATGGACTAGCCAACTCTTAATCATAAAGAATATGGTGAGTTGATAACTATATAGTTTTTGGTAAACTATCAACCATAAACGGATTTGTCAAGTCTTTACCAGTAGCTGTTTGCTCTGGACTAGTTGATTCTTATGTGGATTAGACATGGTGAATCAATAACCATTTGTTGTGTATCTCAGATATACACCTTTTAAGATCAACTCCCATCAAAGCTTGGTTATGAATCTGTATGAGATAGGAATAACCAACTTGTTATTTACCAAAATTACTTTTAACCAAACCATTACCCAAGAAAAATATCTTCCAAAGTCAACCCGATAATATCTATATTTACTCCTTAACCTACCAAAATAGGGAAAAGTAAATATACTCATTAATTAACCCTTTCAACCGACTTTGTCTATATAAGGAGGCTTGGCTTATTGTAATCTTCATCAAAGCACATTTAAACACACAAAATCCCAAAAAAAAATAATAATGAGCAATCCTTCCAAGACCATCGACATCTCCTCTGATTCAGAAGAAGAATATATGATCGAGTCAGAGACTTCCTCAGATGCATCAGGATGGGCTGGATACTTCCCAGCATGGGCTGGAAGCACTTCATCCCATAAGTACACTAAGGAGACTGCCAAGCGTGTACCTGCTGCAAAACCTGCACCATCTCTTGAGTTTTACTCCAGCTCATCAGATGATGAGACAAATGATGAGACCTATTCCATGGCTAAAGAATTGCCAAGAGCTCTTACAAAGGCACTGGAAACAGCTATCTCCAATATGAAGCAGATATCCATACCAACAAAGCCTGTAATGCTACCAAAACCTCCTCCACAAGTTCTTGGTCTTCCTTGTCCAAGAATGCAATCCTCCTTTGAGAACAAAAGGAAGAGGGCACATAAAAACAAGCATGACTATGTGGGCAAAGGCAAGAAGCCAATGGAGTAGCTGGTGGTTGGTGTAGGATGTGATAGGTTGCAGTCTTTTGTGTTTTGATGATTAGAAGTAATTTCACTTTGGTTGTAATGAATCATGTTTTATTAATGAAATGAAGTTTCTCTGTTTTCCTTTTTCCACTGTAAGAGCAAGCCTGTTACCACTGTTTGCAATATAGTTCCCACTGTTAAAAATAATCCCTGCATAAAATTTAGTGGACAACTAGAAAGACAAACACTAAAGAGTAACCATTCAATGTAAACAAAGAATCCTTCAAATCTGCAAAACACAAACATAAACCAAACACTGGAATCACTGTTAAGGTTAGCAATGGTTAGTGTAAATCAAGAAATGAGCATAGTAGTGGCTATAGTCAATTAGGTCAACTTATAGACACTGATACACTTTCCAAGGCCACAGGACTCCATTTACTTCTCAACCACTTACACCTTCCCCACATTAACTTCTTGTTACAACATAACCTCTATTAAAGTGCATCTTACTCACATACTTCACATATTACTACCACACAAGCACTTTTCTCTTAAAAGATTTCCAAAAGATCACCATGAGCAGGTCCAATCCAATCAATCTTTCCTCAGACAATTCATTTTCAGACAGTGCATGGGATGAATTTGTGTTGAACAACCCAAGCAGAGTAGAGAAAGAAGAGTTTGAAGAAGTGTCATCCAGAAAAAGATCTCATATGTTGATGCGCGCAAAACAGTCAAGCTAAATCACACAAGCCCGCCACTTGTGAATGACGGACCGTAACCAGCTTAAAACTGCTTAAGCACGAAATCAATGAAGATCTGAGGAGTATAGTGTTTCCCCGGGTCGTTATGTCCCAGCGAGCTATGCAATGGATTATCAAACGTTTAGTGATCGAGGAATCTGAACGGGAAAAGGATTTGATGATTATTATAACTACAGGAAAAAGCCAACAGATAAAAACGGCTTAAATGCAAATTAAAGGAAATTAAAAAGATAAAATCTATTAAATAAACGCTATCACTATATTTAAAATGATGAACGTTTAAAATTTAAAACTAAAAACTTACGTTTAAATTAAAATTACGTAAACGTACAAAATAAAAAGTGAAACTTATACAATATAAATCCTAAAAATATGAAAAATACATTTTTACAATCCTAATGATAAAAGAAAATTAATAGAAAAAGAAAATTATTTTTATAACTAATTAATTAATTATTATTAATTAAAAACTATTTTTAATTATTAAATAATTACCTAAAATAAAAGAAATTAGGAAATAAAGCTAGAAAAATAAAATTATGAAATAGAAAAGTCTAAAATATCAAACTAGAATTTTCAAAACTATTTTTGTATTTTTCTGATTAATTTTCTATTTTTTATGAATTTTAAACTATTAAAAATTAATTAAATTGCTAAAAATTATAAAATAAACTATGAAAAATATGGAAAATTACTTTTTTTACTTTTTATATTTATCTTAACATAAGAAAAATGAAAAATTATTTTTTTGAACCTTTTCTTAATTTTTTGTATTAAATGCTATTTAAAAATACTTAAAAACTAATTAAAATCAAGAAAAATACCAAACAAGCTAGGAAAAATCTGAAAAATTCAGGAAATGCTTAAAATAATATATAGAAGCTAGGAAAAATAGAAAAACAAGGGGTTGCTTGGAGGAATATGCAACTGAAGTGCAAATGGCTTATCAAAAAGCTCTTGGAATAAGCTAATGAGCACCAAATTGAACCAAACTGAAATGGAAGCTACAATAAGCTAAAACAACCAAAATGCAACAAGAATTAACAAGCTAAAACCACTGATTACAAGCTGGCACAGATTTGATGAAATGAATAATAAGCTAAAATCAGATCCTGGGTAGCAACTTTAAGCTGATGCACAAGCTTAACAATAAGCTCAAACTGGAAACTATAAGTTGTAACCTAGAGAAGACCTGGTTGAGATTAAGTGTACCAAAAAGCAAACCAAGAAAAGCTCTAATAAGCCCTGTGCCTTAGCTGCAAAACCTGAGAAAAACTCAGCATTCACTGAGTTTGGAGCAGGGCATTATGGGCCTGAAAGATGAGCTTATTTGGAGCTTTTATAAAATTTGTAAAAATCAAATAAAATGATGAAAAGTAAGAGCACCAGCTGAACTTTTTGAAATGCCAAGATTCACTTGATAAGACCCAAATATGAATCCTAGAAAAATCCTTGTAATTGGGCTCAAAACAGATTTTCTGTTTTTGACTTTTTAAAACAAATGTGCAAGTTTGACTTTGTCCAACTTTGAATCCAATTTTAAGACTGAGATATGTGTTATATGATGTAATAAGTGTAATGCAAGCTTTGTTTGAGACTTTTAAACACAAATCACAAGTTTTGCAATCCTAATTTCACAACAGTGGACAGTAAGATTGATTAAGGCACAAGATTGACTTATGAAGCTAGCAGACCCAAGGTTTTGACTCAATTGAGTATACTTAAACCACTCAAACATGAAACAAAAGAAATGAGCCACTGCACAAGCCTCTGAGACAGATAATTAAGCAGAACCAAACACCCTTGATTGTGACTGTTTGAACTCAAAACTAAGCTAGACACTGAACAACTATAAATTAATGATCAAACTGATTAAAGAAGTCCTAAATACAACTAATTAGACAAGATTAAACCAGGTTTAACTACACTAGCAGATAATGCAAAGAAATTCTTAAAATGACTTACAGTTTGTCCTCTGCCACAATGGCATGCAAACACACCCAATGAACCTCTAATCTACTTATTCAACCCAATGATCACTGAATTAACCCACATCCATCACTGCTTCACCCACTGCACCTTTCCATTGCCATATTGACCCATGTTTGACTTTTGTTGACCCGATTCCAAAATGGCTTCAAACTTAAATATAAGCTTATAACAAGCTATAATAAGCTGATATAAGCCTATATGAGTTTGAAAATAAGCTGATAAAGCCTTGTATCTAAGACTTTGAAATGGCAATATTCAACAGTGAGTTGCAAAACAAGGAATGTTGATATAACCTGAATTAATACTTGTAAACAAGTTTTAATGATGCAAATATCTTAGTTTGATACAAAGAAACAAGATACAACAGATTCTACACTAATTTAAAGACTTTAAATTAAAAACGACATTTGAAGATAAAAAATAAAACTAAAAACTATCTTCTCTTGCTTCCTTATGCCTGTCTTTTATATCCAAACTCATCTTCTCTCACTTCTGAATGTATCCCACCATTCCATAGCCATTGGATGGCTCAAATTAATCTCAACCGTTTAAATAGGTTTTTGGCGCCATTTTTCTCTTTTGACAACTGGGGTTGATTGAGGGGGTAGGGGGGGCATTTAATGATGTTTGGAAGTTAGCTGAGGAGGGGGGAGACAATATGTGAAGTAGGGGTGGACTGGTAGGCAGGTTGGTGGCTGGTGGTGGGAGCAGACAGGGTGGGTGAAGAAAGGAGGGAAAGGAGGGAAGGTGTTTGTTTGACCACAGGGGTTGACTGGGCAGTGTTAATAAAAGGAGGAGTCCAAAATGCAATTGACAAGGGTCCAAAATAGGCAAAGGTCCAAAATTGTTTAAAAGGGTTTAAAACTATAGGGACTAATGTTGTAAAATCTGAAAATCAAGGGACCTAGGCTGCCAATTCATCAAACTTGTTCCAAGGGCTGAAAATGACAAGTTCCAAAAGTATAAGGACCAAAATTGCCATTTTGCAATTTTCCAGGGGCCATTTCTGCCAATTTTGAAAGTTGAAGGACTAAACTTGTAATTTTCTCAAACTTTTTATATTTTTCACCAAAGGACTAAATTTGACAACTTTTGATTTTAAAAGGACCTTTGGTGACTTTTCTTTTGAAATTATGTACCAGGGACTGTTTTTGACAAATTTTGAAACTTGGGGGACTAAAACTGCAATTTTTGCAAATTTGATATGTTTTTCATCTGATTTTGATATTTTTGCATTTAAAACACATAAAACACTGATTTGTGATATTTTGATCATTTTGATGTGTTTCTGAGTGTTTTCAGATGATTTTGCAGTTTATATTGTACAAAAATGATGAGTATTTACACACTCATCAATCCCCCACACTGAGATATTGCTAGTCCCTAGCAATGATTTGAGAAAACATAATGGATTTTAATCTCTTTACCAAAAGCCATTACTTCTGGAGTAGCCAAATGTTTCAGTTCAAGTAAGAACCATGGTACACCGATAACCATGTGATTTTGAGCAAACCACCAACTTTCAACGGATTTGATTTGTCTTTACCAGAAGCCGTACCCTTCTGGACTAGCCAACTCTTAGATAAATTATCAACATTATCTTTGGTGAGTCAATTACCAATTATGGTTTTTCCACTGCCTTTACCACAAGCCATAATCTTGCGGGCTAGCCAACTCTTCACTTTTTAGGATATGGTGAGTTGAGAACCATACAATTTTGGGCAAATTGCAAGCCATATAAACGGATTTGAGATATCTTTACCAAGAGCCGTTTGCTCCTGGATTAGCCAATCCTTTTGTCTTACAGACATGGCGGACTGATAACCAAATGAGAAAGTGTAAAACACTTACTCCAAAAAAAAAATTTTGGCCAAAAATGGGGGAATTGGTATAATTATATGATAAAATTCATGAGAATTCCCCCCCACACTTAGAAATGAATATCGCCCTCGATATTCAAAGTACCGGCGGTTATGCCGAAACAAAGAACGTAAAAGGGAAATACTACGGCCATTATTTAGAAAGAGATTTTTTTTTTTTTTTTTTTTTACTTATATATATATAACATGTGGGGCAACTCCCCCACACTGGGGTGGTACACACGGGTGAAAACCCATGTTTAGCTACTGTTTTTGATTATCGAGTCGCTAGCTTGACTCGACCCCGAATTCATTGGTTCATGGGGAAGCAAAGTGGAAGAAACAATCTCCATCGGACTTTCATTCAAGATGTTTGGACAAACATTTGAAGCACGCGAAAGTTCCACACCGATGAGATATACATAGAACTGGCTCAAAAATGATAAATGAGAATGCCGGGGTCAAAGATAGTCTCTTCATTCCCGAAGGAGTGAAGATGAAGAGTAATCACAAGATATTTGAGGAAAGGAAGAAAGGTCTTGATAACAATCAAGATCCATTCCTCATCCTCAAATGCAGACGTATCGGGAGGAAGGGTGAATGTAGTATCAATAATAGGCAAACTCGTATGATAGAGTACACCTTCCTCCGAACCAATATCATCCTCAAGATCAAAGTAGAAATGATCATGTTCCGGAGGAGATATGTCGTGAGAGAGTTCACCGGAGAACTCTTCATGAAGAGAATCATTCACATGAAGTGAATTTGTGAACCCTTGTTCCATTGTGGGCTCATCACTATCCTCAATCTGAGTATCAAAGAGTGGATTCTCAGAAATTGAAGTGAATTCAGAGTCGAATTCAAATAGAGGATTGGTGAAAGTAGCTTCGAATGTTTCGGGAACAAAGTGATCAACATTCTCTATTGGACTGTTGGGATAAGAAGTGAGTGATCGATCATTATCAGTGAGATTTTCAGTCTCTCCCAGATCGGCTTCGAAATCAAAGAGTGGATTGAAGTGAGTGAGTTCACCGGAGAACTCCTCAAGAAGGGGATCAGCATCAGATTGTGGAAGTGATGCCTCAACATACTCGATGTTTCCAAAGGAAGCACAATCGTCGCTAAGATCGGAGAAAGTTTCCAAATGATCATTGGAACACTCAAGAGGGGAAAGAGAATCACACATATGATCAGAAGTTCCCTGTGACTCTCTCGGGATTGGGACAAGGTTCTCAACACTAGACTTTATGAATTCGTCCGATTCCTTCTCAGGAACAGTGTCAAGATGCTCGTCCCCCATGTTTAGAGAGTGAGTGGGAGCTTCAGGTGTGATAGCAGTTGTTTGAGATGAAATCTCAACTGCTGGGGTATCAACTGACTGAGGGAGTTGAGAACTATTATCTATAAAAGGATAAAAACTCTCCTCGTCATCATCATAAAGAGCTGCCTTCAGAAATTGGGAACGTCTTAGAGCTGCTTGCTCTAGGACTAATGATTCTTCCCTAGATTGGCGGGCCTTTTGCTCTTCGGCTAGCAATTCTCCCATGGACTTTTCACCACTTACTTGATTCTTAAAGTTACTCATCATATCCTCAAGTGTTTTCATTGCGGTTTTAAAATCATGGGAGATTTCTTGAGACAATGGCTCAGGTGGAGTTTGAGCCGTATGGTGCTGTGGAGGTTGAAAATTGTCAAACATTTGAAAGTCATGATTGTTACAAGGAACTGGGTTCCCTGCTTGACAATCAGAGCTGAAATGGGGACCTCCACAGTACTCACAACAGTAAAACTGTTGAGTTTGGACTGGTGAATCATATGGATTTTGGTCATAACCAAAGTTCTGAGCATCACTGGAAAACTGTTCATAGACACACGTGTTTCCGGATTGACACTCAAATCCTTGGTGAGGACCTCCACAAAATTCACAACAGTAATGTTGGTTGTATGAAGATAAGTCGGGCTGTGGTGGGTAATTGGAAAAGTTTGAGGAGTCGTTAAATGAGTTCTGATAAGGATCATAATCAAATGAATTCCTCGAACCACAAAACAAACAACTCCCATTATGAACATCATTACCACATTGTACACAAGTACACCAACGACAGGGTGAACCAAAGAGAGGCTCACCACAACCGACACAAGGAATAAACGATTGTATTTGAAAGTTATGAAGAGGAATCAGTTTATCCAAAGAATCAACAAAACCAACATGGTGATCAGAATGACTATCAAGACTCGAAGAACATTTTGAAAAATCAGGAGGTGGGACAAGTGGTGTGCTCTGAGAGCTACCAATTTCCACCACTTCCGTTATGGTCTCCGGTTTTGGTTCTTGAGAAACGTGAAGATTAGGCAAGTCATTCTTGCTGGTCACCGGTAGAAATTCTGCATGTTTGCTTTTAACCGTAAATCGTGAAAGTTTAGAATCAATTCTAGACGGTTTAGGAGCAATCGAGGGGTTAGGTCTTTTGATAACCGTAGGTTGGACGTATTTGGTACCTCCATTATCAAAAGGAAGTACTTGGTCCTTTGTCACCCCGGTTTCTCGTTCCATTTCCCTACGCAGAATGAGTGGATCATCACGAACAACACGAATTCTCGACATTTGAGATAAAGTCTGAAGTTTTTCAACTTCGTCCCAGAATTCGTCCTCGAGAGATTCCATGAGAATAGAAGAAAAGAATCAAATGGATAGAGGGTAAAGGAATAAAGAATCAAACAGGGTAAGAGGGTAAAGAGGAATATTTTTGGCATTTTTGAAAAACATTTGCAAAAACAAAGAATGAAAATCTTTTTGGGTTTTTGAAAAAGAAAATATAAACATATATAGATGGTATAGACAAAGAGTGAGGATTCAAATCACTAATCTGCTAGACGAAAGATAATCACCACAGCTCCCCGGCAGCGGCGCCAAAAATTTGATGCGCGCAAAACAGTCAAGCTAAATCACACAAGCCCGCCACTTGTGAATGACGGACCGTAACCAGCTTAAAACTGCTTAAGCACGAAATCAATGAAGATCTGAGGAGTATAGTGTTTCCCCGGGTCGTTATGTCCCAGCGAGCTATGCAATGGATTATCAAACGTTTAGTGATCGAGGAATCTGAACGGGAAAAGGATTTGATGATTATTATAACTACAGGAAAAAGCCAACAGATAAAAACGGCTTAAATGCAAATTAAAGGAAATTAAAAAGATAAAATCTATTAAATAAACGCTATCACTATATTTAAAATGATGAACGTTTAAAATTTAAAACTAAAAACTTACGTTTAAATTAAAATTACGTAAACGTACAAAATAAAAAGTGAAACTTATACAATATAAATCCTAAAAATATGAAAAATACATTTTTACAATCCTAATGATAAAAGAAAATTAATAGAAAAAGAAAATTATTTTTATAACTAATTAATTAATTATTATTAATTAAAAACTATTTTTAATTATTAAATAATTACCTAAAATAAAAGAAATTAGGAAATAAAGCTAGAAAAATAAAATTATGAAATAGAAAAGTCTAAAATATCAAACTAGAATTTTCAAAACTATTTTTGTATTTTTCTGATTAATTTTCTATTTTTTATGAATTTTAAACTATTAAAAATTAATTAAATTGCTAAAAATTATAAAATAAACTATGAAAAATATGGAAAATTACTTTTTTTACTTTTTATATTTATCTTAACATAAGAAAAATGAAAAATTATTTTTTTGAACCTTTTCTTAATTTTTTGTATTAAATGCTATTTAAAAATACTTAAAAACTAATTAAAATCAAGAAAAATACCAAACAAGCTAGGAAAAATCTGAAAAATTCAGGAAATGCTTAAAATAATATATAGAAGCTAGGAAAAATAGAAAAACAAGGGGTTGCTTGGAGGAATATGCAACTGAAGTGCAAATGGCTTATCAAAAAGCTCTTGGAATAAGCTAATGAGCACCAAATTGAACCAAACTGAAATGGAAGCTACAATAAGCTAAAACAACCAAAATGCAACAAGAATTAACAAGCTAAAACCACTGATTACAAGCTGGCACAGATTTGATGAAATGAATAATAAGCTAAAATCAGATCCTGGGTAGCAACTTTAAGCTGATGCACAAGCTTAACAATAAGCTCAAACTGGAAACTATAAGTTGTAACCTAGAGAAGACCTGGTTGAGATTAAGTGTACCAAAAAGCAAACCAAGAAAAGCTCTAATAAGCCCTGTGCCTTAGCTGCAAAACCTGAGAAAAACTCAGCATTCACTGAGTTTGGAGCAGGGCATTATGGGCCTGAAAGATGAGCTTATTTGGAGCTTTTATAAAATTTGTAAAAATCAAATAAAATGATGAAAAGTAAGAGCACCAGCTGAACTTTTTGAAATGCCAAGATTCACTTGATAAGACCCAAATATGAATCCTAGAAAAATCCTTGTAATTGGGCTCAAAACAGATTTTCTGTTTTTGACTTTTTAAAACAAATGTGCAAGTTTGACTTTGTCCAACTTTGAATCCAATTTTAAGACTGAGATATGTGTTATATGATGTAATAAGTGTAATGCAAGCTTTGTTTGAGACTTTTAAACACAAATCACAAGTTTTGCAATCCTAATTTCACAACAGTGGACAGTAAGATTGATTAAGGCACAAGATTGACTTATGAAGCTAGCAGACCCAAGGTTTTGACTCAATTGAGTATACTTAAACCACTCAAACATGAAACAAAAGAAATGAGCCACTGCACAAGCCTCTGAGACAGATAATTAAGTAGAACCAAACACCCTTGATTGTGACTGTTTGAACTCAAAACTAAGCTAGACACTGAACAACTATAAATTAATGATCAAACTGATTAAAGAAGTCCTAAATACAACTAATTAGACAAGATTAAACCAGGTTTAACTACACTAGCAGATAATGCAAAGAAATTCTTAAAATGACTTACAGTTTGTCCTCTGCCACAATGGCATGCAAACACACCCAATGAACCTCTAATCTACTTATTCAACCCAATGATCACTGAATTAACCCACATCCATCACTGCTTCACCCACTGCACCTTTCCATTGCCATATTGACCCATGTTTGACTTTTGTTGACCCGATTCCAAAATGGCTTCAAACTTAAATATAAGCTTATAACAAGCTATAATAAGCTGATATAAGCCTATATGAGTTTGAAAATAAGCTGATAAAGCCTTGTATCTAAGACTTTGAAATGGCAATATTCAACAGTGAGTTGCAAAACAAGGAATGTTGATATAACCTGAATTAATACTTGTAAACAAGTTTTAATGATGCAAATATCTTAGTTTGATACAAAGAAACAAGATACAACAGATTCTACACTAATTTAAAGACTTTAAATTAAAAACGACATTTGAAGATAAAAAATAAAACTAAAAACTATCTTCTCTTGCTTCCTTATGCCTGTCTTTTATATCCAAACTCATCTTCTCTCACTTCTGAATGTATCCCACCATTCCATAGCCATTGGATGGCTCAAATTAATCTCAACCGTTTAAATAGGTTTTTGGCGCCATTTTTCTCTTTTGACAACTGGGGTTGATTGAGGGGGTAGGGGGGGCATTTAATGATGTTTGGAAGTTAGCTGAGGAGGGGGGAGACAATATGTGAAGTAGGGGTGGACTGGTAGGCAGGTTGGTGGCTGGTGGTGGGAGCAGACAGGGTGGGTGAAGAAAGGAGGGAAAGGAGGGAAGGTGTTTGTTTGACCACAGGGGTTGACTGGGCAGTGTTAATAAAAGGAGGAGTCCAAAATGCAATTGACAAGGGTCCAAAATAGGCAAAGGTCCAAAATTGTTTAAAAGGGTTTAAAACTATAGGGACTAATGTTGTAAAATCTGAAAATCAAGGGACCTAGGCTGCCAATTCATCAAACTTGTTCCAAGGGCTGAAAATGACAAGTTCCAAAAGTATAAGGACCAAAATTGCCATTTTGCAATTTTCCAGGGGCCATTTCTGCCAATTTTGAAAGTTAAAGGACTAAACTTGTAATTTTCTCAAACTTTTTATATTTTTCACCAAAGGACTAAATTTGACAACTTTTGATTTTAAAAGGACCTTTGGTGACTTTTCTTTTGAAATTATGTACCAGGGACTGTTTTTGACAAATTTTGAAACTTGGGGGACTAAAACTGCAATTTTTGCAAATTTGATATGTTTTTCATCTGATTTTGATATTTTTGCATTTAAAACACATAAAACACTGATTTGTGATATTTTGATCATTTTGATGTGTTTCTGAGTGTTTTCAGATGATTTTGCAGTTTATATTGTACAAAAATGATGAGTATTTACACACTCATCATATGTCAATGAGTATCACCCCACCATTTGCTGGTCCATCAAATCTGCAACCAGTACCTCAGGATGCTTTGACCAAGGGAGAGTTCAATAAGTTCTTATATTTCTCCCTATGAGGACACAAATGATGAGACTTCCACAAGAGCCTTGAGTGTGCCTCCCCTTGCTGCAATACTCCCTAATGAAGAGCTCCAAGCACCACGTGCAAGAGCATTGAGAGCAGCACCACCACCAGCTGGTCCTTCATCATCCTCTCCACCAGTCAGAGAAGTGGTGAGGGGGTTAGCATGCCCTAGGGTGTATGAGTGGATTGATATGCGTGGAGCTCCTAAGGTGATGTCAAAGTGGGGCTTCCCAAAGAAACCATAGATGGTAGATGATGGTTAGGTTTGGGGATGGGTTATAAAGCTTGTGTCTGGGGTAGGGTGTTGTTTAGTTGTTTTCAGTTGATGTAATGATGCTTGTTATCTGTATTCCATGGATGTATTTACTGCACTCAGTCTGCAGTTTTGTGAAATAATAATAATGATCCATGTTTTCCTTTATCATTAGAGTTCTTGCATCATACATGTTGTTCCATTAACTTCACCTCCAAAACTGACATATTGTCCATCATAATGTTCAAAATCTGAAATATAGGACTTGTTGCCAGTCATGTGCCTTGAACACCCACTATCTGTATATCCTTGATCTGACCTTTTTGACCTTGGATGTTCCTGCACATAAAAGTAAAGAGTTAGTTTCTTTTGGGGACCCAAGCCATGATTGACTTGGATCTGCCTCGTGTATCAATATAGTTAAATCTATCAAAGGTCATTGATACACCATTGGGATTGGTTGTAGAGGTAGTTCCTTTAGGTTTCCATTCCAAACATGCTGAGGCCTTCACAGCATTGCCCATGTCCCCCCTTTTCTTGTTTACAATCCTTGCAGTGGTAACTTTTGAATGAGCAGTGGAAACTGCTGGTTTGTATTTAGGTACCCACTATTGGTTATAATGAACCTTATTATTCTGAAAAGTTCCTTTCCCTGTTTGTGCAGATTTTGCAAAAGTTGGTTTGGACTTTGCACTTTTAACAGGTGACTTAGGGTGAGCAGTGTTAACAGTTTTTGGAGTGGCAAAAGTTTTGAGACCACTTCTTAGTTGAACTGCTCTTGGGACCATTTTGCAATGTGAATTAGGGTGTACATTATTTTAAAACCTGTTAGACTCCACCCTTTTATTTCCATGAACTTCCCTTCTCCCATTATGATAGTCACAATAAGCATGTAAATGATCAAAACTACCACAGATATAGCATGTCTTATTGTACATCACAAAATCACTACCTAGTTGTTGAGATTTAACATGATTCCAACTCCTCTGGTTACCCCTAGGAGCTGTAGGCTTGTTCCTATACATCTCAGCATACCTTATAGTTGATCTAGGTTTATTAATTGGTTTCCTTGGTTCCCCTGTAACAGTATTAACAACTTTTGAGATAGAAGCCTCTACATTCTTTTTAACATTCTCATCAACAACAGATGAGTCACTAGCACTCTCAAAAACATCATTATCATGCTTAATCTCTTCCTCACTTTTCACCATTGTGTCCTTTAAAAGACCATATTCACGTTCAAGGTCCTGAAACTCTTCTAAGCCTGTATGAGCTAAATCTATACCTGAAGGTGAATGAACACCCCTTAGAGGTGGAGGCACAGTATTATAACCTATACCAGACTTAACTTTACTATGTAGTTGAGCATTCCAAATTTTATCAATTGACTTAGACTGATGATAACATGTGTCTAATGTTAAATTGATATTTTCAATTTTTCTTTTGAAGTTTTTCAAACTCCTTTTGGTACGCTTCATTCACAGCTGTTGTATGTTCTACCTCTCTTCTAAGAAGAATCATATCATCATTATATTTTGTCTCATTTTCTCTATAGTGATCTATTTGTTTCTCTAATACTGCTATAACTCTCCTAAGATTTGACACAGTATAATTAGCAGTATACAACTCTTGTCTTTCATTAGAATATAAATCATTAAGCCTTTCAACTTCTCTAGCAGCCCTACATGTTTTAGAAACAACTTTCAAAGTTTTGTACCTCAGAGTCAGAGAAAGTCATGAGAGCAAATTCAGTAGCAACAAGAGCAGCATCAGAATGTTCTTCTTCTTGTTCATCAGCCATGAAACTCCAATCATAGCTCACACCATCAATAGCCAACATTGCCTTTGGTTCTTCCATAGTTGGTTCCTTCTTTTGCTTGTACCAAGTAGACCTGTTGTCCTTGGTTTTTGGTCTTCTACATTCTCTAGCAAAATGTCCAAACTTGTGGCAGTTAAAGCACTCCACGTTCTTCTTATCAAAGCCTGCAGTTTCATTACCATTTATGTGAATAGGTTTGCCAGTCTTCTTGTAGAATTTCCTAGCCCTCATACTAAGAAGAGCTATCTGCCATTTTATATCCATCTCCTCCAAGTCATCTTCATCAATTTGCTCTATGTCTTTATGAGTTAAGACAGAGCCATCTACTTGAGTGGAGATAAAAGCATAAAAGGTAGGATCTCCAATACTAGCAACCTTCTTCTTTGAACCTGCAGTGGTAACACTAACATTACCAGTGGAAACTTTAGAACCAGCAGTGGCAACATCATCATCACTGTCATCTTCAGAATCATCATTGTCAACAGAGGTTGACAACAATGCCAAGCTACTAGAGCTTGTACCAAGTTTTCCTGCCTTCTTCAACCTTTGCTCAATAAGTTTGAAGTTGTTGTAAAGGTCATTGAGTTTCATTGTTTAAATGTCTGATTTGTTTTCCCAGACAGTAACATTGGTTTGAAACTCTGAAGGCAAACTTCTTAGAAACTTCAAATTGAGGTCTTCTTTTTCTACCTCAATGCCAAATACAGTCAGTTGTGTAACAATCTTCTGAAGTTTGGTGAAGATGCTATCAAGTGAGTCATTGCTTGAAGCAGAGAAGTTTTCATAACTTTGCTTCAACAATGTCTTTTGTGTCTTCTTTGTAGCATCATTACCACCAAACACTGAGCAAATCTCTTCAAACAGTTCTTTAGCAGTCATGTACTTGCTGAATGCAATGATCTGATCTCTAGGAAGAGTCATCAGCAACAAACTTCTAGCTTTAAGATCATTCTTCCTTAGAGCTTTTTCAATACTAGATTCAGGCACAGAAACTTTCACAACATCTGTGTCACCAACCTTCACAGTACTAGTCACAGGCTTGAAAGAATCACCAGTTTGAATGATCTCCCATAGAGCATAGTCCTGAATGAGAAAGTATTGCTCAATCAGTATCCTCCACATCTCAAACTCATTAAGTTTGAGCTTAGGTAGCCTTGGTGTAGAAGAGTTGGACTGGTTGTTTTCCATCTCCATTGAATTGAGTGAGTAGGTTAAGCTTATTCCTTGGATCTTCTAAAACAAAATATCATAACCTGTCTCTGATACCACTTGATGGATCTGGACACACACCTTGTGTCAATGATATTTTGTATGATATTATTAAGCACGCGGAATTTACTTAGTAATACTTAGAAGATGGATAATATGATGTATTGTAAGTAAACACAAATTAAACACAAAACTTAAGCTCCAATATTATTAATGAATAATACGAGTGATCTTGCTTATCACTAGGGTTACACCTTGAAGCTTTTGTGAGTAATACGTAGGTAATTAAACAAGTACCTAAGACAATGACCTAGGACATCCTTTTATACAATAAGGAGTCCTTTACAAGATAAGTATAAAGTTAACATTATAGAATATACACGAAATCTATTCTATACTTATCTAAACGCGTTCTCCTAATCATTATCTAATAGCAGTGGTAATAATGTACCAGCAGTGGTAATACGTTTCCACTGCTAGTGTATTCCAAGCAGTATAAACCACAACTATCCGTGGTAATGATTATTCCCAACATATTACTATAAGGAGTAGATCTCCTTTGGGGTTAGGTGATTGGTGTAGTGTTGGGTAGTAGTTCCTCCATTGTAATGGAACTCGGTATCTAGCCTAGTACCGGATAAAGGGTAGGCGACATTGTGATAGGATTGGTTCTCCTTGGTGAAAAGGACCCGGTATCTAGCCTTGTACCGGTTAAAGTGTAGGCAACATTGTGAAGGTTTCTCCACCATAAGGAGTCGGTGTTGTGTAGTGATTACGAACTCTCGAGTAGGTGACTCGGGGAGTGGAGTAGGGCAAGGAAGGTGTCCTTGTAGCCGAACCACTATAAATACTCGCGTTGTGGTTTTGTGCTTCTTACTCTTTGTCTTTTCATTACATATTTATATTTCTATATGTTTGTTTATCAACATCTAACACACAACCAAATAGATTGACATAAGTCGATCTAAATAGTTTAAAACGAGTTTTAATTGGTAAAACTATTCAACCCCCCCTTCTAGTTTTCCACAAATTATATGTTAATTCATGCAGTTCAAACATGTTGAACTTAAAGTAACTCAATTATCAATGTCATCAAACAAATGAGATTCCGGTAAATGGATGTTTCTGGTGTCCGAAGACACTGAGCCACATACATTCAATCTAACACATGGTAGTATACATATTCCACCCCATTACCAAATGCATATTTGTTAGGGCCAAACACACGTCATATAAGATAAGAACCACATGATGTGTGGTAAAAAAGTTATGAACTGTGAGTGATGGAAATTAATGCTCATTTTAACATATTACTACTAATAGAAGATGTTATTGTACATGATAATGACCGTTCAAAGCAATTTTACCACTACACTTCATCTACTTAGGCTACCCTCAACGGTAGCAGAATGAGCAAATGGCAAGCATCTTTTCATGTGGCAAGATGATTGGGAGTGTGGCGTGAACAAATGGCAAAGAAGAAAGAAAGCCAATCAAAGGTGAAGAATTCACCTTTCGGGTACCTTGTTAGTAGCTATTTTAATTATTTATTTTTTAGTTTCTGAGTGTGAGACTAGAGACCAAGGAGAGTGAATTTTCACCTTACACCTGAGCGCTATCTCGGATTTCTCTCTCCTCTCACTTCCACTCACACCCACTCACTTTTTTGTGGACATGGTCACCTTAACCTCGCATTTTATTAAAATACCCACTTTATAAAAATATATCTCACTAAATACCCCACATACACTTACAACCTAAATAAAAAACAATAAAGCAAAACAAGAGTCCCACATCACACCACACGCAACTAAGTGACCGGTTCACCTTAGTATCTCTCGACATCAACAACTCGCGCGTGACTTTGGTATAGGGACAAGGGATCAATAGGTGAATTGGACATTCACCTTGCCAAACTCACACCCTTGGTCTCTAGTATAAGGGTTGGAGCCTTGGAGGTAGTCTTATTAACAAATTTGTTTACACATCACACATGTTATGCTTGATATAAATGTTGCATAATGCATGTATAACTTTACCAATGTAGAAATACTTGTCCCGTTAATTTTAATGACTTTTTTCTATTATTAAAACAGATTTTATTGATTCACAGCTAGAACACCCAATAAAAAAATTTATTTCATATTTTGTTAACCCTTTACGTGTGTTTTATATTTATTTTTATTATTTGCTATTCGTATAAATTTGATTTCTTAACTTTTATATCTTTGATGACTTGACACTAATGCTCAGCCAGTCACCCACCACTCCGGATTAGGGGTGTTATCGGGTCGGGTTATCGGGTTTGTCGGGTCGGGTTGAGTCGGGTTACGAATTTTTAAAAAGTCACCCGCAACCCGACCCGATAAGTAATCGGGTTATCGGATTCGGGTGTTATCGGGTCGGGTTGGCGGGTTGTAATAGCAAAATGACAAGTAACATGCTAATTTACATAGGAGACCTGTTAAGTAACAAAGTAACATGTAAATTATCAAAGTAACCTGTTAAGTATCAAAGTAACAAATTTACATAGGTTTCAGATTATGAGTGTCTAGGCGTGCATCTACCTTGAATTTGAAGTAGTCTGTGAGTTTGAGGCATGGTTAAATATTTGCCCATCCAAGCAAAAAAATGAATACTCTATTTGTAATATAGCGTAATCATATTGATCAGAATTGATAAGTATTTCACTGTGGCATTGTCTAGTCATTGAAGAATTAGTAGAAAAAGTTATTTAGGATACAAATCACACCTTTATTGTTACACTAAAACCGACATTGCAGCCCGCACATTATAAAATGATTGCTAATAGCCTTCACATGCAAGTATTAGGTAAAAGTTATCATTATTAAGGTATTGTTAACGGTCCTAAAGAAGTGAGAAGAAAGTGTAACCATGATGTATTTTATAATGTTGTGTGTCTATTACTTTGATGCATGTTCACTTACAACTGTTTCTTTTACTATTTAAGTGCCTAGTTCTGTTATTAATAGATAGATTAGTTACAACAGACAACGGGCCAATAAAAACTAATAATATAAAAAATGGAAAATTGATTATCGGGTTGACCCGATAACCCGATAGTATTATTTTTTTAACCCTAACCCGACCCGATAACATTATCGGGTTATCGGGTTCGGGTGAAAACAACCCGACAAGATTTTTGACCTGATTAGACCCGACCCGATAAGGCCTAATCGAGTTCGGGTTCGGGTTCGGGTCGGGTCAACCCGACCCTACTGACACCTCTACTCCTGATGGTAAAAAACGTAAGGACCGTGACCTTATGGCGTTTGAACTGCTTATTTTACCGGGTGTTCATTTTAGTAGTTTAGAAACGTAAATAGTAATCAAATAACTTGTCCCAAACAAACAACTTCTAAAATACACCCCCGTCCTGTTTTTCTCAACAAAAACATCCAAACACCCCCCTTTACTCTAAAGTCAAATTAAAATTTCCCAAACATAGATAAACCCTAATTTAGGGTTTTACAATTTCTTCGTTAATCCTCAATTTAAATCAATTCTAATTTGAATCTCCTCCAACAGAAAAAGGGTAACTTTTAATTTCTTATTTACATCTTTATATCTTCTAACTTAATAATGTGCTTAAATTGATGGGGTGTTTGAATTAGCTTATTTTACGGGTTTATCGCCTTATTCAGACTTTGAAAAGCCGATAAGCTCACTTTTTTCAGCTTATGGGATTATAAACTTGAGCTTATAAGTTTATAAGCTCAAGTTGGATAAGCTCCAAAAAGTGAGCTTATCGGCTTTTCTAAGTCTCAATAAGACGATAAGCTCGTAAAATAAGCTAATCCAAACACCTCATTAATAAGTTATAAGTTTATGAGATTTGTATTTATGTCCAATTGGCTATGTTGAAGTTGTTTTTGTCGATATACTAAGAAACAGGCGTTGAATGCTATGAAAACTTTATATCTGTTTATTGCTTTTTGGAATAAGCTGGTCTGAATAAGCAGTTTTAAGTTGCTTATTCAAAACATCTTATTTTTCTCATAAGTAGTTACTGTATATAAGTAGTTTAGATAAGAAAAAATCCAAACATCGTCAAAATGCAGGAAGCAGCTTTAGTAAGTAATCCTAAATACCCCATATCAAAAGTTTTGACTTTTTGATCTTTCTCCCCTTAGCGCAGAAGCATTAAGCAACCTTTCACTTTGATAAGATTTAAATTCTACATTCACGGTTTTTTGGCGGACCTTTATGTGCCTAGTTAAAGTGCAGGCCTCGTGTCGTGAGATCTTTGGTCAAGTAGTATAATGCGTGAAACATTTGCTATTAGCCCATTCCTAGTTTAGGCTTGATTAAATAAGGATTTTGTGAGATTGGACGTGGCATTAGCCGACTATGAGACTAGCCACAATTCATCTTTCTAAGTAGTCGCAAAGGAATGAATTTGCATTTTATTTGATGACTCCAGTCCCTCCAAAAAGAATTACGTGAACCAAACCAAACACCCCATAAAAATTTAGGATATCGTAACTCACTCACCAAGCTTTCTTAAATGCTGGCAAGGAAGATATTTTTGTCTAAAATAGCTGTCGTTTTTGTGATTCTAACAAAAGGATTTCAATTTTATATTCATGGTCTTAGATTGTTGCACTATAAACAGGATTATATCTGCTAATAATGAGTACTACTGATGGAACCAAACATCTCAAGACCCCTGTGATACCACCAGCCGAGCTTCTTGTGCAAAAATTTACCGAATCTCGAGCTTCTGAACTTGACTCCCTCTATTCAACCATCTCCACCCGGTTAAACAACGATTTTAAATCTCATAGAAGTAAGAGGAGAAGAACCACTGGTTTTGACAATCGAGGTTCCAAAACTAGATTTAGAAAAAAGCAAAAAGTGGGAGCTTTGAATAATAATAAAAATAATAACGGTGAAAAGTTAGAGAAAGATGTTAATAAGGCACCTCCTCGTCATATTCGTCGCAAAAAGGAGCTGTACAAAAATCCTGAAAGTGGGTTTGGTACTTCGGGTGATGGGACTAAGAGATTGAGAACACACGTTTGGTATGCAAAGCGGTTTACAATGACTAAGCGTTGGGGTTTCCACCTTCCTCTTGGTTTGCATGGCAGGTATAATGTCTATTTGCATTATCTTCTTTATTTAATACTAGCCGTGGCAATTTGGACCCATTTACTTATAATTGTGTCAATTTGGGTTATGTTTACAAGGATAAATATTACTTATAAGTTAGCTAAGAGTAAATTGGTTCAACGGGTCAAAAGTTGACCAGAATGAATTTTTATGCATACGACTATTTAAATCATTACAACACTAGACTTTTGTTAAAATATTATTAGCTTTTTGAATTCTTTGACACGCTACTAAATTGTTACCTGTTTTACTGTTACTCAACCGCTTGACGTACCCATTCTGCCACCTCTATTTATTACTAATGGTGTACCAATAAAAATTACTTATTTGGCCTATGCATTAGTCGAATCAGTTGTGACCAACATGGAACATACTATAAATTTCAGTTTTTATTGAACGCAGATCTATCCAATAAATTTCAGTTTTAGTTTGAAAGTAGATGATAAGAAGTGAATATAAAGTTATTGTGGCCAAAAGTTCTTTCACTCTGATAGACATGGGATAGATTCTTTGAAAGTTATGCAGGATCTTAACAGTTTTTGGTTTGTTTGATGCAGAGGAAGAGGGTCGAGAGCACTTTTGAAATGGTTGAAAAATGGAACCGTGGTTCATGATGCTAGCTATCATTCTGCTGTTCAACTCGAGGGTTTACAGGTGATTTTCGTGCATATCATATTGGGCACTTTACTTATATATTAAAACATGTAAAGATATGGTTTGAGTGAACCCTTTCTGAAATGGCTCATGTCAACTTGTACATAAAATTGCCAAATTCTGACTCGTTACCCAATCTGCCCGACTACCACTTCTAGTATCTTTCCTGTAACAGCGTTGACAGTTACTTTGTTTGCTTGCAGGAGTCATTGTTGTCGATTCTCAGCACTGTAATGACACCTTTTGATCCTAAATCAAATGCGGAAAAAAATGTTATTTCTGGTGATATTTATGCTACAACTATGGTGGGTGGTCATCTTTATACATAAATAAGATAACAGTTAAGATTATTGCCTTATTGGCAATCACTTATTAATCTATACACTCACTTTTGCAGCTTCATCATGGGGGAGCATCCAAATCAAACACCATTGCACCTGTTATTTATATGTGGCGACCTATTCTGCAGTCAACAGACACCAATGCAGAAAGTGATCAAGCCAACGGGATTAGACAATTATGGATATGGATACATGCTGCAGCATTTGCTGAAGGCTACAATGCTTTGAAAATTGCTTGTGAAAGTCAGGGTAAGGTAGAATTTTAGCTCATTAATCTATGGAATTAGTCATGTATTTGTTGAAGCCAGTTATGTTATGTGTAACTTTAAATAATAGGTTGAGGAGGATTCTGCTTCGGTTAAATGTACCTCACTTGAGGGGCAATTTGGGACATTGGAAGTAATGGGGTCAAAAGCATCCCAACTTCTTCAGAAGATACTACATCCTGTTAGCAGGCAAGACATCCAATTCTTTAATGCAGTTTATTTCAGGGTTCCTTTCTATAAAACAATGTGTTCATTCCTTTGTCGTGTTTAAGTCATTCTACTCTATTTTGTGCATGTGTCATTAAAACATTATTTTGTGTCCCCTTCAGGTCATTTTTAATATTTAATCTTTACGTTATTGTATACCTTAATAACTGTATATATTTATAACATTTATATACATAAGTTTAATATTATCAACATATTTGAAAGCTCCCTGACCCCGCCCTGGCGGGATTGGATATCGTTGTTGTCATTGTTGTATCATATGAAAGCTGGTTTATAAGGCTTCTTGGTTACAAAATAACCAAAATGGGACACAAAGGCATCATTTAATGACTCAGATATATACTAATAGGTACAGTGATCAGACTGGACAAATGAAAATGATGTTGGTGTTTTATACAAATAATCCTTTATCATAACCCCGTTTTTTGATCTACTTGTTTTGTAATGATTTTTATGATCATGCAGTACGTTTGAAGCATCTTCAATTTTGGAAAAATGTTCATTACCGAAAGCCGATGATGTCGCTTTTTTAACAAATACATCTTGCTCCCAAGTTATTCGTCTTACTGTCAATGATCCCCGTGATTTGACCAACAAATGCACAGAAACAGACTCGACTTATATTACTGATTTGTGGGATGCTGGAAACGGCTTATGTTGTCCGCTCGAAGAAAGTGTTCTTTGTATGGAAAAACATCATCAACGCCTATCGGCCTTTTGTCTTACAGACAAAACCTCAGACAACGTTAATGCTATAACTAAGATGCATTCTTCAAGATTTTGCCCTGTGCTTCTCTTAAGAAGGAAAGACCTAAATGATTCAGTTACAAGGTCTGTGAGTTTAAATCACATGCTCATGAATACCCTTTGTTTGATATAATTAACTGTTCGATGATTTTTTAGGTGGTCTATTGTGCTTCCTTTGAGCTGGGTCAAAGCATTTTGGGTTCCGATGATTTCAGTTGGTGCTCAGGCTATTGGTTTGAGAGAGAGGTCTTGGGTTGCCAGTGAAGTAAGTAAAGGCATTTTCTTGTACATAAAGGTAGCAGTTGTGACCAAAATGGGTCGAATTGGTGTCATGTTTTAGGGAGGTGATTTGAACACTATTCATTTTACTTCATGCACACTAATAGAAGCCAAAAAAATATAATAAGCCGTATAGTTGTCAAAAGCCAAAAATCTGTTGTGTATGACGTGAAACGTTTTTTGTGCATATCACCTCCCTATGTTGTCTCTGATGGTCAAATGGGTAAAGCCGTAAAGTAAATTAAGTCGAGTATAACTAACAGGTAGAAAGACACCCAAATTCTTTTATTGCATTGAACGTCCTAAAATATTATGTATAAAGAATTTGGATCTGATGACATAATAATGTTTTCTAGTTATTTTTTACCCCAATTATAATTAGACAACAAGTGTTTTGGGCACCCAACACGAACTGGCCCATTTCGGCATCTAAAATGGACTTATTTTGACCCGTTCCGGACCTTCTCATTTTACCAACTCTACTTGTATGCAGCTGAGCTAAATTTTATGATTTTTATAAATTTATTATTTGTTGCATTATTTTTTTATCTATGCATATTTTACTTCCTTTTTCCCCATTTTTTTTACTCAAAACATTTACATTTACAGGGTGAGATACCAATTTTTCCATCAGAATTTCCAGAGTGCGAATCTTACTCTTCTTTAGTGGAAGCCGAAGCTGCTACCATTGAGAAAGAAGCATCTCTTCGTCCTGCTTCCGTGAAACCTTTTAGCATTCCAATCCCACCTCCATGGAATTGTGTTCGCCTTGCCTTTCAAACAGACCTCACCAAACCTGAAAACCCTCAAATTAATTCTAGTGCATTTGATATGGTTGTCGCCAGATCACCATGGGCGTTGGTCGATCATTACCTTCTTTTCACACATTATTTAGGTAGAGACGCCCGTTTAGCTAAAGTCATGAGGGATGAGAAAGTACATATTGATCATTACCCAAATCCGGATATTGTTCTGGCAAATCGATGTAGAAAAGTGTCTTTTGTTAGAGTCATCCTTCGTTCTTATAAAGAAGGTGTCATTGAGGATGGAGCGGTTCTTTGTGCACCCCGTTTGGACGATATAAAGCTTTGGATATCTGGGTAAGTTTTTATCTGTGACATTTATTGCATGTTAGTATACTAGTATTACATATAATATTACTATATTTTAAATATTTATAATGATTTAGGCACTTTTATTAAACTGTAAATTCATATATCTAAATGAAGTGCGAGTATGAAACCAGTTTCCTATGTTAAGCAATCCTTCAAAAAAAGAAGTTAGCTCAAAATTTTAGTGTTGCAACATTTTTGTAAGCTGTAATCATCTTTTAAATGTGACGTCATGTTTGTCCTGATGCAGTTCAATCGATAAGGCTGAACTTCAGGTACCTCAATCCTCCATGACTACATATTTTGCTAAGCAAGATTCTGGTAAATGGGAGTTTCGAGTGCCTGAAGATGCTTTAGCTGTGGAGTCTAATAGGTGGCCAATTGGTTTTGTAACGTCTGTATTTGTTCAAGGAAGGTTAGTATGGTTCAGATCTTTTTATACCAAGTACTAAATTTATTTTAGTTTTTAGGTCAATTGATCGTGTTTGAAGTAACTTGACTTCAAATTCTTTCGGGCAAATGTTACTATATGGCCTCATACTTCTTCCAATGGTCCATTTTGGTAGCTGTATGTTTTTTCACCTATATGATGATTATAAGTTTTTGGGAAGGACTATTGTGGTAATTTTAACCGTTTAAATATGTTAAGTTACTGGTTTGACTTTTTTATTTACTAAAAGTTGCTTACGGTGGCATCTATGGGTGCTCGTTTGGCCAGTTTCTTTTAAATATAAAGCCCTACGATTGTCATCACCTCATTTCCATCAACCTCATGTTATATTTGATTCCATGTTTTTTAATGCTTTTTTTATTTTTTATTTTATTGATTTTAATGTCTTTTCGTTTTCATTACTAAAGTTGATTTTTGTTGACTCGCAGCAAGAAACCACGGGCAGGGGCTCTCTGTGACGCAGCGTTGCTTGCAAAAATTAGACTCGAACAATGGAGTGCTGTGCCTGTGAAGCAAAGGAAGAAGAATATATACGTTCTAACTAGAAATCTAAGATCAACAGCTTACAGGCTTGCAATTGCAAGCATCGTCCTCGAAGACCAAGACGAAGATTTAGATCACATGTAACAAATCAATTTTTGGGTATCTTTCTGGTGGTTTTTTTATCTATCTATTTTAGATTAACATGGATTATCATTTTTCCAGTTGTTTGGTCGTTGGGAAAATCAGAAGCTAATGTAGAGTAAAAGAACTTGTTGAGTCGGAATTTTATGTTGTAAAGCCAAGCAAAACTGACCAAAAACCAAATCGGCCATATTTAGTTCGGTTCTCGGTTCTATATATTTATGATTTTCGGTTTTGGTTTTGGTTCGGTTCGAGCCAAAACCGAGAAAAAACAAATTAAACCTTATAAACCGAACCGAATTGACCAACACAAAACATAATCAAACCGAGTCACTTCGGTTCGGTTCTTGGTTCATGTCTTTCACAAAATCGGTTTTCGGAGCGGTTCGGTTTTGGTCAGTTCGGGTCGACAGATGTTTCTAAGAGTTAAATTTATGAAGCAATTCATGTTTTTGAACCAATAGCTTATGACATGATATTTGCATGTATATCCCTAAACATAGAAGGGCCAACAGATGAAAAGAGTGACCAGTGAGTTGTTGACCAAAACGAGTTTACTTTGAATGTCTACACTAGTAAACAACAACTTCAAGCTCTAAACATTATCTTCAATTGGAAGTCTTTTTAAACCATCGCCTACTTGAAAGGAAAGCGATATGGTTTGTGCGGCTATGATAAATCGCGTTCGTTGCGATTGCTATGTTAGCGTGCAATCTCGAAAAATTGGTGTAGGATTTAATTGCTTTTCTTTGATGTATTAGAAAAATCTTTGTATCCATATTGCTTTTGATGTGGCTAGAGCTGCCGCAACGCACTTTACCTTTTTTGATGATTGTTCAACTGTTGTTGCTTCTTTATGCATCAACTAATAATAACTCCTGGACCAAGTAAGAAAATGCATCTAGATATACTTTTTATGTCATCAATACATTCTCCCCAATCATTATATCGCAAAATCCATTCAAAATTTTATATCTGCATTTTTCTCGAACTTGATTTCCAAATCTTTCGCACCTGCAATTTTATACAGTGACCCTACTTAAATATGCACGCAATATTTGTTGCTCACTAGTTTATTCCAATTAATGGTTTGTTATTTTTATGATGGGTATTATTAACGAACAAAGCCCATTGAAAGCCCAATGGTTTCTCAAGCCCATAGAGATATACCATTTGCTATAAGCTTGTAAGAGTGTTTTTGCACCCGTCTAATAGTTGATTCAACAACTACATATTTTGGCAATCATTTTTTGTTCAGTGTTGGTTTTAGTCAATTCTTTTCCATGATATTATCTTAAAGTATGCCAATTGGTGAAAAAATCATGGTACTAGGCTTGAATATATGTTTGTCGTTCCGGTATCGACCATACACTTGAAATAGATAGTAATTGCACAACCCAACTTGTACAAAAATAAATAATTTGTTACAACCAACTATCTAACTTGCAAATTTTGCCACCTTAACAAAGGTAAACTTCAAATGAATTCATTACTGAGCTCATCATAGGCTCTATATTCTACACGACACTTAATTCCAAATTTTCAAGTGTAGTGTCCCTTCATCTGAGCTAGATGCTCATGGTGCATTTCAAACAACAATGTTGAACTTCAAGCACCTCAATCATCAATATCATCATACTTCAGCAAACAAGATTTCGGTAAATGGATGTTTTTGAGGTCCGATTACACCACACTACATACATTGAGTCTAATACATGGCCACTTACTTTTGTCACAAGTAGACTTTTTCAAACATACGTCATTTAAGATAAGAACCACATGATATATGATAAAATGAAAAAAATTTATGAGCTGTGACTAATGGAAATTAATGATCAGTTTTTAACATATTACTATTAAGAGAAAATATTATTGCACATGATAATCACTTTTCTGAGCAATTTAACCGCTACACTCCATCTACTTTATAACAAATTTGTTGACACATCACACATGTTATGCTCGATGTAAATGTTGCATAATGTATGTACAACCTTACCAATATGAAAATACTTGTCGTGTCGATTTTAATGACTTTTTTCTGTTATTGAAATTAATTTTTGTTGACTCACAACTAGAACACCCAACGAGACGATTTAATTCATATCTTGTTAGCTATTTATGTGTTTTATATTCATTTTATTATGTTCTACTCGTATAAATTCGATTTCTCAACTTTTAATTTTATGTTTTTGGTATAGAGCGATAATTTGTAATTGTGGCCTTGTGGGTCTAAATTCCACGCCCAAAAGCTCATTATAAGGACATAATCGAACCATGTCAATACTTTGATATTGTTGCAAGTGAAGTGATAATTTGCAAGACAATTTGTGGTAAACATCAACTTAAATGATAGTAAAAATGTATTTTTACGAAGGGTCTTAATAGATTAATGAACATGTAGAACGATTATAAGGTTTACTTAAATTAAAAACATCAATGGTCGATAGTGGTGAGTCGCACTTGCGCATTATATTAAAACCATAAAAACCTATAACCGATAAAAACTTAATGTTTAAATCTACATTTTCTTGAATCGGATACAATAGCGACTTTACTAAATATGCATCAAGAACTAAAGTGTGAGTTGAAGACGGTGAGAGGGTAGTGTAACCATTTATGATAATGTGAATATCTTGAAATTATTTCAAAAATGTAATTTACTGCTGTATAAATCAAGTTTACGTAGCAGAATGTGTTTTGAAAACAAACAATAAGAAAAAAAAATAAAAAAAAATACAAAAAATAAGAAAGTATGTAGTAAATACTTGAAACATTATTTATGGTATCATTTCACTCGCTCGATGTTTTATGTTTCATGCTTCGTGACAATATCGACTTATAAGTTGAAAGTTACAGTATATCGGTTTTCAACACTAGTCTATACTTATTACACATAGTAAAGATAAAAATAGATGAATGTATTCTGTTAAATGTTATTAAAATGCTAGGTGCATGAAATACCTAATAACTGTTATTGGTGTTGCAGTTCAGAGACACTTTATCATTTTAACAATAACACTTTAATAACTAAAACATCATTTCTAGTCAAAAGCCAAGCAAAACCGACCGAACCGAAAAACCGAGCCGAACCGACCATATTTAGTTCGGTTTTCAGTTCTATATATTTATGATTTTCGGTTTCGGTTCAAGTCAAAACCAAGAAAAAACAAACAAACCTTTATAACTCGAACCGAACGGACTCAAAAAAAACCGAACCGATCCGAGTCACTTCGATTCGGTTCTCAGTTCATGTCTTTCACAAAATCGGTTTTCGGGTCGTTTCGATTGAATAGATGTTTCTCAGAGTTAAATTTCTAAAGCAATTCATGTTTCTGAACCAATAGCTTATGTTACACGATATTTGCATGTATATCCTTAAAACATAGAAGGCCGAACAAATGAAAATAGTGACCAATGAGTTGTTGACCAAAACAAGTTTACTTTGAAAGTCTACACTAGTAGACAAAAACTTCTAGCTCTAAATGTTATCTCCAATTCGAAGTCTTTTTAAACTCTCGCATACTTGAAAGGAAAGTGGTATGGTTTGTGCAGCTATGATGAATCAGGTTCTTTGGGATTGCTATATTGGCATGCTATCGCGAAAAATTGTTGTAGGATTTAATTGCTTTTTTCTGATGTATTAGAAAATTGTTTGTTTCCAAATTGATTGTGAACTAGAGTTGCTGCAACGTATTTTGCCTTTGCTCATGATTGTTCGATTGTTTGTTGTTTTTATGCACCACCTGAAAACACTTGAATCAAGTAAGAAAATATACCCAGATTTACTTTACATGTCATCATTATATTCTCCCCAATCACTGTATCACAAAATCCATGCAAACTTTATATTTGCATTTTTCTCGAACTTGATTTCAAAATCTTTTGTACGTGCAATTTTATACAATGACCCTGCTTAAATATGCACGCAATATTTATTGCTCACTAGCTATTCCAACTAATGGTTTGTTATTTTCATGGCGGGTATTATTAACGAACAAAATCCATTAAAAAAGCCCAATGGTTTCTCAAGCCCATAGAGATAAACCATTTGCTGTAAGGGTGTTTTTCCACCCCTCTGATAGTTGATTCAGGTTTCAAAAAAATGTTAAAAGAACAACTATCCAACTTGCAAGTTTTGCCACCTTAACTAAGGTAGACTTCAAATGAATTCGTTACTGAGCTCATCACTATATAGGCTCTATATTAACGCGATACTTGATTCCAAGTGTAACGTACCTTTCGTCCCAAACTAGACAGTCATATGTTAATTCATGCAGTTTAAACAACAATATTGAACTTAAAGTAACTTGATCATCATTGTCATTGTACAAATGAGATTCCGGTAAATGGATGTTTCTAGTGTCCAAAGACACCGCGCCACAACCATTGAGTCTAATACATGGCCACTTAGTTTTGTCACAACTAGAATTGCTCAAGAAAGGTTAGTATACATGTTCCATCTCATTACCAAATGCCATATGCTTTTGTTTGGATCAAACATACGTCATTTAAGATAAGAACCACATGATATATGATAAAAAGTTATGAGCTCTGACTGATGAAAATTAATAACATGTTACTACTAATAAAAAACAGTATTGTACATGATAAATCACTTTTCTTAGCGATTTTACACTACACTCTATCTACTTTTTAACAAATTTGTTTGACACATCACACATGTTATGCTCGATGTAAATATTGCACAATGCATGTACAACCTTAATAATATGGAAACACTTGTCCTATTAATTTTAATGACTTTTTTCTATTATTGAAATTAATTTTTGTTGACTCACAGCTAGAACACCCAACGAGATGATTTAACTCATATTTTGTTAGCCATTTATTTGTGTTTTGTATTCATTTCATTATGTTCTATTCGTATAAATTTGATTTCTCTACTTTTAATCTTATGTTTTTGGTATAGAGCGATAACTTGTAATTATGGGTCAAAAGTCCACGCCCAAAAGCCCATTATAAGGACACAATCGAACCATGTCAATACTTTGATAAATGTTGTTGCAAGTGAATTGATAATTTGTAACACAATTTGTGGTAAACATCAACTTAATTGATAGTAAAAATGTATTTTACAAAGGCTCTTAATAGATTAATGAACATGTAGTTGAATTAAAAACATCAATAGTCGATAGTGGTGAATCACACTTGCGCATTATGTTAAAACCATGAACGCCTATAATCGAGAAAAACTTATTGTATAAATCTACACGTTCTTAAATATGAATCAAGAACTAAAGTGTGAGTGAAGGTCAAGGTCGTGTAACCATTTCTGATAATGTGAATGTCTTGAAACTATTTCAAAAATGTAATTTACTACCGTATAAATCGAGTTTGCATAGCATAATGTTTTGAAAACCAAAAAGTAAAAAATCAAGAAAATCAAGAAAGTATGTAAATACTTGAAACATTATTTAAGGTATCACTTAACTCGCTCGATGTTTAATGTTTCGTGACAATATCGCTTATAAGTTGAAAGTCATATAAGTTTTCAACACTAGTAAAATATTACACATAGTAAAGATAAAAATTGATGATCGTATTCTATTAAATGTTATTAGAGAGTTAGGTGCAGAAAGCACCTAATAATTGTTATTGATATAACATCTCAGCGTTACCTCATCATTTTATCAATAGCATCCCAATAAGGCTACACGGTAAGGGGATAAAACCACTCACCTTAAGTCCTACTCACTCGATAGCTCCCATGCACATAAACACAACTCACTCGTGAGTCTCGCTATCCTAGGCAATTTAAGGTGACTCATTCACCTAGTTGATTTGCGTGCATAATAAAATGTTACCATTTGATTGTGTATAAAAAAATTAAAAGTTAAGGTGAGTAGAAGCGAGTGCCTTGTACACAAAAAAGTGAGTGAAAGTGAGTGGAAGAGAGAGGATAGAGAAAGCTGATGTGACGTTGAGGTGTAAAGTAAGTGAAGTAGCACCTTGCCTTCCAGCCTAACTAAAACATTGTTTCTGTCAATAACACACAATAACATTATTAGTGCATGTGATTCTTATAATAAATTTCCAAAAAATACTCACTCACTCGAAGAAAAAAAAATTATTGTGTGGCCGTCGGAAAATTTCAATGACGAGCAACACCGATATAGCATGGCAGCGAATGACGACGCCATTGGTGCACTCTTAGGCTAGCCACAATGGCTTCGGTCGAGCAAGGTTGAGGGCGTCGGTTGAGCAAGGTCGACCCATTGTGGGGAACTCGGTCAAGGTCGGTTGAGGAGAGAAGAAGCCACAATTCGGTTGAGGAGACAACCGAGTCTCACAAGCCACTTTTCCAAAACTTTACCACTTTTACAACATTATAAATACCAACCTCAAACACATTTTTAAACACACAATTTCAAACACAATTCAAACAACTTCTCATCAATATTCATCATGTTACAAAGAAAAACTCCTAACTCAAAAAACCGACGATCCCGACTTCCCCAAAATTCCCCGAACTTGAATTTCTCACCGGATCCACCGTTTCAATTAACCGGTGTAACACCACCACAAAATCGGGGTATTCGTTTTCGAGCACCCGGTTTTGATTATGAAACACGACTACCACAACCCAACCACAATCAAAACCCATTTTACGTCAATCGTCCATATTTCCCACCGGGTCGTCCGAGTATCAATCAAAACCAAGCACCAAGCGGGTCGTCATATCATCCTCACATGGATTTCTCCCAATCTTCCCAACCTAATCAATCGTTTTCACCGCTTCATGGTGTTAATCTTGATATGGATTTTGAGCATTTTATAGAATTCCCTCCTGCTCAATGCTACACGTCTCAAGAATACCCGACTCAAGATGCTTCGATGGGACAAGGTTCGGGGCACGGTTCATACCACGGTTCTATTCGTATTGAAGACGCTGTCGAAGAGACGTCACCCGTCAAATCAAAGAAGGGTTCAAAACGGGCTACAAAAGGGAAGGGCAAGAATGTTGCAACCGAAAGGGCACAACCATGGACAAAAGCGGAAGAGGTCGCGCTTTGTAGAGCTTGGATACATGTGTCGGAAAATTCGGAAAGAGGAAAAGCTATCAACCGAAGTGGGTTTTGGGATGAGGTGATAGCGTACTTTGAAAATGAAACTGGTTCAACAAGAACCTACGACTCCATAACGACCAAATGGAAGGGTAGGATTCGTTCTAGGGTTGGTTTCTTTTGTGCAATTATGGATAATATCAAGGATAATCACGGAAGCGGTGAGAATGACGAAGACGACTATGAAAAGGCTTGTAACGAATACCGTGTGATTTACAAGCATGAGTTTACATTGAAGGAGTGTTGAAAAATTTTGAGAGGGCATTCTGCTTGGAAAACTGTTGAGATGCCTGCTTTCACCACGACTAGTCAGAAGAAATCCAGGACTTCGAAAACCACCCCGGGGTCAACAAAAGGTCCTTTTCATCCCCAAGACGTGGATGATTCTGAAGAAGAAGAGACTCGAGAATCACGACCAAAAGGTCGTGACGCAGCCTAGAAGAAAGCACACGAGCCACCAACATCATTTGTTACTAATATGGCCAAGAACTTTTTCAAGTTCAAAAGTTCAAGTAAGGAAAAAAAACAAGAATATGGAAGAGGGATACATAAAGTTGAAGCAAAAAGAGATGGAGCTTGCAGAGGCAAGGGCAAGGCGAGTCGAGGAGTTCAAAAGGGAGAAACTTGAGCTCCAACGTCAGCAGCTTGCATTGGCAGCACAATCAAACCGGACGCAAGATTTAATTTTCTACAACACACCCCTCGACACAAATATTCCCGCACGACAACTACAAGAACTTGAACAACTTAAGGCAGCAATCAAAGAACGTTACAACTTAGATTATTAAGTTGCAGTTTTTAATAAATATTGTAACGTCTGCGTTTTATTAGTTTAAGTTTTTTATTATTTGTTGTAATGTTAAGTATTTTTATTAATGAAGTTTAATTTTGTTTTTAAAAATATTTGAAAAAAAATAATAATAATAAAAAAATAAAAAATAAAAAAAAATCTCAGGTGACAACTAGGTCATCGTCAGGTCGTCGGAGAGAGAAAACTGATGTGACACAGACGAACTAGTTCGCCACTGTGTTCAACTTTATGTTATCAGTAGTATGTTTAGTTGAATAGCCATATACAATGTTTTGTTATTTGGACTAGAAAACAAAAGGGTAAAATCCAAAATCATATGTCCATTCAAACTTTAATTTTCTTTTGTTCAATGAAAATGCAAAAAAAATATTTTCCAAACTTGGTAGGCACTAGGCACACTCAGTCAGTGGATCCCACATGGAAGGTCCTTCACTAGTAAAGTTACGTTTTCCAAATTCCAAATGTACCCTCCAATCTTTATTCTTCTTTGGTAAAGTTACGTTTTCCCTCCAAGCTTATTCTTCTTTCGTAAGTTTTGTTTTTGTGTTGAGATAACCCAATATACATTTCTGAACACAACATACTTATATCCAAATTTAAAAACTACTTTTGAAAAGACATCCGGTAAAAATATGTGAAACTACATATGTTAGTGAATAACCAACTGGCTTAGCTCAGTTCGTCACCTTAGAGTCCTTAGGTGCTCTTGAGGGAGGGAGGTCTTGAGTTCAAATCCTGCAAGGGGTTTGAATGAGGAATTTTCCTTCAAGGTAGTCCTTTAATGAAGGGGTTTGGGACTGGTAACCCCAGGTTCGAATCTTGGAAAAGGCAAGGGTTTACCCCTATTAATTGTCGTGCCTTCGGGCGGATTAGTAGGGGGTTTTCCCCCCATCGGGTATTTGAAATAGGCATTTCCGCTTCGAGGGAGCTCTCTAGCGCGGACCCGGTTTAGACAACGTAGTCTAGACCTCCCGCTGTCGAACCGCGACACGAAGCACTTAATAAGAAATTCACCTTTAAAAAAAAACATATGTTAGTGAATAGGGCCGTTCTATGAATTGACGAAATTTTTGAAGACCCTGTACGAAATTATATAATGAGACATTTCGTTAATCAATATTATATATAAAATATCATCGTTTATAAGATATAATGCAATTAGTTATCTAAACGTTATAACATATTACTCATTTAAAATATTTTTTTATCTAAATACTTTTTTTTGGTGAAAAATATGTCTACACATACATATAATTATTAATGGGACAAATTTTGTAGCCATAAAAATTTTGAGGCCTTAAACGGTCGCTCACTTTGCACACATTCAAAGACAACCCTGTTAGCGAATAATTATATATGTGAGTATAATAAGATCGGATGTAATAAGTGCATGACAATGTATCATACTTTGGCTTTCTTCACGCATGGCCACCGGAAGAAAATGGATGGTCTCATGGTTGGGAGAGGTTATTTCTACCAACTTTCTTTACAAATGCCTAGGGCTAAGCATCGGGCCGATCCCGATCCGGCCCGACCCGAATCCCGACAAGCCGGCAAACACAAACCGACTCCCGACCCCGACAAGCCCGACTAACATGATTCGGGACTCGGGATCGGGACGGGATTCGGGATTTGATCGGTTTTGTTTGTTGTTTTTTGGTTTTCGGCCTGTCCCGACCCGATCCCGACAAGCCCGAAACCCGACTAACCGAAAAACAGAAACCGACTCCCGACCCCGACAAGCCCGACTAACATGATTCGGGACTCGGGATCGGGACGGGATTCGGGATTAGGTCGGTTTTGCTCACCCCTACAAATGCCACAACCTCTTCTTTTTTCGTTTTTTTTTTAACTTTTTTTATTTCATAATTTTGTTTATATAAAAGACTATAATTCTTAAAGTATGGAATAAAAAAATACTTAGGTTAAAACGACAAAAAGTATGAAACAAACAAAAAACTGTGTCATACTGTAAACTATCCTTATCTTATATTTCGGGTGTAGGGATAACATAACCCCTCGTGGTTACATTAGGCTGGTCCCAATCATGCCCAACACATCGGTTGGGCACCAAAAAAGAAGACCCGCGACCGATGTGGAGATCGGTCAAGTGGGATGTGGACTGCAGTTGCAAGATCGGTTGTAGGAGGAGAAAAGGCTATATCGAGTGAAATCTCGACCGACATTTACTCACTAAAATACGTCCCACTTGATATTTAATTAAAAAAAAAAACTTGGTCATCGACTGTGGCAACTTGGTCGTGTCTGGTAGTCGGAGAGAGAAAGCTGATGTGGCAGGGTCATGCTCGGTCACGATTAGGACTAGCCTTTGAATGGGTTTTATGTGATTGTGTGTTTTGTAAATATGTTTGTTTGATGAGTTTGATCTTAACTATCACGACGGTTTGGTGAAAGTTTTTATGATGAAAATAAATATTGATGTGACAACCGCATCAAACCACACCGTATTAGAGCACCCGGTGTCCACTTCGTCGTCCACCTCAGCGCCTCGCCGAGCCTCGTTTTGACACCGGCGTAGCTCGCCGTCCGTCATCGTGGGAAGCAACGTCGTCTGCACGGCGTAGAAGAATTGTACATTTTCTTTTTTTTTCTCTCTTTTTTTTTAGATAGTGAAATTTAAAGTTTTTTAATAAGGTGATATTTAAAGGTGAAGTGTTTTAGAAGATAGTGATATTGAAAGGTTCGTAGAGAAAAAAATGCAAACATAAACGCATAATGATGAAACCTTTAAACTGAAACTTGAAAAATTAACTAAAAACTTGAAATACATAATAAGCTTAAACATAAAAGACTATAGAATCTCCCTAAAAACAACATAAAAACATGAAATACATAATAAAACTACTAAAAACTTAAAAAAACGAGTCATCCGAGTCCCAACCATCAGAACTGGTTGGCGGAGAATAAAACTCCCCATTCATGTATCGACTCTCCATTATGTCGAAATAGTTGTCTTGGAGGTACTGAGCCTCCCGTGCTTCTTGCTCACGGCGAGCAGCCTCTTCACGTGCCTGCTCTTCCATAATCTCCCTAACGTTTTCTTCATCTTGTTCCAGTTGCCGGAAGGAAGCCTCACTTAACCCGCTGGGGTGGTTTTGAAAATCCACATGTGGACTGTTCACAGGTGGAGTTGGAACAATTGGGATGTATGGGATGTTTTCAAACCCCACCGGAAAGACATTTTCCGGTGGTGTTGAGTAAACTTCAAACTCTGGCAGAGTTGGAAAGCTGGTTTCCGGCAAGTGATTTGGGGTTGGAAAGCTGGTTTCCGGCAACTTCTCTGGGCTGGGGAATTGCTGAGAAAAGTCTTTGCGAGACATTTTTTTTGTGTGAATTGTGTTATTTGTGTGTGAATTGTGACTGGTAGGATACTATATATAGAAAACTAAACCGTTTGAATTTGAATTTAAAATTTAAAATTTGAATTTGAATGAGCCCGCTCAACAGTACACGGTTTTTGAATTTGAATTACCCCGCTCAACAGTACATGGTTTTTGAATTTGACTTTAAAATTTGAATTTGAATTACCCCGCTCAACAGTACACGGTTTTTGAATTTGAATTTTGAATCTGAATTTTATAATTTGAATTTGAAAACCACCCTTATAAATAACATCTTATAACCACCATTTTTTCACATCTACATCAATTCAAAAAAAAACACACAAATGTCTCAAACTCTGAAGTGGAACAAGTCTGAAGAAATCTTGCTTGCGCAAGTTTGGATAGAAATTTCGCAAGCTATGGATATGCAAAATAACCGTTCCGAAAATATTTTTTGGAACGACGTTATGCATATGTTCAATAATCAGACAACCGATGACCATCGTACAAAAAATTCAATCACGGGTAAATGGACGAGGATTAACGTCGATTGCAAAAAGTTCAACGCAATTTACAAACAGTTGCAGCGTCGAAGTGCTCAAAATGACCACACTCATCTCGAAAATGCGAAACTAAGCTTCCAGCAACAATTTAGTGGAAAAGAGTTCAAGTATGTTCACGTTTGGGAGATTTTAAAAAATTGCCCGAAGTGGGATGTCGAAGAAATCCAGTAGTATATGTTGTATTTTTTTTTTACTCGTGTTGTTTTTTTTTTTTTCCGTATCGTGTTGTTTTTTTATTATTGTGTTATGTATTGTATTTTTAATTTGAATGAAATGAATTTATTTAGTTTATTTGGAAAGGAAAATTGAATAAAAAAAATAAAGTGGTAGTTGTGGGCCCCAAATGAAGAGGTTGATGTTTGTTATGAGTGAGGAGGGGGTTTGTTATGGTTATTGTGAAAAAATGGGATGCTGATGTGGTGCTGAGTTGGCACGACGACGAACCTTCACTTCGTTTTGACACCTAGTGCTCTTAGTGTATTACTACTACCGTCAGTGAAAATATTGTGTCATTTCAGTAAGTAAATGATAATTAGTGAAGTGTTATTTTTTTGAGAAAATTACTGTACTGCCCAAAATAAAAGTACCGTGTCTGCACTTACCCATCTTTCTTCTCAATATCAAAAATACCCATAGATGTCGTGTATATATTTTCGCTATATACACGACATGTACGTGTATGGCCACAAATCATTGTTGCATATAAATGTGTAGCATCTCGTGTACCAAATGAGATACATACACGACATGAATCATTCTTGCAAATAAAGTGTAGCATCTCGTGTACAATGTAGCATGTCGTGTAAAAAATGAGATAGATACACTAAATAGAGTGTAGCATCTCGTGTACAATGTAGCATGTCGTGTAAAAAATGAGATAGATACACTGACATGGTTTTGTTTTCATTTGGGTACATTCAATAAAATACACGACATGTTTTAATAATTGGACAAAGTTTTGGGTACCATGCAATAAAATACACGACATGGGAGGGAAATACACGACACACATATTTTGCATTCTCATTTCAAGCCCTAGACTGGGAGGGAAATACACGACACACATATTTTGCATTCTCATTTCAAGCCCTAGACAATGTCGTGTAATATGATACCCTATACACGACATGTTTTAGGGTTTTGTTTACATATTAAATTACATTACAAACACATATCTATATCTCACACATAAAATCTTTTCAATATAATGGTTAATGTATTTTCACTTGTGTAGTATACAAATCCTTTAAACATTAAATTTTTTCATAGTTTTTTTAAAATGATGAGAAAAAAGTACGTACTTAAATATATGTGAATGGTTAGATATACGGTTTTTAATTTATCTTGTGTGTAGAACTAAAAAAGTACGTACTTGAAAACATTCTGGAAGCGTTTACAAAATTGTAAAAAGAGTTCATATGAAAGTCATTGATTAGTCATGTCAATGTCATATTTCTCTTTAGATAAGTAACCATATCCTGAAAATCAATTTCTGGAACATTGATATTCATGTTTGAACCATCTTGATATGTTACTGGGTTAAGTGTAAACTTTCCGTTGAAGTTGATAGTGAAGTTGAATGTAGGCGTACTAGATGTTGACATTTGATGAATGAAAGAAGTAACAATTGAATTTGAGTAATGAAACCACCACAAAGTAGTGGTTATATATATATATGATTAAAGGTGGTTAGTCATTTCTTTGTCAGAATACGTGAATGAGTTATCACGTCATTTTTTTTTATGATTAAAGCTGAAAAGTCAAATATTCTGTGTTATCAAATCAACATTGTAAATGATTATGTTTTGGTGATCATCCATTTGTACTTACTGAAATAAGGTGGTTGTGGAAATACATACTAGCATAACATAAACATGACATATGTTACAAAATCAAACCAATGTAAGAAAACAACATAAAAAGGTACTACTTAGTTTACAAACCAAATAAATTAAACCAACTATTATTCGATGACTGAGTGTTTTGATCATTTAAATGCTGAGAGGCGTATGGTTGGGAGTCGTATTGGTCATAACCTGGATACGGGTTTTGATGATCATTTTGTTCATGACTTGGTTGACCTTGGTCATATGGGTCTGTTGTGTAAAACATTTGATCATATGGTTGTGGTGAGTATGTGGTTTGTTCGAACGGTTGCGTTGGGTATGAGTCATAATTAGGGAAGCTGTGATCAAGTGTTTGAGTCGGGTATGAGTTGGCCGTAGGTGTATTTTCTGGTTGCTCGTTAACTGACTTTTTTTTCTTTGGGTATTCTTTCCGTTTTATTGGCTGGAAGACAAATGGTTTTTTGCATTGCCCACGTTTGTGGCCTGCTTCACCACACCTACCACAAAGTGTAACTTGTGGTTCCTCACCCTGAGATCGTATACGGTCAGTATTTTTTGGCCGACCAGGTTGTGGGTTGTCCATTCGTGGAGGAGTGATGGGTTGTATATACCCTGGATAATCCCATTCGTGAAACTCTCCTACAAAATTAACCGACTCTGCGTACGTCGCCTGGTATATTGGTTTTTTAAACCAATGTTGAACAAATTGCACACAATCCGTTTGATTCAAAAAACCTAGTAACAGCAATAACGTGGCCACAAGGTATGCCGGAAAGCTGCCATTTGCGGCATTCACATGACATGTTCTCTAAGTTCACTTCACGATTGTATCGCCCATCATAAACCTGGAACCGACTTTGATTAACCCCATATACACTCCAAGTTACGCTTTTTATTTTCCTTTTATCCACCTTATGGGCAGCCCAATCTGTGATTTCATACTTCATTTTCGCTGCATGAACACAAAGACGTGAATAAGTTTCTTTGTAGTAAACAAAACCATTTAAAAAATATATTTTCTTTTGGAAGATAAATACCTGCAGCTTGTCGCCGTTTATGATACCAATCTTGCACCATTGATCGATATTGCTCAGTCAACATTGTGATTGGAAGCTTTCTTGATTCTACAGTACAAGCATTAACAGACTCAACGCTGTTTGATGTACAATAATTGTAACGATTGCGTGGGCAATACGCTCTGGACCATCTTTGCACATCTGCTTCAAGTAACTTGTTGTACGCCTCAGGCTCAATAGCCTGTAGAATTTGCATCTGACTATCAAATTCTTCAGGTGTATACGCTTTGCATATGCTCCAATATAGCCCCTTTGTTTTTTTTTTCTTTTTTAACGAAATGTTCATCAAAAGATGACGACAACAAATACCATGAAACGCCAATGGGTATTCATTGCGTACTGCTAACGCAATGGCAGGATGCCTATCAGATATTATAACCAAATCCTGGTTATCACCTATGCATTCTTTAAGTACGGAAAACCACCATGACCAACATTCACCAGTCTCCCCTCTGCATATACCGTAAGCAATTGGCACAATTTGGTTGTTTCCATCCATGCCTACTGCTAACAAGTTTGTACCTTTGTATACACCTTTTAAATGAGCCCCGTCGACTATAAGCAGAGGGCGGAGATGTTGCACGAACGTACGAATCTACAAAAAAATAATTGTAAACACACGTTACAATAAATTTACAATTATTATTTCATGTTTATTTATTTAAAAAAATATGCATGTGATAGTTGTAAATACTTACTGAAACACCAATGGAAACGAATAACATCTCGAAAACTCCTGTTTCGTTTGTCTTGATACGTGTGATAGTGCCTGGGTTTTTTTTTTCTAGATTGTGACAATAGTACGGTAACATTTCAAAAGATTCCGTCGGTGAACCCCGTATCATTTGTAACCCATAATCCTTTCCTCTCCATGCTTGTTGATAAGATATATTTATTTTATACTGCGCCAAGATGTCTTTTTGTATATCTTTCGGTTTCAAATCACGGTTATTGTCTTTTAATTTATCTCTCAAAATGTGACCAATAACCTTTTTATTTGCATTTCGATGGTTAGGATATGTTTGAGTTTTGGGACACGTGTGAGTATCTATCATACCTGTAACTCGAAACACATTTGTTTTTTCCACACGTTTAGCGCAAATTCTCCAGTTGCATTCTTTAAAATGATAGCACTTACAAGAAAACCTATCTGGTTCCGACCTACTTACCAAAAACTGGTAACCTTCTTGTATACATTTCAACCTAATTGCAACGTCTAACTTTTCTCTTGTGTGAAAAAACTTTCCGACATAAACGTCAGCATCGCTATTATATTGATTTGAAATTATTGGTTTCGGGTGGTAAATAGGTGGTTCTGGAACATCAGGCATCAATGAAAAAATATTCTTCCAGTCATGGTTAACTGGTTTTGGTTTATCATCTACACCAACAAAACAATCATTTTGTTCATCGTCTGCATCATCCCCGAATGCAAATGATGATCCTGGTTTTTTGAAATTTGGCTCATCTTTATACCCGGAATCATTATTTTCATAATCAACTGCTTCAAATTTTTGAGATGGGCCATCATTTAAAAAAGACACATTGTTTTGAAAAGCAGATGACCCGGTGTTTTCGTTAGGTGTTTCTAAAAAATTGTAAAACGTTCGATTTTCTTGGGTTGACCTAAAATATGTAGTTTCTTCCAAATGTGTTGTTTTAGCCACATAAAGATGAGACATTCCTCTATTCGCATAAGTGTAATCAGCAAAAAAAGTTACCTCGTCGTCGTCTGTGATATCCATTCGAAAATCAAATGACGGGTGCTTAAAGTTAAAATTAAGTTGAATATTGGGATCCAACTTGAATTTAGAACGCACAAACTCAACTAACCATGAGTATGTGATATTAGTGTACATGACCACACCTCGTTGGGTATTATCAAAGTGTAATAAACAGTTGAATTTATGAATTTCTGAAGTCATGGCGATGTATTTATGAATTTGCTATGTTTGGATATACATTTCGGTTTGTATATATATATACATACAATGCTGTGTAAATTTTTACCCGAAATATGACACAGATGGGACAACTCTATGACAACGATTTGACTACTCCATGACTATTTCTTGTACGTGTAAATTTTTACCCGAAATATGACACAGATGGGACAACTCTATGACAACGATTTGACTACTCCATGACTATTTCTTGTACGTGTAATTTTTCACCCGAAATATGACACAGATGGGAAATGATTTGACAACTCAATGACTCTATTTAAGTCTTACATTGTCAATCTATTATAAATAGTCAGCTATATAAAGCCAATTCTAGTGGTAGCATGTGTTGACAATTCCATGACATAACGTGTATGTGTAATTTATTACGCCATATATGACAAGGATTTGACAGTTCATTTTCTGTACACTGACATAGGTTTGAAAATTCATTGACATTAACGTGTATGTGTAATTTATTACGCGATATATGACAAGGATTTGACAGTTCATTTTATGTACACTGACATAGGTTTGACAATTCATTGACATTAACGTGTATGTGTAATTTATTACGCGATATATGACAAAAATATTTTCTTTATCCCGACATGATTTGACAACACCATAAAAAATTTACCTATAAAACCTCATTTACTTCTATTTTTCTAAACACAAATCAACATTATTGACATTTCTACTCTCTACAAAGAAGGTTACTCTCCACAATATGTCTCGACAAAACAATACCACAAACACCAAACAATACAACAACTCACCATTCGTTCCACCATCCCAAAGAAGGGACACAACATATGCACCCCAACATAACGTTGGGGGTTCTTCAACCTCTTCCAACAACCCGACTAGGATAATACCTGGTCCTGCTGGTATTCTGCAAGCGGCTATTCTCCGCAAAAATTCAGACATTAGGGAAGGTGGCCCCGAATATTGTGTAGTGCCAACACAAGAATATGTAAGGAAAATAAATGAGGATGTCAAGGAGGATGATCATTTTACCCGTGGGCCATGGCTAAGCGCGATTCATAAGCTTCATAATGATGAAGATGTCATCGTAACTGGTTGTCTTGGCGATATAAAAAACTATTGTGTGAAAGGGAAGCTTGAACTTGTTGTAGGTGTAATCAAGACTTGTACACCTAACGCGCTTGGTGAGCTAACAGTGACAATAAAAGATCCAACAGGGACAATGTCTGGTACAATTCATCACAAAGTCCTTACAGAAGAGGCAGGTTACAAAAACTCTATCAAAGTCAGAGCTGTGTTGGTACTTCGTAATGTTTCGGTGTTTACCCCAAAATCAACACCCCCTTCTCTTAACATTACATTGAGGAACATGGTTGTTGTTTTCGACAAGGATACAGTTTTTATTGGATGAATCTTTACATATTCATCTCCTACTTTTAGGTAATGTTATCTATGTAATGTTTATCTAACTCAACGTCATCTATATGTAATGTTGATTTACTTGAATAAAAGTTTGAATTAACATCAAATATAAGTTAAACATATAATATAAAAATATATACAACTTCCATTAAAAATCACCCTCAATCATATCCACAAGAACTAGTCTCCTCGCAACGACAATCGTAAAACATCTTAGAGATACTATATCTAATAGTCTTGAAAAAGCCTTCAACATCATAACTCCATTGTGGTGGAAACTTACCAGTAACAAACTCATGCATGAGCCAACAAGTGATGACTCCACAATCGTGAGTGTTAGTTTGGTGTGGGATCGGATATTGTTGGTTGTTGTAACGGAATTTGAAATTGTAGTGCGGACGTCCGGTTCTTGTGAAATGTCCTACCTCTTCTAAACATTTGTTAACAACTCCGGTCCATTCTAGAACATACTCTCGTAAATAATCACTACGCTCCGTGCTAGGCAATGAGTCGTGAACCAGAAAGGTGGATGACACTAGATCAATAACTGCTGTGACCCAATGATTCCCTCCTGCATTCATCGGCATCACCACCTGCGTCGAAAATGTATTCAAATATATACAGTTAAATAAACTAGTAAAGCGTAATTTATGAGAAAAATTAATTATAGGTTGAAACACATTTACTTACCCATGTTACTTGATCCCATGAAGGGTACGGGTGCATGCTACCATCTAATGTTCCCATAATCGAAGGAGCTATCGAAAGCATGGGTACTCTACCACCATTTTCTGTGGGGTAAGTGGATGATGTCCATGATGACGATACTGTCCATGGCGCGCCATCTTGCCTTCTTCTTAATAATAGCTCAACCCAACAATTCATTTGCTGAGTCAAGAGATTAAACAAAATCATTTTACGTTCTTCAAACTAATATAATCTAAACTTTTTAAAAAACATAACACTATACTTACGTCGTCAGACAGCCAACCAATTTGACCAGGTACTCCTGGATCAGTGCCGTTCTTGTATAATTCCAGAAGTAGTTGTTGAAAGAAGCTAAGCTCTGCTACCCAACCCTTTGGATGGCAGTCAAGGTATATCGGGGATGGGATTAATAGAAATTCCTCCAAACTAACATAACGCTCACGCCTCACCTGAAAAACCAAACGATAAAATACAATATCAAACATTGTTAATTAGCAACTTCATGTTAATAAATTTTAAGGGTCCAATATACCTTATTAGGGTCAACATTATAAACTGCAACAGGTTCGACACGACGACTACCAAAACAGGCAACACCACCAGCATACTCTTTATACTCATGAACCGCTTGTTCTTCCAAATTAAATGCTAGAATGTTCGAGGTACTCTTTTTTTGCGTCTTCTTAGCGGCACGTTTCTTAGGCAAGATTGTGGTTGGCCCCTGTTCAGTGTAAGGATATTGCAGACATTTACCCGGACGACAATCCCTCTTTGGTCGCTCGATCGCATCCTTAAAAAAAATAAACAATAAAAAATTTAAAAATCAATATAACTACTAATAACAATATTAACCATGAAATATTTATGTAATTAATAGGTTACCTGGACGTCGACACCTACGTCATAGGCTTGAGATGGACCTGCCTCATAATCAACAGGCGTGGCAAAAGAGCCAAACCCAAGTGGCGTACGGTAGCCGTATGTCCGGTGGAGGGAACCAATGATGGACCAGTAGACTTTAACGGCGGTGTAGGTACATGAACACCGTCAAAGAACGAGTCATTCGGTGGATCGCCAAATGGACGGTCGGCATTTGGTATTCCCTGAATGAAAAATTATAATGTAGAGTTGGTTATTTTCAAACATATTTAAATATAAAAAAGATAAAAGCACGTAAACCTACTTAGGTGTTTTGAATAACAATAAATAAATAAACGTAAGCTACTTACAGCAAAATCGCCACCAAAAAATCGTGGATCAAGCTGTTTGAACTTCAAGTCATGTTCTTGTAACTTCGCCTGAAGTGCCTTCATCTGTTGTATAATTTCCGGTGTAATAGAATCGTAAATAGGTTCGTTTAGTGGAGGCTTTTTCGAAGGAATTGAGGTCGAATTCCCAGCAAAATATGCTCTACTTTGACCCCACCACTCGGTATTTTGCTCATAGTCATCCGGCATAAGCCTCATCAAAGGTGGGTTTACCTTTAAAAAACATGGACAATATACACAACATTAATAAAAACCAACAAGAAATTATAATCATATTGTAAGAAACTAAGGTCATATTTGAAACTCACATTCAATTGGTCATCCAAAAACCGGTCTATAGACTCTCTATATACCACGTGTCTATAGCTCCACGCAATTGATCGGGGATACAACTGATTATAACAAAAAAACCTTGGGGTTGCACCATGAGGGAAACACTCCAATATCCACGTCTGTAAAAGGCAAATTTGTTTTAAATTTGTTAACGATATACATATACATGAACTTTGTAAATTTATATATCACATACCTTGAAGGCCCATATAAAGCCATTCAAATTGTACTTAGGAAGTTTAGTAGGATCCCTCCCATCGGCAAAGTGCTTTGCCCTGCGCTTATTTGCTGCATCCTTAAGATAATTGTACAAGGTTGGCCATATGTAAGACCCCCACGGGAACACATTCCATGCATTTATATCCTCCACTAACCTAAATACAAAATCGTCGACTACATTCCTAAGCTCGGTCCCTTTTAACACCAACACTAACACGGCTATCAAACAAAGACCAACAGCATCTTCGTCGCTCAAACGGCTTAACAACTTAATGTCTAGCGCACGGAACACATCACCAACTTTTATTTTTGAAGAATCAGTTGACGAAGGGAACACTCGTCTCCTAAAGGGAATAGGTCCAACTTCATAATCCTTTCTAAAATCTGTTCCAAATCTTAGACTAGTAACTAGACAGAATTCCTCCCTACCAAACTGAACCTCAACCTCACCCACCCGATTAATATCACGTACACGATATCTCAGAGGAACAATATTTGTATCTCCCTCTACACATGGCACTTGGTGGCATATGAAATAATGTACTAACACGCCAGACTCTTGCATTTTTGGCAAATCTAACAACCAACCAAAACATGTATCTCTAAATAATGTTTCCCTACGGGTGTTCACAATCATACTTTTAATAGCACTAATCACGGATAACCTACTCCTACATGTAATTTGGGCAGAATAATCCTAAAATAAATAAACATATATTAATACACATGTACGTAACAAATAAAATAAAATACAAGTGTAAAGGAAAAAAATTGCGAAATACCCGGTGACCTTCCATATTCACATCCATATCCACCACCACACAGCACCACCAACACTTTTTTTACAACCGCAACTAAACCACCAAACTCACAAACTATGATGAACAAGATGTCGTGTATATTGGTGATGAAGAAGATGTATATTCTTTCAAGACAAAGTGAAGAAGCTGTCGTGTATATTGTTCCTTATATATGTGATGAAGAAGATGTAGTTTGAATGAACTTGCAAGAACAATGATACACAACATCGTGTATATATTCAAGCTTTAAATGAAGTCCATTGAATCATCAAATCAACTTTTAATTTGCAAGAACATTATTGCAATAACATTGAATCATCAAATCAACCTTTTAATATTTGCTCTTTCCCAATGCTAAAACATTGAATCATCAAATCAACCTTTTAATATTTGCTCTTTCCCGATGCTAAAAGATAACCCTAAACCACTAAGAGATAACCCTAAACCCTCTATACCCTTTTCCATCTCGTGTATTTTTCAAGCATTAGACACGACATGAGTTGTCTTTATTCCATTTTCATGCATGTATACCCTACATAAGCTTAACATCTCGTGTATATTCATGCATGCATACAAGACATCACCAATTATTGTCACATCTCGTGTGTTTTTATTGATTGTTACCCGATATGCCCAAATGAAAACAAAACCATGTCAGTGTATCTATCTTATTTTTTACACGACATGCTACATTGTACACGAAATGCTACACTTTATTTAGTGTATCTATCTCATTTTTTACACGACATGCTACATTGTACACGAGATGCTACACTTTATTTGCAAGAATGATTCATGTCGTGTATGTATCTCATTTGGTACACGAGATGCTACACATTTATTTGCAACAATGATTTGTGGCCATACACGTACATGTCGTGTATATAGCGAAAATATATACACGACATCTATGGGTATTTTTGATATTGAGAAGAAAGATGGGTAAGTGCAGACACGGTACTTTCATTTTGGGCAGTACAGTAATTTTCACTATTTTTTTCTCAACGAAATCTTTGAAAATTCAAATTCCAACAATCCAACATAGAATGTTTAAATGATTATTGTTCATTAATAGTGTCATATTACATTTCTTTTTTTAACGACCATTCTCTCTAGGTATATTTATGGGAATTGATACTCACACCATACTTTTTGATTAATGCACCATTAGTTATGCATTACAGTATTGTACAATACAATACTGTAATGCACAACTAGTGGTGCATGAATCAAAAAGTGTGGTGTGAATATCACCTCCCTATATTTATTGTTATGATCAACAGCCACTTTTTATATAAATTATATCACTTCATGTACCTTTATAGCATCTATAAGAGCACACGGTGTGGGCTCGTTGTTGCCCTTCGCCGTCCACCCTGGCACGCCGCCGTGACACCGACCCCCCTCGCCGTGGGGCGCCGTCGGCTGGCTCATCGTGGTGACGACGAGAGAAATGCACTGACACAAAGTATATTAAACGGATATATATCCGTTATTAAACGGATATATATTAAAACGCTTTTTTTTTTTTTTTTTTTTTTTTTTTTTAACCCACCACCCCTATTTATATCATCTTCATCTTCACCATTTACAAACATCTTCAAACCCAAAATCTTCCATTCTTACTTAACCCAAAGAAAAAATATCTCACAATGTCTCAAAACCCAAATGACTGAAGGTACTTCACAAACCTACTTAACTCAAACCCACCACAATACGGGGGTTCTTCAAACCCGTCTACCCCCTCATCGACCAATTCCAACTTGTCTCCACAAGAAATAATGCTTAACCAACAATATCAGTTTCAACAAGGATTCGCAAGTTACCCCTCCCGATTTCAATCACCACAGTTTTTTAACCCGTCACAACCTCCACAGTTTTTTAACCCGTCACAGCCTCCACAGTTGCCCCAAATGGAATCACAACCGTCCGGTTCACAATTCAAAGTTCCAAAAGCACGTGAACCGGCAAAAGGCATAGGCAAAAAGACGAAGGCAAAAAAAGTTGCTGTAGATTTGGACGCAGACGACGACGAAGATGTTGAAGTCATAGCACAAGCAGACAGGAGGAAGTGGACCAAGTCTGAAGAAATGTTACTTAAGCAGTCATACTACAATACGGGGGTTCTTCAAACCCGTCTACCCCCTCCTCGACCAATTTCAACCTGTCTCCACAAGAAATAATGCTTAACCAACAATATCAGTTTCAACAAGGATTCGCAAGTTACCCCTCCCGATTTCAATCACCACAGTTTTTTAACCCGTCACAACCTTCACAGTTTTTTAACCCGTCACAGCCTCCACAGTTGCCCCAAATGGAATCACAACCGTCCGGTTCACAATTCAAAGTTCCAAAAGCACGTGAACCGGCAAAAGGCAGAGGAAAAAAGACGAAGGCAAAAAAAGTTGCTGTAGATTTGGACGCAGACGACGATGAAGATGTTGAAGTCATAGCACAAGCAGACAGGAGGAAGTGGACCAAGTCTGAAGAAATGTTACTTAAGCAGTGTTGGATAGAAATTTCCCAAGATAGAGATATGGGAAATGACCGTCCTGAGGAGTACTTTTGGAACGACATTCTCGACATGTTCAATTCTAAGACCACCGATAACCAGCGTGGCAAGAATATGATAACTGGATGGACAAGGATTAACGGTGATTGCCAGAAGTTCAACGCTGTTTACAAACATCTTCAGCGTCGAAGTGGTGAAAATGAGCATGATCATGTTGAGAATGCCAAAGTTAACTTTACGCAGCGTTTTGGTGGGAAGGAGTTTGCGTATGAAAAATGTTGGGGTGTTTTGAAAAATTATCCCAAGTGGGATGCCGAAGATCCTATTGACATTACATGTCTCGAGGATATATTCGGGCCGGACAGACGACCTCGGCCTGAAAGAGATAGATGCAAACGAGCCGCAAAGAAACAGAAGTCGACTTCAACGTCGAGTGCTGCAAGCTCCGGTGGAAGTCAATCGAGTAGTTTTTCGGGACATATATCCGAAATATATGCTCAAAAAGCCGATGCTCAAAGGGCTTGTTACGAGGCGAGGAGGGAGAAGGAAAAAACTCTTCACGAGAAGATCGAGATGGATTTTCTGATGATAGATCCGAGTACGAATCCTGACCCGGTAAAAGCAGAAATCATCCGCAAGAGGCAGGAACGTCTAGTCAAGAAATATCAGCAAAGAGATGACTAGGTTACGTATTATTAGTATGTGTTGTATTTTTTTTTACCCGTGTCGTTTTTTTTCGTATCGTTTTTATTAGTAAGTGTTGTTTTTTTTTCCTTATTATTGTGTTATGTATTGTATTTTTAATTTGAATGAAATAAATTAAGTTGATTTGGAAATGAAAATTGAATAAAAAAAAATAAAGTGGTAGTGGTGGGCCCCAAATAAAGAGGTTGGGGTTTGTTATGAGTGATGAGGAGGTTTGTTGTGGTTAGTTGTGAAAAAATGGGATGCTGATGTGGCGCTGAGGTGGCACGACGACGAGCTTAAGGCTTGTCGTGACACCTAGTGCTCTAATGCATCAATTTTTTAAAAATTTGGTGCATTTAATGTATAAGCTTTTAAATCAACCTTTTTGTTTCAAAATTAATGCTTAACTCATTTAATGACAATAGCTTATTGAAATTTTTGTCAAACACTTGATGGCATACAAGTCTTTTTAAAAAAGTCATATATAAAGTCTTTGTTCCAATGCTTAAAAATATACTACTCCGTAATAGCTTTTTCAAATAGTGAAAAGTCATTTGAAAATCATCCCACAAATGCTGTTATATTGTTACAATTAATAGTACAAAGGTTATAATTTTATAATGTACCAATCTCAAACACCATCTCATCTTTGTATTTGAGTTTTTTTTTTGTACTATCTTTTTGTAGAGTAAGGGGGAGTTTATACGAACCCTCCCATAGAGGAGGTTCCGTGGGGCCCTATGCATTATAGATTTGTACGGTGTGCATCACGGTTTGTATACTCTGACCAAAACTTCTCTTATTGTCACATCATATGAGGGGTCTTAATAACATAACCCAGTAGAGTAATGGTAGCTTACAGATAGAACAAGCCCTGCAAAATAGTATGTTTGTTCATGCTTTGCACAAGGTTGTGCATGGTGCATGTTTTTTTTGATCTGGGTACTATTTAAATCAGAATGATGAATGCAACCCCTAAAAACAAAAACATTGTTGTATAAATCTACATGTGATTATGTGAATGTCTTGAAACTCTTTTGAAAATGTAATTTACTACATTAGTACATTATAAATCAAGTTTATATACCAATATGTTTTGAAGACCGAACAAATATCAAGAAAGTATGTAAACACTTGAAACACTATTTAACGTGTATAATCTAAAGCGCTCGATGTTTTATGTTAAGTACTAGCGCTATTGAAAAATCTACATGTAAACCTTGGATCTTTCTAGTAGGCAAAACCAAAAATCTCAAGTTAAAAGTTGTTTGTTGTATAGATTTTCAACACTAGTAAGATATTACACATTATAAAGATATTAAAGATGATTGTATTTTGTTACATGTTAGTCCCTTTATTCTAATATCATTGTTCACGTTTTCGTTTTCAAATATACTAAATTAATTGTCTATTATCAAAAACGAGTTGTGCTGGGCCTCATGACCTTTTTTACTTCTTTAGCACTACATATTTTTTTTACACACATAGTTATGCTGGGCCTCATGACTTTTTTTACTTCTTTAGCAAAAGTTTTTAACCTAACTATATAATGGTTGTTACACGCTTTCCATCTCATTTACCTCTTGATCGCTTTTCACCCACCTACCTTAAGCACTTTAAGATGACTGTCATGCCCAATATCGAGGAGATGAAGGCTGTCAGTGGTTCTGACAAGCTGTCTTTAGCCTTTAAGTACCTTTTTAGCACCGAAGTTACTGAAGATCGTGCTTTTGTGCTGCGCATGCAGGGGGAACGCCAACAATTGATTGGGAAGATTGAGAAGCGAGAGAGGACTGTTACCTTTTCATAGTTATGTTGTTGATGGTTTGCAGGGACTGGTGGAGCTTCAACGAGTTGACCGAGAATCATTGCTTGCACTTGACACTCTTAGGGATGAGCATTTCGAACCGAATCCCGGAATCGAACCGGAACTGTACCGGTACCGTACCGAAACGGTACCGATTCTTGAAATACGGTACGGTACCGGGACTATGAAATAAAGTGAAAAAAAATCGGGACCACTAATTCGGTACGGGACCGGTACCAAATCGGGAAATTCCCAAAAAAAAGCGGGAAAAACCCGATTTCCCGGTACCGGTACCGTACCGATACCGGTACCGATATCCGAATCCCGTTCGATACGGTACCGGTACCACTAATTTATGCTCGAGAAAAAATCGGTACCACTAATTCGGTACGAGATCGGTACGGGACCGGTACCGTGCTCATCCCTAGACACTCTTATTGATGGGATACGTGTTGGGATAGCGACCAAGGAGGAGCAGGTTAGTTTTATGGAAGTTAATGAACAGTTATCTGATGATTAGTCTGGCTGGAAGCAGTTTTTTGAAATCTTTGTGGATCTTGTCCATGCTCGTAGTAATTAGTGATGGTTGTGCAGTTTCTATGACATTTTAGTTCTCTTGTGTAAGTATTTGCTGTTAAAGGGTGTGGGTGGCCTATAGCAGGTCACAATTTTGGTGTGTATGGCACCGTCAACATGTAGATCAAACAATATTGTAATTATGATATAATTAGTGAGAAAAATTATGGGGCGTTTATATTAACCTTTAAAAACAAAAATTTCTTTGCTTTTTACTATTGTTGAAACCTTGTTAAAATTGGGTTGTTACTGTGCTGGTGTAGTAAATAGTAGTGTGGTAAATGGCGACTGGTTCTGAATTTGTGCTATACTTGTTTTACATCACTTTTGCCTGACAACTATTTCTGAGTTGATCTAAGCGGTTGCATATAGGTTTGTCTACTTGGTTTTGCATGTGGTTTGTTAGATTTAGCGGGACTTTTGATTTAGACGTTATTTAGGTAAGCGATATCTAGAAACCATGGCATTTGATTGCAGCTATATTGCAAGTGCTGCCCAAAATATATGCACGGTTGTACGGTGCACATAGTCATTTTGTCCGTGTCCCATTACATAAACCCCCTGTCAAGTTTAAGTTACGCATTAACATCACTGGAACACCTATCTTAACCTCTAGGGAGTGAGGAGGGATCCCTGCAAACTTCATAGAATTTAGGTAGTCTTTTGGGTATAACAATTCAGTAGCGGCGCCGTCACTTCCTAAGGGTATTGCATCATCAGCGCTTAAATAGAATTCAGATGTGCCACTTACCTGTTGCAATATCTGTGCGTTGATTATGTCAGTAGTTTCATTTTTGGGGCACACAATTGCTTTGTCTTGAAATGTTTTGACCGTCGGTGTTTGCAATGACTCGATATCATATATGAATTGTATCAAATCATTCAGCGCTTACTCTCCTATATCAAAGCAATGAACGTCAGGAATACGAACCCATGCGGTATTTTCAGGGTCAGCCGCATCTTCAGTACCAGCTTCACCATCACCAATATTGACCAGCCATTGTGAGAATGCCCGACATTCCAATTTTTCTTCGTCCATCATCCCCGGTTTCTGCAACCGCATATTTTCCAACAGGAAAAACACTTTAAAGTGCTGCCACAATCTTGACTTAGCTATAGATGCACCGATAATGACCTCTCTAGAAGCTCTTTTCTTCACTGGAGCGTTTTCCGGAAATCACCTCCTAAGAAAACTGACATCCCTCCGAAAAGCAAATTGTGCCTGCCCAAAAGGTCTCGAAGCATTCTATCTAGAGCCTCAAAACATCTTTTTTCGTTCATAGGCGCTTCGTCCCAAATAACTAAGTCTGTTTTGCACAATAGCTCACTCAACTGTGTATTTTTTTTATTGCGCACACTGATTCATCAGTTAGTTCCAATGGTATTTTAAACCGTGAGTGCGCAGTTCTCCCAGCTGATAATAATAGTGAAGCAACGCCAGATGAACCTACGGCCAACACAATTCTCCCCTCCGCTCTAAGCGTTGTGATCACGGCTTTCCACAAAAAAGGTTTTACCCGTCCCACCATGGCCATAAACAAATAGCAGTTTTTGCTGCCTGTCATGCACACCGGTTATAATTGTGTCAAACACCTGTCGCTGTTGATGGTTCAATTCCGAAATGAGACTTCTGCTCTCCGCTGCTATTTCCTCCCTGTTGTAACATGTTTCTTCCATGACAGTGCGATTTCTGAAAAGTCCTAACAGGCCTGGTGGAGGGTTTGGCAGTCCGTAGTCCCTTAACGATTTCCCATGGATAGTAAGTAATGCTTTTAGCTCGTACAAAACGCCTCCTTCTAACTCTGGGTCATTCACGAATATGTTCCGTATGCCTAATGCCTCGGACAATATGAGTGGAACGTCATCAGACATCTGCCTCCAAAACATTCGCCAAAGAGTAATTGGACTTGTTATATCTGTAAACAACAATATATGTGCAAAGAGTGAGCGCAACTGACCGGAAGTAGCTGTGGTACAACTTTCTTGCATCGCGGTGATCCATTCTTGGTCGTCTTGTAATAGCCCCAAAGCCTCACAGGCTTCCCTGTTTGTCGCGTGTATTATACCATCGACAGTCCTGATGCCCGCAAACGACCTACAACCTTTTTGATGACAAAGTAACATCCGCTGGTAAAAAAGGTCACCTACAGTAGGATGCACATATGCCAACCTTCCAATCGAATGCCTGTTGTTTCGTCTTGGAGACCATTCTCTGTCGGCTTTATACCACATGAACTCCGATGGAAATTGTAAATACATTAGATGACGACCTATCGTGTATGCTTCATTAAATGAAAGAACCCGGTGGTTAGCCTAGTACCGGAAAAAGAGTAGGCGACGTTGTGAAGGCTTCTCCGCCATAAGGAGTTGGTGTCGTGTAGTGTTTACGAACTCTCGAGTAGGTGACTCGGGGAGTGGAGTAGGGCAAGGAAGGTGTCCTTGTAGCCGAACCACTATAAATCCTCGTGTTGGTTTGTCTATCCTTTTACTTATCGCTTTACTCTTATTCTTGCATTACATTGTTTATTTTCTATGTGGTTGATGTCTATGTTTGTGATACATACTTGGTCTTTCATATAGTCATAAACTATATTTAACACTTTACATATTATGACACGCTTGATCAAGAAAAAGCAACCGGACTAATAATGGTGAAACTTGATTTATAATGAACCATTAATCTTGCAGAATCTTATGTGATATTAAGGGGTTGGCCTTACATGCCGTAATGCTTTAAAATGCATCATCGCGTCGAGATTAGCAAATGCAATGGTTTATACTATATTTGATACAAAAGTTTTAAGTTTTAAACGGAAACGTATTCACCCCCTCTCTACGTTTTCACAATTGGTATCAGAGCGGGTTGGCTCTAATTTTTAAAACAAATGGTTTTCAAAACGAGTAAGATCTTTGTATCAAATTTTTGGTGAAGTCAAGCATAATATGAAAAGTGTTTTGTTGATTTTTTTCTCTTTGAAGTTTTGTTGTAAGATATCTTGTTAATCAAGCTTGAATAAAGGTAAAAATGGATAATATAACTTCACTAAAAAGTCTACAGAGGTTAAACCTTTTCGTCGGGTCAAAACATGCATTTTTGTAATTCTGTGTCAGATCCGCGGATCCCTCAGGTTACACTAGACGGATCCCTCAGACAAGGGATCCGTGGGATCCGTAGTACAAAAGACATTTTTTGTCTAAATTTCAAAATTTTATAACTAATTAACCGTAAGTCGTTAGAAGTCGTGCCACCTATCGTTTTAAAGGTATTTGAGTCTACTTTCATTTAAAAATGATTTCATAAACTGATTCAAAACAAAAATTTACAGAATCATTGATTTATAATAGAAAGTCATTTTTTGGTCATGACTTTTGCACAAACTTTTGATCTAATTGGAGACGGATGTTTTCATCTTTTGAATAACAATGTGTCCTTTTTTGAAATTAAGGTTTTGATCATATTTATAAAAGAAACTAATCAAGCTTGGTATACAAGTTTATACTAACACAAAGCGATGAAAAGAACTTTCGTATGCTATGCTAAATGATAAATTGTCGTTCCTTGCATTACTTGATTATTTGTTTATCTCAAATAGCTTTTGTGCTTGTTTGATTGAATAGCATATGTGGTTTGCTTACCTTGCTATTCATTATCTTGCTTGTCGATTTAGTAATTTTCTACTAATTAATGTGCTACTTGAATGAGTGTTTGGGATAACATCTAGTTGTGTCTAAAATGTTAGTTTTATAAGTTGAAAAATGTTTAAAACATATAACACACTAAATGGATTTTTGATTGAGTTTGTCATGTGTGCAACATAAATGTTTTATGTGCTTATATGATTTCTTGATTTCATATTTTCTTGTATCGTTTTCTAAAAACAACAAGAATGTACATCCGATCATAACCTACACTTGTGTTGATGATGTACTCTCCCGTTTTCCTTTTCATGATCGCTCTCCAAGCTTCATAGTAGGATTGACAACTTGATTATTTCATCTGATATACGCAAGTAAATTATTTTGCAACGCAAATATAATTGTTCATATCCGAAAGTCCAAACTCGAGCTTTCCAACAACATATGTTGAACTAGCTCATCCAACCATTTTTTGTTCACCATATGGACAACTTTTAATTTTTTGAAACCTTCGTCACCTTAGTTGTTTCAAGTATTATATTAATAAAAACGAAGCAAAGTATCATCATTGTTACTCTTCGATAGGCCATTGTTGAAACATAAATTTTCCTTACTTGAGAATGAATACTAGAGAACTTATTGCACTAGAAACTCAATTTGACCTAACGGTTGAATTGCTTCCTTGATAGAAGTTGGGTATGTGGAATCGCCCATAAAAATGGTCGTCTTTAGCCGTAATTGAGCACCGCTAGTAATAGTCTCATATTCATTCTCTCGCTTGAGAAATTTATACTCCTTTGTTTTCCTAAGGTAAGTTTACAATGGAAATACTTTGCATTGTCTTAGGATTACTAATCAAACAAGTTGTAAAATTAATTTTTCTTTTAGTTAATCACAACCACTTGCCTCATCAAGCGATTATCTTGCTTTGATCGAGAAGAGCTACATGACTTCATGGACGAAGGCCATTGTATGCTAATCATCATCCGTAATCACTAGATTCTCCTAGACTAGCACCCCACAACTCTTTTGTCTTGAACACCATCATGTGCTCTTTTCTTTCTAGACACATACCTTGCATGTCATTGTTAGTGTAAATGATTTACTAATCTAGACCGTAAATATGTTTTGGGCTTCTTAAATAGTGCTTTAAGTTTGCTAAACCTTTGTGTTATTTGTGAGCTCGATCTCATTTGATTGCCTATATGTGATCTCTACATGCTCTCCTTGCTTTGCTTAACGTGTATACATGTATGCTTGCTGTAGAAATAATTTGTTTCATAATTCGAAACATAGAGCAAAATTCTGCAACTATTCTGTTAAGAAAATTTGTCTTAGACGCCGGATCCCTTAGATGTAACTAGACGGATCCCTCAAGTGAAGGATCCGTGGGATCCGGGTGGACAGAAGTTCCTTTGTAGCCTCCTTACATCAATCCAATATTCTAGACCTTATTGGACTAGTTAAGCATGCTACATTAGGATCATTTAAACTTTCCGTAGGCTCAGTTGATCTCACATTCACTCATGGATGATTTAGGATCACATTCGAAGTATTTTTTTATTTTTCATTAGTTCAAAACTCACCATCTTTCCGCTCCAATGTTTACACATTGTTCCTCTCATCTCAAAACACCTAGTTTGATATTTCTCTCAATTTTAGCAACCTCTTTATGGGTAAAGCTGTCTACATTTCAACCTCTCCATAAACTGTGAGACGGCATCGAGACCTATAACCCGTAGAAGATGTTATTGGGAATTACTTTACATTTTACTTTAGTTATTAACTTTATTTTACACTAAGAAATTTGAGAGTGTCAAGTGGTGTTAAATGATCCTAAAAATCAGATGATGACTTAAGAGAGATTTGAAAAATTCCTTAAAAATCATAAGAAATTAAAAGCTAGTTTTTGGCCTATTTTAAGGTAAGGATGACTAAAAACACCTAGTTTGATATTTCTCTCAATTTTAGCAAATTGATTTTAGTCATCCTTACCTCAAAATAGGCCAAAAACTAGCTTTTAATTTCTTATGATTTTTAAGGAATTTTTCAAATCTCTCTTAAGTCATCATCTGATTTCTAGGATCATTTAACACCACTTGACACTCTCAAATTTCTTAGTGTAAAATAAAGTTAATAACTAAAGTAAAATGTAAAGTAATTCCCAATAACATCTTCTACGGGTTATAGGTCTCGATGCCGTCTCACAGTTTATGGAGAGGTTGAAATGTAGACAGCTTTACCCATAAAGAGGTTACTTTCGATTCCACCAAAGATAGATAGATAGATAGATTAATATATATATATATATATATATATATATAAAAAAACTTCTATCCTTGCAAATGATGAAGATCAAACCTGTAACCTCTTGATCTAATCCTTTCCTCTATAAATAAAGTCACTGTAAATGAAAATTTGTTCATAATTCTTTTAAACATATATTATTTAGTTTATATTTTATAAGTTTAACTCTTTTTGTTTATCATCGGTTTATAAAGTTATTTTTCATATTAAGCCAATATAGCTAATAAATTAGAAAATAAGATAAAGCTAATTGAACTTTTAGAACGTAAGCCGAAATAATACCAGCTACATATATATAATTTTTAAACAACATCACCAAAGATAATAACAATGGAAAAAAATATATAAAGTCATTGGTCTACCATTAAAAGTCTAGAGGAATATAACTTTCGGTCAAGTTAAGGTTTGTTGTTTCTTTTTCATCACTGAAAACTAATATCAAAACCAAATCGAATTAAGTGACCTCCAAGAAAGTCTCGTTGTCACTCTCATAGACTCGAATGGTACCCACATAAAAGTCGTTAAAGAGTCCAACCCAATTATCTAAAGTATATATACCCTCACTTTAGTGTTATTTCATTTTACTTTTTTTAAGTTTCTACTTTTAACTTTTAAACAATGTTAAATTCGAACATTTTGTTACGTAAAGTAAAGCAGAAAGCATTTTATTGGTCGTTGACTACGCAAGACTATTAAGTGACTATTGTATTACTTGACTCATGCATAGAAGTTTGGTAGTTGTACCAATAACAATGTTTTAAAACCCCGGGTTGACTCGGCCGGTTCAACCGGTTGAACTGGGAACCGGCTCGAAGACCGGGCCGGATAGGATCGGGTTTTTGCATGGTTAAGAACCGGATTGAACCGTCGATTTTTCGTTGACCCGGGTTGACCCGGTTTTATAAACCAGGCCGGGTCATTACTTTTTATCAAAAAAAATTAAACAAAATGATTTTTTTCCATTAACTTTTTTAAGTTTAATTGAAAAGTTAAAATGTTGATAACTAATGTTTGTTAAGATTTTATAAAATAATAAATTATAGTTATATATGATCTTAGAATCACCAATTAATATAGTTTTATTATAAATTATTTTATTATTTAGAATCACCTTGAAAATTTGGCTATATTTTTATAGATATAGACTTAAAAGCAAAACTTATTGGTATAGTCTCAATTTTATTCATCGGTTTAATCGAATGTATGAATAAAAACGGATAAATTATTAGATCATGCAATACTAATTATTAAATATAGGAAAAAGTATATATATGTATAGAACCGGTTCGACCCGACGTTTCAACCGGTTGAACCGGTAACCCGGTGAACCGGTAACTCGGTGAACCGGTAACCCGGTGAACCTACGACTAAACCGGGTCGATAAAAAAACCGGTTTTTAAAACATTGACCAATAACGAATTTGATCTTTTCAAACAACAAAAAATGTGACTTTAATGTGATCTTGGGACTTGGGTGTTCATCGGTTTGGAATTTGGGTTTTTTGTTTATTCGATTATTATAAGACTGAACGTAATGGGACTGAACCAATTGGTTGGTCTCCAACTTTTGAATGTGTCCCTTTCTTTACTTCGCACAAACTAAACGTGTCTGCCTTCTTAATTTTGAAAGATTCGGTCTGCAAATGGAACCGAATGTATTGAAGAGGTTTGTGTTTTTGAGATTTTTTTATTATTTAATTTAGTGGGACATGGGTTTTTTTTTTTTTTTTTTTTTTTTTTTTTTTTTTTTTTTTAATGGGTACGGTCCTTTTAATATGAGCATTTGGTTTGCGTTTGGTTTAAGCAATGTTTTGAAAACCGGATCAACCCGGCCGGTTCAACCAGTCGGACCGAGCGTGGCCAAAAATCCGGGTTTGTAAAACCGGGTTAACCGGTTAGACTCGTCGAGTTTTGAGTGACCCGGGTCTTGAAACCCAACCGGGTTTGGTTTTTCTCAATTTTTTTTTCTAAAAAACATGTTGACCCGAGTTGGCCCGGTGCTCGAACTGGTTGACCCGAATGAAAAAACTTTTTATTTTTTAATAGAAAACCGGATTAACTCGACGATCGAACCGGTGACTAGTGACTCGACCGAATCGGTTAAAAACCGCATTTTTAGAACATTGGATTTAAGAAAGAAAAAAACTGAGTTGCCAAGTTTATTTATGGTCTTGGTGTAGTTTTACTACTGTTAGTCTAACATGAAAGCTAACATAGCACGCGGACAACCACACCTATTAGTTTTATCACTCATATTTTTATTTGGGGACAAGTTATTTGAACCCTCTCATGAGAGGGTTTCGAGAGGCCCTGTGCATTGCGAACTTATATAATATGCATCACGATTTGTACATTTTGACCAAAACCTTTCTATTATCCCATCATAAATTTTCAAACCTTACTTTTCTTTTGTTCAATGAAAATTTAAAACAAAATCAAAAAAGGCTGGTTACCTCTAAAATTTGTAGTCACTCTCAGACGGTTATCACGACTGGGTCCCACATGGAAGGTCCTTCGCAAGTCCAACCATTTATCCAAATTCCAATTATACCCTCCAAGCTTTTCTTCTTTCTTAAGTTTCATTTTTCTGTTAAGAAAAAATATAAATTTCTAAACACAACAATAACAATTCTTAATGTCGTCTAACCGAATGTATAATCACTAGAATGTTGCCACTCATACTTCTACCCAGGTTTAGAAATTGCTTTAAAAAAATCAGTAAAAATGTGTGCAAGTGTAAATATATGTAGCAATATATGTGTAAGTATAAGACTGAACGTTATAAGCTTATGACTACGCGTGATCTATCTTAGGTGGCAAGATAGTATGTCTGTTCATGTGCATTGCATCCTTCACGCGTGGTCAAAAAAAAAGCTGGTTTTGTTGTCGGATTTACTTAATAAACAATTTGATGACTATGTGTGAGAGTATGTTGTAGATATAAATATAATTGTGTGATTGTTTACTGTTAACTACTAAAAGAGTTTGGTGATATGTTAGTGGTGGAAGTAAATGTTGATGCGACACACGACACATCAACAACACATAAACTTTACTACGTGAGTTTAAAGCTTTAGTTTTCATTTTAGGTTAGTTGTGGAAGTAAATGTTAATGTGACATACGACACACCACTTTACTACATCAATCTAAAGCTTAGTTTTAAATTTAGTCGATAAAATGATAATCTTAGTAAATTGTGTTAATTTTATCTTAACAAAATCTTTGAAATATAAAACGTCATCAATTTATCAAACACTTAGGATTATAATTAACAAACTAGTAAAAATATAAAGTTTGTCTTTAGATGATTATTACACGATTATCATACTTGTTTATAACCACTGCGCGTTTCATCAAATAACAACATACTATGCGCTATAATTCTCACAACCCCAAACATTATAAACACATATTCAAATGGTATCTTACTAAACTCATATTGTCACAATAAATAGAACAAACTATATAATTTTATAATGTATGATTGAAAACCCAATCTCAAACACTACCTCATTTTTTTATTTTAGTTTTTTGGTACTAGCTATTTGTAGAGTGATGGTAGCATACGGATAGAATAAGCCCTGCAAAATAGTATGTATGTTCATGCTTTGCACAAGGTTGTTTCTGTTTTATGATCTTTTTTGTCTGGCGGTGCATATTTTTTGGATCTGGGTATTATTTTAAATCAGATTTGTGGGGGAAATACTGTAACTTTTTTCAAATGTTATCAAAGTAAAAACATTATGGGCTGGTTGGTACGTGGAAATTAAAGTTGTAGTAAAACAAAGTTAATCATTAAAGTAAAAAGTAATGTAATTTCCAATAACATCTTTTATGAATTGTTGGTCTCAATACTGTCTTTCAAGATGTATGGTGATGAATCAAGAATAAGCATGTAATATTAGTTCACTTAAATCTTACGAGGATTGCTCCTTTACTCTTAAATGTGGGATGATTCAATCACTTGAACCTGCTAAAAAAGATACACCGTTAGTCTTACCGTGGGAGGGGCTCTCACAATCAACCTCGGACGTGAGAGTAATTATATGTTTGGGGAGGAATAAGTATGAGCGAAAGCTAATCAGAGATATGTCTTAACCTTCAATGTCAAATACCTTGGTATTTATAGGCAAAGTTCTTTAGTGTTTACTTGTGTATCACGGTGAGGTGATACAATCTATTACCTAGTGGATAATAGTGTGACTCTATCGAAGACAGGGATGTGAGGTCTCGATATCCGAGCCTAATCGTCTTATAGTTTGACTCATGCTTCTTTGAGATTCGTGCTTCTTTGTGGTGTCCGAGGTTTTTCTTATTTAAGTTGATGCCAAACACATGTCTCAACCCCATGGGAGATTCCTTTCCACTTCAGGTGGGTCACGTTATTGGTGACTTGGACTCCACTCCACGGTGCTGAGTCCGGACAATCGGGAACATTTCCATACGAAACCGCCCGCATCCTCCGGACCCCGACGGGTCTAGGCACTAATCTCGTCTCGTCAAATATGTTTGGAAGTTGTTCCGCCATAACGTGTTGTTGGTGCTATGGTCGGACCAAATGATACGCGCGACCCTCTGGACCGCATGTCGCAGTTAGCGTTAGGACGGTATCCGCCATATACGTGATCATATGGGAAGGTTGAAATATAGACAATCTTACCACTACCTAAGATAGAAAGGCTACTTTTGGTTCTATCAAAAGTAGAAAAAAAAACTTCCAGCCTTGCAAAAAGTGAAGATCAAACCCATTACCTCTGTTTTCATAAACAAAAGTATTATTAACCACTTGATCCAATCCTTTATTTAATAAATAAAGTCAGTGTAAATGAAAATTTGTTCATAATTCATTTAAACTTATATTATTTCGTTTCTATTTTATAAGTTAAACTCTTTTTGTTTATCATCGGTTTATAAACTTATTTTTCGTATATTTAAGCCAATATAGCTAATAAATCAGAAAATAAGATAAAGCTAAATGAACTTTTAGAACTTAAGCCGAAATAATACAAGCTACCTATAGATAATTTTTAAACTAACATCACCTAAGATAATAACAAAGGAAAAATATATATAAAGTCATTGGTCTGCCATTAAAAGTTTAGAGGAATATAGCTTTTTGGTCAAGTTAAGGTTTGCTCTTTCTTTTTAGTTATTGAAAACTAATATAAAAAGCCAAATAGAATTAAGTAACCTCCAAGAAAGTCTCGTAGTCACTCTCATAGACTCGAATGGTACCCACATAAAAGTCGTTAAAGAGTCCAACCCAATTATCTAAAGTATATATACCCTCACTTTAGTGTTATTTCATTTTACTTTTTTTAAGTTTCTACTTTTAACTTTTAAACAATGTTAAATTCGAACATTTTGTTACGTAAAGTAAAGCAGAAAGCATTTTATTGGTCGTCGACTACGCAAGACTATTAAGTGATTTTTTTTTTTTTTTTTTTTTTTTACCTAGGTTTCCGACTCGACATTGCGAGTTAATCCCAGAACGACTACCCTTTTGGATAGCCCGGAGTCGTCGCAGGTGAACCTCTGTGGCCAATGGAGGATTAATTACTTGGAGTCGTCGCAAGTGAGTATTACTTGGACTCATGCATAGAAGTTTGGTAGTTGTACCAATAACGAATTTGATCTTTTCAAACAACAAAAAATGTGACTTTAATGTGATCTTGGGACTTGGGTGTTCATCGGTTTGGAACTTGGGTTTTTTGTTTATTCGATTCAAGTTGTTTTGGTTGAATTTTTCGGAGGCAAAAAGAAAAACCTAAACGAATTCAAATGGTGTTAAACCCAAATTGAAAATCGAATTTGAATTTGGTTCATTTCTCCGATTTAACTAAAAAAAACTCGAATTACATAATCTATAAATATTTTCCTTTAATTACAAGTTTAAAAATGATATGTTTTAATGGTTTTTTAAGTATATAATGGATATAAAGGCTATATTTATGTGAATTCGATCTTGGCATCCAATTTGGTTTATGTTTTACTAAAGGTAAACCGAATGACAATTCGTTCGGTTTGCTTTAATTTTAAATTGGTTCGAATTGATTCAGTTTTCAGATCCTATGAGTAATATCCGAATTATTAACACCAATATCTTACATAAGTTATTAGTTTATGAAAAATGATTTGGATGCCTAAAGCCTACACCTAATATTAGACCTAAAGATGTGATTAGTGAATTTAAAAAATTGATTGGTGGGAAATGATGATAGAGAAAAAGTGTATTACACTTGTCAAAAGATGAATGGAGTAAGTCTATTGTTAGGCTTAAATATCACCACTCTTAGTTTATTACCCTGTAAATAAAAGTTCGGAAAAAATAGAACTTCGAAAGTAATACACGTTAAAACATCATTAACTTGTTTCTGAGATAAGTTATTAATACCCCCCCGGCTTCTTTTTTTACTAAGTGATATCCCTTTGGAATTTTCGGTTTTTTATTTTTTTATTTTTGTTTAATATTAAATGACTATAAAATTGAAAGTACGAACAGAAAATATAAAATTTAATAAGTCAAAAATATAAAATTGATAGAAAATACGAAATATAAACTGATAAAAAACTGTGTTGTACTGTAAACAGAGTGGGCAAAATCATGAAAGATGTAAAAACTACATTAGAAAATGAGGTATGAGAGGTACCAATAACATAACCCGTTATTTATTAAGAGCACAAGGTATCGTGCATATCAATAACAACATCAGTGTCGCATCATCCACTTCTAATAACACACCAATAACTAAAACAACACTATTCATAACACACCAGTGGGATGGCAAAAAAACCCGAACCCGACGGGGAAACCCGAAACCCGAACTTATTGGGGCGGGGCGGGGCATGCTTATCGGGTTTCGGGGCGGGTTTTGGGGCCTTAACGGGGATTCTTATCGGGTTTGGGGCGGGGACGGGGCACACCATCCCCGCCCCGCCCCGCCCAGCCCCAAAATATATACATATACATATACATAAAATATTGTGTTAGTATTTTCGTACTAAATATAATTCTCTATTTTTGTTAGTTTTTATCTTTGTGATTTATTCTCTAGTTTTTATCTTGTTTTGTGTCATATTATTCTATAAAGTTGTGATTTATTCCAATGATTAATATGTTACTAATGGTTTCTCGATTATTCAAGCTATTCCATAAAATAATATTGTTAATAGTCAAAAAATAAGAATAAACGGGGAGCGACACGAGTATGATGGAGTATCGCGCTCAAAAAAGACAACCCGATAAGACCCCAATGGGGAATGGGGCGGGTTTGGGGGAGTATCTCGCCCCAATGGGGCGCCCCGATAAGATCCCCAATGGGGATTGGGGCGGGTTTGGGGATGGTTTTTGTTATCGGGTTTGGGGATGGGGATTGCCAAACCCGCCCCATTGCCATTCCTACACACCACTAACATGTTATTGGATCCCACAAAATACTCAACTAAAAATACCCACTCGCTCACCGAAAAAAAATTAAAATTTAAATGGCATGAGCCATTCAAGTGGCTTGGTTTCATTTGGCATGCATTTGGCGCCATGGTCGGTATGCATGTTGGCGAGCCATCGGGCAAAGCATGGTGCGTTTGGCGTGATATTCGCTTGCGTACCGTGTGCTCTAAGATCATATACAATGCATCAAGTTTTTACAGACTTGATCATTTAATGCATAACCCATTTAAGGCTTTATAGTTTTTGCAATAGCTTGAGTTCGACAAGTCTTTTTTTAGACTTTTTAAAAAGTCATTGTAAAACCTCATACAATAATGCAAAAAAATTCTTACAAAATACTGGATAGAATTAAAAAGCTTTTGAAAATATCCTCTCTCTAAAACTCACCCACCCAAATCTCTCCAACCTCTCTCTAAAACTCACCCACCCAAATCCAATCCCTTTTCTCCGGCGGTCGGTTTCGACCGGCCGTCCGGATCTTTCTTGTATTTTATTTTCCTTCAATAAAAGCCTTGCTCACAGATCTGTCATCACTCGCTGCTGCCGTTGTTGTCGCTGCCTCCACCTGCTCGATTCTAGATTTGTTGGGTTTTGCTCTGGCTCCTTTTAGGATGCTTGGTTTTATCTTCTATGTATGTTTTCTGTACTTTGTATACTTTTGTCAAGCTACATCTTCGTATGGTTGTGTCACCTTAAAGCTCACTTTAGTGATTCCCCCTACCCTTGTATGGTGTAGCTGTGGTCGGTCACAACTATTAGGGTGTATGCTTTCTTTTGGCTTAACTTGTTGCCTCGTGTATTTTGTTTGGCAAGTCGGCTTCGACTTTGCCCTTTATGTTCGATGTAACATGTTGTGTGCAAATTTCCTCCATTTGTGAGGTGTGATATGAAATGTAATCTTTGTTCAAAAAAAAAAGAATTAAAAAGCTTTTGATAATTTTTCTCATCGCGGATGTTATAAGACCGGTTAAGTTATCGAGATAATTTTTTCCATATTCCAAAATTGATTTGATTTGGAAAGGGTCCTCCTATGGAGGCACCCCATATAGGGGGTGGTTGCATTTTCTTGGTGCCTCGATTTCCGTGCCAATGATTGGTAATGATTGGTTTCTCGATTTCCGTGCCAAGTCTTTTTACAACTTATTATTTACCACTTATAACTCTTATTTTTACAAGTTTTGTTGACATATTTTTGTACATGTGTTTTTTTTTACAAGTGTTTTGGTTTTACAATTCAACAATTTTACAACTTATTTTTTGTTTTGGTTGGACAGTTCTAAATGTTTTATTCAGTTTTAACAGTTTTCAAAAATCGTAGTTGAAAAATATATGAGGCTCAGTCCGAAGGTTGAAAAAGTGAGATTTTATCCCACTTTGCCGTCCATTCGGTTTTCATCATCGCCTCGGAAAGTTTTTAGGCTCAAACCCGAAGGTTGCAAAGTGAGATTTGATCTCACTTTACCGTCCATTCGGTCCATTATCATCATCGCCTCGGAAAAGTTTTTAAAGTTTTTAGGCTCAAACCCGAAGGTTGCAAAGTGAGATTAGACCTCACTTTACCGTCCATTCGGTTTTTATCATCATCGCCTCGAAAAGTTTTTAAAGTTTTTAGGCTCAAAATACATCATCGCCTCGGAAAAGTTTTAGTCACAAACTGCACAAAGTCACAGTTCACATGAACTGCACAAAACTGCACTCACAAAACTGCACAGGCCTCACAAATCTGCACAAGCCTCACAAAACTGCACAGGCCTCACAAATCTGCACAAGCCTCACAAAACTGCACAAGCCTCACAAATCTGCACAAGCACAAGACTCACCAGTTTCACAGGTTTCACAAGATACACAAGTTACACGTTTTGAACAAGGTTCACAAGTTACCACTGCAAAAGTTCACATTCAGTACTAAGATTCTCAAAAGTTCACAAGTACTAAGATTCTCACAAGTTACCCATATGAAAGCAACAACACCAACAACAATCCCATATGAAAGCAACAACACCAACAACACCAACAACAATCCCAGGTGATAGCAAACACAAACAACAATACCAGTGGTCCAGAAACAACACAAACAACAACAATCAAGTGGTCCAGATCAACAACTAGTTGTCCAGATCAACAACATAATACCCAGGTGAAAGCAAGCTACACCAACAAGTGGTCCAGAAACAACACCAACAACACTATAAGGGCTAAACTACGCAGGCACCCAACAACAGCAACTAATGGTCCAGATCAACAACAACAATCAACCAACATGTCTAGTTCACCATTTAACACACAAGAGGTAAACAACTTATCAAAGGCTCAAATTATTAGCTTTATAGCTCATGTTGGCTGCAAATTCAGTTTTGCCTCGCCAAAACTCTTTTTAAGTTTTGTTTTTTTAAAAAAAATCATCATTGCCTTTTTTATTTCATTAAAGTTGCAAAATGACCTTGAATGGTCATCTTTTATAGCAAACGACTCGTCATCTTTTGTTACAGATTTCTGCTCCTGCTCCGGTTCTTCCTCATGTTTTGTTACAGGAATCGGATGACATTCAGTGGAGGGACATTCATTGTGTCAACCACACACCCGCTCGTGTTGAGAGTCCAGATTATGTGCTTTCTTCACAATCTTATGTGCCTCCCTCTCCAGCTATATCTCCAGCTGCATATGAGGACAATTTTATACACCGTCCTCCGGTTCTTCCTCATCTACTGATACAGCCGTCTCGCGTTGATGTGTACGAGCGAGAGATTGACGGATTGAGGAGACGCATTTCAGAGTTAGAGTCTCGTGTGGGACAGATGGCAGTATCATTGGAGCGACTACGCATCGGGCGTGATTGATCTTAGTTTCTAGTTATATTGTAATTTTGTGAACCATGTATCAACTATGAATCTATAACAATATTGGTTATTTATGTATTCGAAGCTTCTAATTTTGTGAACCATCATATTACTAATTTATGTTGTGAATAATTATACAAATTCTTTTTGCCAGATGCAACAACAAAATCCTTACTTGTGTCGTTGTCAACGTGGATTAATAATTCAAAGAACATCCCACCAGCCCGGTACTCGTGGTCTGAAGTATTATGCATGTCCTTTCTCAAAGGTAAATAATTAAACGTTTGCTTATTTGCGTAAATATATCAATAACTTGTTTGTTTAGAATACATTTCTTATAATTGTTTCGTCATGTAACAGCCAGGGACTAAAGACTATGGGTGTCGATACTTCATGTGGAAGGAAATATTTCAAGAAAGGTACTTTGGTGAAGCCTCTTCTTCAACGCAGTGCTCAAACTGCGAAACTAAAGATACAACGATCAACATGCTATTGGCTGAAAAGACTTTGTTGCAGGCAAAAATAAAGGCGTTGGAAGCATCACTGGAACTGGCAACTAATCCAGTTGATCACGCATGTCAGCCGAGTGGAATACTCTATGAGCTTATAGATGACATTAATAATCTTCATGTGGAGTAGACGTTGTAATATTGAAAACATTGTTGTTTTACTTGTTTAATGTTTTATTGTTATTGTTTAATTAAATGGAAACAGACAATTAAATACACTATACATATAAAAACACTACACAAATTAAATACACTATACATATAAAAACACTACACAAATTAAATACACTATACAACTAAACACACTACACACACAAATTAAAAACAACTAAACACACTACAAAAAAAAAAAAAAAAAAAAAAAAAAAAAAAAAAAAAAAAAAACCAAAAAGTACTGTAGCCGCCGGAGGACAAGGGGGACCCACCTACAAGAGGTGCCTGCCAAGGAAATGTGGGGGTGCCTGCGTAGGCCAGCCCTTTGGAAATTCAATCTCACAACAAATCTTTGATTTCATTTTGTCTTGTTGTGGTATTTACCTACAGTAAAAAAGACTTTGCTGACTTTCTGGTTTGCAACAGGTTGTTGTCATGTACTTTTGTTTGCTTCTTCACTATTTTATGTCAACCAAACTACACTTTCTTTGGTCCACCATGTAATTAGGCCCCAATTTATCTAATAGCAGGCTCATAGCATTTGCATATGCATTTCGCAGAACTTTAAACATGAAAATGACTAACTTTCAAATATGTGTGAGTTCTCCCATGTTACCAGTGATTCCATTTATAACATACTTCTTTTATTTTTGCGCAAATAAAGCTAAAGTGATTTTTCTTTTATAAAGTTTAATTGGGATTCCTCCTTCAAAGTTACAAACTTAACTATGAAGACACAAGATTTTAACATTTTTTTTTTTTCTTTTTCTCTTTCATATATACACACAACAATCACAATTTCTTGAATTAACAAGTTAGGTGTTCACTAATGACCCTCTGAGTGAAAATTCCCCTTTTGTAATAATATTGACGCGTGACAAACTCCTCTCACGCATGAGGGGGTCCTCGTTAGTTAATTTTAACATGACACATAAATATGACATACTTGCCAAATGATAAACAATAAACACAACATACTTAATGGGAAGTGATTTGCACACTCCCACAATTGATTGATACACTTAAATTATGAGTGTCTTGACATTTATACCCTTATATTATTTTTACTTATTTTCATCCTGCAAGGGTATAGATGTCAAAACACTCATAGCTTGAGTGTGTCAATCAATTGTGTGAGTGTACAAATCACTTCCCATACTTAATGGTCCTTAATATCATTCTAAAACTTTAAATTATTATGGGGTACTTTAAAAAGACCTTTTTGTTGGAATATATACATGACTTGATAATTAAAAAAGCATCCGTACATAAAATGCGAAAAAGAAAAACCATGATAACGATTATGCATGCCAAGTTGTTCGTTACTTGTTTCTTTTAATATGTACTTCTGTGTCTTGATACTAAAATTAATCTAATTAATAGAGTACTTTATTAATCCTGTATGTAATGTAATAATTGTAGCTATATGTATATTTATTGGTTCTTATAAATCATTACATCTCTTTATTTCTATAATGCAACAAATAGAAAACTGATAATGACATGTAACAGCATATCACTATATCTAGAGAACACATTTATAAGTCATTTAATTATTGATTAAAATGGAAATGGTTGTTGTAGATACATTAAAATGTAAAGACCTATTATGATACTATGATACTTTTCTTATGCTAGTTTCCACAACTTTGAAATTGACGATCACTTGGGTTGTACTCATATCACTTTCCTACGAAATTTCATAGATTAAACCAAAGCTAGTGGTTTAAAATATGTCATTATACGAATCTTAATCTACGTCATGAGCAACAGTTAATTTTCTTGATTGCTTTTATAAAAAATTTGGATTAAGAATAGCTCACTTTTTTATATTTAGAAGTCTACCATGAATATATTACATTTTCTTTTTTCTTTTTTTACTTGGTTTTTTTATTTGACATTACGAGCCCAATATACAAAATCAAAAAGTAATCAAACATAAATATTGTGGTTAAAGTTCAAATATTTACCGTCTCTTCCTAACGGTGTCATGGATGAAATTGGTCATCGTTAGTTTTAAGTGTGAAAGTGACAGTGGTAATTATGGTAAACGTGACAATGACGTGGGTGAATAGTGACATGTAAAACCATCGCCTCACTTGTATCATATGTCGATTTTGGGATACGTTTCATCATTTGATACCTAACAATCTAAATTAATAAGGTAGGACGGAGTGGAGTCAGATTGGGGGGGCGGGTTCACGAAACAGAGCGGCTACACCATTCAGCCGAGCTCGGGTAGGGGGAGCGAGTTCCAAATTCGAGTTGGGAAACCGAAGTGGACCGTTGCAAAATTAATACGTTGGGAGTGTTTGGTTGGGTTTAACGGCTGGTAGGCCGAATAAAAAAAAAAAAAAAAAAAAAAAAAAATCTTATTTAACACCCTTTTACATTTCAAAAAAAATAATTACCTTTTAACATATTTTCAAGAAGGCTATGACGCGCGATGGCAAAAAAGTTTCACGGCGAAACAAAAAATCACATCGGCTGTTAGGCAACTCGCAACCGGCAATCCGCCCGATGAGTATGACGAATATTTATGCATGTCTCAAAGAACGTCACGTGAAAGTCTTGATCATTTTTGTGAGGCCATCATTGAGTTGTACGGTCGGGAGTACCTACGTAGGACGACAGCACACGACCTTGCTCGCATTTTTCAGGCCCATGAAGCGAAGCATCACCTCCCTGGGATGCTTGGTAGCCTTGACTGTACACACGTCAGATGGAAAAATTGTCCTAGACATTTGAGAGGGCAATATACGAGAGGTGACTATGGTGTTCCTACTATTATGCTTGAAGTCACGGCGTCACAAGATATGTGGATTTGGCATGCTTTTTTGGTCCACCGGGGTCAAACAACGATATCAACGTATTGAATCAGTCTGACTTGTATCTTACAGCTCGAAATGGAACGGCGATGAGTAGTTCATTCCACGTGAATGGACGCTTTTACAAACGCGGCTACTATTTGGCAGATGGAATCTATCCTAAGTGGTCCACACTTGTTAAAGCATACCCGTATCCAAACGACCCAAAGGAAAAGAGATTTACGAAGTTACAAGAGGGAGCGAGAAAGGATGTCGAGCGAGCTTTTGGTGCTCTCAAAGGAAAATGGAAAATTCTTGATCGACCACTCAGAGCTATGACCAAAGCGAAAATTGCCAATCAGGTTCATGCGTGTGTTATTTTGCATAATATGGTTATAAAACGCGAGGGGAGGGCAATCTCACCGGTTCATATAATGGATCCGCCGGTCCAGCCAGTGTTCGACGACAGTGTGGTAGCGGAGTTACTAGACGAATTTCTCCATGACCGTCTTCGATATGATCTCACGGAGCACGTAGCACATGAAGACTTGCCGCATCTCGATGATTAATGGCTTTTTTTATTTTAATCTAGTTATTTTTAAGTATTATGTTATGTTTTTTTTTTTTTAAAGTATTATGTAATGTTTTTTTATTTTTAATTAAATGGTATGTTTTTATTATAAATATTGTATGTGATTTTATGTATTTAAAAAAAAAAAAAAAAAAATGAATTCGGGTACTAGGGTACCACTCCCACTAGTTAGGCTAGTGTTAGGGTAGTATTGGGGTAGTTTTGAGTTGGAAGGTTTTTATTGGATAGAGGTGATGTGGCACCCTCAGAGTATTAGGGTATGAAACTTCCACTCCCTCCTCCCTAATACCGTATGTTTTAGGCCCTTTTTTCTGGGACAAGTTATTAGCAGTCTTTTTTCTACAATTATAATTTTGTTTATATCAAAAAACTAAAAATTTACTGAACAGACAATATAAAATTTAATAAGTCAAACGCTTAAAATTGTCAAAAATATGAAACAGAAACAGACAAAAAACTATGTTGTACACTTGTATTGAAGAAAAAGGGGGAAACAAAAAGCATCTTTGACCAAAACTCATCTTATGTCACATCACAAAGGGTTTTGTATACTATGACCCCCCTTTTTATTCATAGGTATTTTTAGAAGAAATGCTAAACATTCTTACAAATGTGTCTAATCACAAGATGCTGACACTTGTCATAACTGAAGGTTTTGATGAAGAGAGTGAATTAGTGAGAATAAAACTATATAATATTATTAGGAATGTTTTGTGGTTTATAATAACTATTTATGTGGGTCCCCGTCCAAACATGCAATTTTATGTCAACTACAAGGACCATTTATGTAATAAAAAATCACAAGAAGACAAATTTTAACCAATGCCCTTAGGGCATTGGTTAGACATTCCCAATATTATTATGTGTGTAAGATGATTTGTAAGGCTAGATGGCAAGACACAACACCACTCACCTTACACATCAGCATCACGTCATATTTCTCTCCTCTCACTTCCACTCACTTTTTCATATGCAAGGTACTCACTTTCACTCACCTTATTTTTTATTTTTTTTAATACTTACAAATTCAATAAATAAAATACAGTACAAATTTAATAAATAAACAAAAATACAGTACAAATTCAAAATTCAGATTACACAAAAATAAGTTTACAAATTAAGATTACACAATTTTAATACACATTTTATATACACTATGAACAACTCACCTTAATTTGCATTGGAAACCACCAACCGCGCGTGAGTGGTGTTAGTGGGCATGGAACTCGCGAGTGACTATGGCTTAAGGTGAGTGAATCACCTCGCCTTGCCATCTACTCTAAGAGAAAATAGTAGAAGGGTGCAGCAAAACTCTATTTTTAAATGGGTTTAAAAACACATAAATATTAAGAGTCTGTACGGTGCGTCATCTCAACTTATGGTCTTCGGCGTGAGTCTATGGCACGAGATACCACATCAAAGGTCGGTTGGTGGGTTGTGGCGTCGTAGCCACCAGCCCACGCGATTTTTCTTTTTTTTTTTGTTCTTTTCTTTTATTTTAAAAGGGGTGGTTTGTTTCTTTTTTGTTTGTGTGTTGTGTTTGTGATGTGTTTGTGTGATTTTTTTTTTCTTTTTTTTTCATGTGTTTTGCAGGTTTTGGGAGGAAGAAGACGACCCAGGCTATACGAAAATTTATTAGGCCGACATTTATATGCACAACGACACGAGAAAACTATATTTTAGAAAACTGAAAACAAAATATATATGCACAACGACACGGGAAAACTGGTGTTATGTCAGGGAGGGGTGTTTTGATGCCATAGCTAAAACTAGTGTTATAGGAAAAAAGTGTTGAGGTAGCACTACTTTTTTCCTTGGCACCACCCCACAACACCAACTGTACTTAGCGCTCTAAGAAATGCTATAAGTTTCGACACATTATAAATGGATCAGACTTATAATTATACGTGTTAGCAAGCCTAATACGGGTCAAGGAAGCCTTGTATTACAATAAAGGTTAACAAAAACAAGCCCTACCTACTAGGCACCATCTAAGGGGGATCACACACCCCTCTAATGGTAAGCATTCAGCTCTATGGTATGCTACACTTATGAGGATGTTACTTTTTTTATCAAACAAAAGCTTCTAACAGCCAGGATAACTCATATGTACTATTTCTACAAATATGCAATGACAAATCCATCACTTTTCTTACAAAGTGCCACATTTAACTAAATTTTCATACAAGCAAGCATGTACTCGAACGTAAATTAGCCTTTATGAACATGCTCATGAACAAAAGGTACCTACGGATCATAAAGCAGGGAATACACCCGACGACGTCTTGGATACGGTTTCATCGCACAAGCCTATTCCAAGGTACACATACTGATGCAGGTTTTCCGAACATAACTTAATATTTCTAAGTCTCGTCTACCTAAGGTCTACCTATTGCACTAACGAGCAGTGGACCTTATCGTGCGTAGTATAGAAGATGGTAAAGACAAGGTCGTTCACAAGAGCTATGTAGATGAGGATCCTATTAAGTCTAATTGTCACGGTTTTCAAAGGTTTTAAGATTGAAATGATTAATTAAACTAAAGATAAGAAATGTGTGCTAACCTAATTATTCATCCTATCATGTAATGTATATGTTTTCTAATTACTTCCTATTGATTCAAGTGGGGGTTTAAGTCTCTATGACAACATTTGGTCAATTCGTCATAACCAATCGACAAAGGTTCCTACCCGACGTCAAAGGCCTACCCTTTGGGGAGTCGAGCGTGTTAAGCAACCTAAGCCAAGTCATTAAGTACCCTACATGTAAGATTCGAAACAATGTGTGCCCGGGCGCTAGCATCTTAAACACACGTCCCTAACTTCTTAAGTTCATTGATGTGCAGGTTCGGGGTCGAAAAGACTTTCTTTTCTACGAGCAAGTTTTACAGCTCTTTGGGTGGTGTACCTAATCGTTGTAGTGTAGTATGGGGTAAGCCTAGGGGGTTGATCGTTCTCTAGGAAAATAGAGATGCTATGAAGAGATGTATGATGAGAAGATAAGGTTGAGGGAGATTCTTTTTGGTCTTTTATGGTTTTTTGAAAGCAAGGTAAATATCTCGGGGTATAAGAGTGGGAGGTGGTACTTCCACCAATTTTAACTACTTTTTAATTAAACTAATTACTACTTAAACTAAGGATAGATTATGCTAATGTAGGTGTGCTCTTATGATGATTAAAAATGTGTTTACTTAGATGTTGTTACTCCTTAGTTATATCTTATTGGTCGGTTAAATTGTCAAATCCTCATCTTAATTGGTGCGTGGTATTCCGTTTGGTCATAGGGGTGCCTAATTCCCTAATTCTATGAATTGTAACTCTACTCTAGACCATCCGGGATCGCCAAGTACCTAAGTATCTCCCTCAAATACTCTATTATCAACAAGTTACAACTCACGTAATAAACACAACGATGGCCTAGGTGCACTCCTAAAGAAGAAGCCAGTTTTCCTTACTCTAGCATCAACCAATTAAGACAAGAGACAAACTAACAATAATTAACAACTATGTTTCATAGATCTAAGCAAACACAAGGATAATTTAGCTACTCATGGTAAACAAGCAAGCATACACACATACAATTAAACATAGGGTAGACATAATGATAATATGGATTAACAAACTTATCTTATAATGTAAAAAAGGGTCTGGAGCCCTAAAATACTATCCAAGTCAGACTACAACTGAATTAGAGTTTGCTCTCCAAAGTTCTACCTCTCTAAATGTAGAAAAATCGAATTCTATATAAAGATTTACAAATGCGACGGCGTCACCTTTTGCTAGTGACGCCGTCAGGTCGCCGTCATTAGGGTTTCGTATGGGCCAAGTCATCGTTGGGATGGCGTCAGTTGATAAGTGTGACGCCGTCATTCTTCATGAAGGACGTTGTTTGAGATTGGTTCTTGGGTGTTTGGTGTAGAAAGTCAAGGAGACACCTTCCAGAGTTTAGGCGTGACGCCGTCAGGTTGTAGAACCAAAATTCCACCTGAGCCGTCGCGTGTAATTTGATCAAAACTCTTATATAAGGACGGCGTCGACCTTTGATTGGGACGCCGTCGGGCTTGAAAATCTGCTTGAGTATTGACTTTGTCGTTTTCTTCATGTTTTCGCTCCTTTTCGTCCAAATATGCTTGATTCCAGCATTTGGCTTTCAAAAGACCTAAAATATGAAAATGAACGATTTTAAGTAGTAACGGATATAAAATGTGTCGATTTAGGGATTAAATGACTCCCTAAAAATGTATGTTTTGAATCCTTATCATTCATCATTTCGAACGGTGATTTATTGGTCAATTCGCACAAGAGATATTTGATAGTCTTTTGGTTAATTCTTACCAAGCCTCTCTGCCTACTTACTTAGGGTTAGTTGGTCAATTCCCCTAAGCAATTAGATACGACCGCAATTCAAAACTACCGAAGCTAGGGTAACTACCATCGAACTATGCATGCATACACTAGGAACAATTATAGAAACATGAAAACAAAAACAATACAATCAAGGAATCATAACTAGGCTAGCACCAAGAGTGCTTAGCCGATCATATTAAAAGATACAATAAATTCAATGTATAACATGATTAATGAAAACATGAATTAAAGTGAAAAGTAGTAGTAATCGCTAAAGCTTGTCAATTTGGTGTGATTCCTCCATTGGAGATGGCTCTGTATGCTTGGTATGATCTACCTTTGGATCCCTCTTCACGTTCACTGCCTTTGTGTTGTGAGTGAATGATGTAAAATGCATATTTTAGGGTTTGTATTTATAGGCCTGATCATACTTATGGCGTAACTTAAATTGAGAGTTACGTCGTAACTTAGTTATCATCTAAACAGAAAGCTCGTAGTGGTGATTACGGCGTAACCTAAGGAATAGTTATGCTATTATAGTAGCTCCGTTGTAATTTTGTAGATAGTTACGCCGTATCTTTAATACCTTCTAAACAGAAGGTTGTTACATCATAATGCATGTGAGGAGGTTACGGCGTAGTTGATGGAGGCGCGAAATTCTTCATGACCTAGATGGTTATGGCGTAACTTAAGTTGAGAGTTGTGCCGTAACTGCAGTTGAGTAGGTCTCTGTAACAAAATCCCAGATATGGCGTAATTGAGAATATGATTTACACCGTAGCTTTTTCAAATATAGCATACTAAGGTAAAACCGTTAAGAAAATCTCCAAATCCGCGTCTCTAAGCTCTAATGCTCATATTTTATCTGGAAACAAAATATAAAGGAATAAGAGTATATATCCATATAAATGACAAAAATATGAGCATAAACGGGGGAAATTGACACTTAAAAGTCAGGATTATTTGATGTTATCAAATATCCCTCCACTTGAACTCTACTTACCCTCAAGTAGACCTTATTAGAATAATTTCTAAAAAGATATCCCCCAAATACCTGGAAGATATGAGTTTAAAAATTCCTTATGCTAGAATAAATCAAAGCCGTATACCTCACGAAATGGGAACAAACACTCATATTCTCTCTTCTAGTCTAAGTGTCAATTTTGGGGTGATCACTCAAAGCACAGTCATGGCATGTATTCTATCATAAGTTTGGCAGTTACATAAATCTCCACCACTAGAGTTAAGGATTAAACAATCTTTGAAGGCAATATGAGTGAATACAATATGAGGTTAAGGGTGAAGTGTCATTACTAACGTGTCACGGCAAAGTGGAAAAAATCAATGATACATGACCAAATCTATGGCCAAGACACCAAATATTGCTTGCTTCATCACCTAGACACGCTTCATGATTAAAATGGTAGGATAAGACACGGGAACTAATTGGTGTAAAATAAAAATAATAACAAAACAAATAGTCTTTACCTATCACCAAGTTGTCATCGCCCACCGTCCATCCAAAGTTCAAGCTTCAAGATGAAGAAACCAGATCATGATGTATCAAGTAAATGTGCCATTAGTAGACATTGATAGGCACATCACCTGTTCTTCAAACTGTTGGTGTAATAACATCACCAACTTAAATCTTCAAATGTGAACGAGGTGGCCTCCTCGATGCTAATATCTACTAAGCTCATAACATAGTGTTTATACATTGCACTTAATAACATAAACTAATAATAATAATATTAATTAATTTATTTAGTTATTTATTATTATTATTATTATTATTATTATTATTATTATTATTATTATCATAACTTTTTTTATATAACTATTACAAATAAAAAGATAAACATCCCCCCACTTGAGATAGACATAAATGGAGAATATCGGGGGTCTTCGATGATCTTCAAATGTAAGTCTATGACGAAAGCGTGATTCCCGAACCTCTCAACTCAAACCTCGAACTTGGGAAAACAGTGACTTCCCGACCATAAATTAAGACTACACGGTAGGCTAAGGCGAATAGGTGTAACGATACAAACATAATAAGGGTATGAAATGAAAAGAATGGCTATAAAGGGTGTATCTTGAGGTATCTTGCACTAAAGGTGAGTGCAACAAATGGGTTTAACATGGGGGTCGACTAGTCGAGGAGACTAATCGATAAACACACATATATAGGCTATTTGGGTGATAATCCAAAAATATTGCCTTCTCAAATTGATTATTTCATGTATATCAAGCTAACTCGACGCAACTCGTTTATGGTCTCGAAATGATGCCAATGCCAAGTTATAAAGTTTACAAGCTATCGGCACACTTATAATTTGGTGGATTTGGGTAAATAAGTGGAAACCGATAAGGCTAATCTCACCATGGAATAACAAAGGTTATAGTGTGCTAGGCTAAGATCTAATCTAGTTAGGTTAAGAAAAACATGTCAAAAGTTTAAAAATGACATAGTTTTTAATAAACTAGAAAAACGAGGGCAAATAAGTTCAAGTATAATTACTACTCCCATCCCCCCACTTGAGATGTATAAAGTCCCTTTTGTACTAAGCATTAAATGAAGGTGAAGAGAAAGTAGAATTGGAGCGAGAACTTCTCTGAAATTTGCTCCTAAAAAGAGAAGTCCCACGAAGAAAATCATGCATTCGTTAAGTATCCATGAGAAAACTTTGATCCCAGAAATCACAGCTAACAAACAAGCATAATTCTTTAAAAAAAAAAAAAAAAAAAAACAACTAACACACTTTCGTAGGAATCACGGTTGCATTTAGCATATGCAATAAGCCTTTTAAACCACTTGGTGTCCCAAGTGGACGAGTGTACTCTTGCGAGGGCTTACAGCGAACATACCCACAAAGTTCATTTATAACTAATACAAGGTTATTGTGCTAATATTAGAAATTAAAATTGCACAGCATGATAAATTACGACATAACTACAATAATGAGTTACGCCGTAATTGGTTTGAACGTGGAAATCATCTACAGAAGATTGTTACGGCGTAGTAAGGGATGGAAGTTATGTCGTAACTGGTTGAAACTTGGAGTGTATTGCTACAGTAGAGCGGTTACAGCGTAACCATTGATAAAGTTACGCCATAACTCATGGACGGAGCATAAGTAAGGCAGGGTGGGGTTGTGGCCCCCCCAAACCTTTGACCTTCAAATGTAAATTTCATTATTTTCATCCTACAAACAAACTAAAATAAGAACACTTTTAAAGATTGACCCCTCCAAAATAGGGTTAATAACCTTTTAAAGCACTATACTTGTCAAGAGTGGTAGTTCTGCGTAGCGAACTAAAAAAATAACTCTTTTAGACATTAATGTTGACATTTTTGTCTTTCTTTAAGTATTATGACCATTTTACCCTTTCTAAATTTTTTCGAAATACTTTTTTTATCGAAATTTTTTTTCCAAAATATTGTTTTTGAATTTTTTATTTCGCCATACTTTTTTTTTGAAATTTCTGATTTTTTTTTTGAATTTCTTTAATTCCTGCAAATATTTTAAAAGCACAAAACCCAACAAAAAATGAAAATAAAACAGAAAAGAGGAAATGGATAATTCGGGTTGTTTCCTGAAAGAGCATTTTTCTTTATTAACAAGCCTTTAAGTTGGACTCAAATCCATGGGGCTTTATGGGGGTCTTCGGACTTGGTCGGCCTTAATCATTTTCTTATTAGAGGAAGACTGGTCCCAAACAGTTGGAGGTATGAATGGAGTCATGCAATATTGAGTTTCTCGCAAAAAATTAGACTTGGGCCATTCATAATGAAATTTAGCTTTGGCTTCCCATTTTAATTTAACTTTTCCAAATTTTAATTTGATGCAGTTCTTAAATGAAATCCCTTGGTATCCGACTTCTATTCTCTTTTCTTCATTAAAACATGCCTACTCGTTACATTTGAGCAAGTTTGGCTTAGGGAATTCTCCTCCATTACACACCTTGAGATGGGGATCACACGTAGGCTAAGCTAGAGTAGTTCCTCCTGACATTATAATTGCCTGTTCACAAAAGTGAATAGTCCATTCTTTATTTTTAAACCAATCGGCCATAATATGGTGTTCCCGGAACCAATTTTCCTTAATTATTTTCTCCTTTTCAAACCACCACCAAACAGTTGCCTCCTTTTTCATCCGTTTCACAAAGAATTGGCACCCTCCATTGCAACGTTCAATAAACGGAGAACATGTTGGCAAAGTTAATTTCGAGCCCTCTATCATAGTAGTCATAGGAGTAAAACAATGCAGCTTTCCTGTTACGACAGTAACTCCACTTTTATCCATTTCCCAGGTGAAATCCGATCTTCCTCGTCATCCCGCCAAGAAGATTCATTGATACTGTAGCTATCATTAGACTCTGTTTCTTGCGTATGACAAATATATGAAGGAGTAAAAACATCATTAGAACTGTCAAGTAAAATAGCTGGCTCCTCCTCAGTAACTAAGTCTGCCATGCACGAGCTCACTACTTCTTCTGGTTCTTGACAAAGATTATTGTCCACATGTAAACACCACCCTATCATGATTGTATCCCAATGAAAGCTCTTCTTCAAAGACCTTGATTCGGGCGCGTGAGGTAGTAAGAAAAAGTCTTCCAAGAATTAAATGCTTTCTAGTGGTGTTTGCTATATCAATAACCACAAAGTCTGAAGGAAAGAGAAACTTATCGACCGTAACCAATACATTACCCGCAATTCCAATCGGATTTGCCTTAGTCATATCTTCCATTTCAATCACCATTGTTGTATTCCTAAGATTAGTTAATCTAAGTTTTAGAAATATTGAAAGTGGCATAACGTTCACACTGGACCCAAGATCGGCTAATGCCGATAGATCAAGATTACGAATGGAGCATGGAAGAACGAAGCTATCCGTGTTAATCTCTTTCTTCGGCAATTGGCTAGGCATTTCATTTGCCTTAGTTCTCTCCAACTTCGGCTCGATATTTGTTCCCTGGTTACGCCATAACTCATCGCTAGAGTTACAGCGTAATTGGTTGTTGTCGTCCAATCCAGCTTCAAACTCCTGCTTAGTAACAGAAGCATGAAAATTATAGGTTGATTCATTAACCTCGTCGTCCGTAAAGATGGCCTTGCAAGCTACCATAGGTTTACTTCCTTTAGGTTCAGTATTACTTCTTTTCAACTCTTTACTAAGCTTTTCAACCATTGCCTCTAGGTTTTTTAAAGATTCGTCATGGGTAGAGAGGCTTTTGTTCGTACTTTCTTGGAAGCTTTTCAACCATTCATCCTGCTCTTTTTGCCTTTTGGTAGAGTCTTCAAGGTGTTTGTTAATAGCATCCTCAAGACTATGGCTTCTTTCCCCATAAGGTCCACAATTGTAATAACCCGGAGGTCCTCCACGATATCCATTACCATTTCCAATTGATCCTTGGAAAGGTCTATTGGCTTCACCATACTTGACCTTTTCAATTTGTCTATCTTCATCATTAAGAGGGCAATTTTTTGCAAGATGAGTTCCAACACATGTTTCACATCCAACTTGAATTACATGCACACTTTCAATAAGATTGAGCATATCACGGCCAAGAGTGTCTAGTTTGTTGGTGATAGCAGCAATATCATCCAAATGTTCACCTAAACTTCTATGGTTTCCTCCTTCATGCCAATTTTAAGAGTGGGTGGCCATGTTTTGTATAGCTTCAAAAGCAAGAGTAGGTGTCATTCTAGGGATCGGCCCATAAGAATCGAGCATTTTCCTTGTAGCAATTCCAATACCCTTGTAGAAAATGCTGACCTTTTGTTGATTATTGAGGTCATGAGTAGGGCATTTATATAACAGGTCATTATACCTATCCCCAGCTTGGTATAATGTTTCACCGTCTTCTTGTCTAAAATTGTGGATTTCTTCTAACTATTTTGCCGTTCTTGTGGGAGGGCAAAATCTTTGAATGAAAGCTCTTTTGAGAAGATTCCACGTGTCAATGGTCCCAATGGAAAGTCTATCAACACGTCGTTAAGCTAATCCCGTGAGTGTCACAGGGAATACTCTAAGCATGACCGCATCTTGAGAAACACCCGGGATGTTGAAGAGGCTTGTGATGTACAAAACATTTTCAATATGCTCGTAAGCATCTCCGTTCTTACTTCTGGAAAAAGGGTTAGCACGCAGCTCCCTCATAAACTGGTCCTTGATCTCGAATCGGACCTCTGCTCCAATAGCCGACCTAACAAGCCCTGGCCCTTGCTCATCCTGAGTCATAGCAAGGTACTCCTCGAGAGTGAGGTTATCGATGTCCACAACCGCCATGGTACCTGAAACTTAAAGAAGAACGTGAGAAATCAAAAATTAAATAAACAAAAACAAAAAATAAAAGACTTAAGAAAAATCATAATATAGCTCCCCGGCAGCGGCGCCAAAATTCTTATGCATGTTTTCCAACCAGGATTTAATATTTATAAGTCTCGTCTACCTAAGGTCTACCTATTCCACTAACGAGCAATGAACCCGATCGTGCGTTGTATAGAATATGGTAAAGCCGAGGTCGTTCCCAAGAGATATGTAGATGAGGATCCTGTTAAGTCTAACTGTTACAGTTTTAAAAGGTTTTAAAATTGAAATGATTAATTAAATTAAAGACAAGAAACAAATAACGAAAATTAAATTGAGGTTGTGAGCAATGGTGATAAAGTTTGCTAACCTAATTATTCATCCTATCATATAATGTATATGGTTTCTAATAACTTCCTATTGATTAAAGTGGGGGTTTAAGTCGCTATGACAACATTTGATCAATTGTCATAATCTATCGACAAAGGTTCTTACCCGACGTCAAAGGCCTACCATTTGGAGAGTCGAGGGTCTTAAGCAACCTAAGACAAGTCATTAAGTACCCTACATGCAAGATTCGAAATAATGTGTGCCCAGTCACTAGCATCTTAGACACACATCCCTAACTTCTTAAGTTCATCCTTTCGAATGGTGATCCTTTGGTCAATTCGCACAAGAGGGATTTGATAGTCTTTTTTCCAATTCTTAGCAAGCCTCTCTACCTACTTACTTAGGGTCAGTTGGTCAATTCTCCTAAGCAATTAGATACGACCGCAATTCAAAACTACCGAAGCTAGGGTAACTACCATTGAACTATGCATGCATACACTAGGAACAATAATAGAAGCATGAAAACACAAACAATACAATCAAGGAATCATAACTAGGCTAGCACCAAAGGTGCTTAGCCGATCATATTAAAAGACACAATAAATTCAATGTATAACATGATTAATGAAAACATGAATTAAAGTGAAAAGTAGTAATCGCTAAAGCTTATCGGTATGGTGTGATTCCTTCCTTGGAGATGGCTCCATATGCTTGGTATGATCTACCCTTGGACCCTTCTTCACGTTCTATGCCTTTGTTGTAACAATTCGCATTTTCGGGTTTTTACTATTCTTCCTCGAATTTTCACTATTCACTATTACTATTCATATTCACTATTCATTTTTACTATTCATCGTATTTTGGGTCATTATTTAAACTCAAACTTTTTCCCAAAAAATTACTATTCACGAGTTACTATTCACCATATTTTTTTATTATTTACTAATTTTGCGTAAATTGAACAAGTAAATACCTTTACATGATTTTCATGCATAAACAATGTACTCTGTACTCGTAATATATAAATATCTAGTTACTATTTATAAATATCTATATATTTTTAAAAATATCTAAACACTATTCATCAAAATATCTAAACACTATTCATCAAAATATCTAAACACTATTCATCAAAATATCTAGATATTTTCAGATATTTTCCCTATAAATAGAAAGAAAACTAGTTCATTATTTACACAGAAAAACACACAAAACCCCCTCCTCCTCCTTGATGTTGCCACCCTCAACTCTCCATACTTGATTTTCAGGCTCTGAGTTATACACATAAGTTGAAGGCATGATTATTCTCTACGTAAAAATTAAGTTTATTTTGTATTTCCGCGGTTGGATTAAGAGCTACACAATGGTGGATAGGAGTTGTGGTTCTCAGAAATTTCTTGAAACTTTGGCAAGGATAGATCGACTAATTCTAAGGATGGGTTTTTATTATGGGAGCAGTTAGGATAGTTTTGGGGTTGATATGAGGCGATTTAGAGGTTTTTATAGTTTAGGAAATGGATTTTTGAATTTAGATGCGGAAGCGCTGCCCAATTTGCTAGTATCATTCATCGGTTATTATCATGTGAGTTTCGTAGCCCCTACTTTTACTCGTTTAACCATCTTACAAACTCTTTGGGGGAGATACATGCTCAACTACTTGCTTTTACAAATACAAATACTCAAAATATTTACACTTTTATGCTACGCTATACTTTTTATATTTAATTGCATAATACTTGATTGCATACATACATGATTATGATATACTTATTTGCGTTATTCTTGAATGTATTATACTTATTTGCGTTATTCAATTCAGTAGCTCCAAATTAAGTTGTTGGATGACCATTAATTTAGTGGCTCCAAATTAAGTTGTTGGAAGGCTATTAAATTAGATACATATACAAGTGGCTCCAAATTAAATTGTTGGAAGTCCATTAATTTAGTAGCTCCAAATTAAGTTGTTGGAAGGCTATTAAATTAGATACATCCCAAATTAAGTTGTTGGAAGACCCTTGTGGTGACATTTATACTTCTTACTACTATGATACATACACACATGATTAAAATACTATTTTTAGCAGTGGGTTGTAAACACACAGGTTGCAAGTTTTGTATGGGCGGGATTTACAACTGAGTGAATTTACAATGCCTTTGTTGTGTGAACATTCTTTAAAGGCTTTTCAACTTATTCAAAACAAACTCTATGAACTCGCCAACCTTTGTGTTGACACTTTAAGCATGTTTATCTCAGGTTATAAGGTGATAGCTAGAGTTTGAAGCATAGAGTCGCACGACATATTTTGAAGACATATGCTTTTATCATTTACCATTCGAAACATTTTGTAAACATTTATATGTTATACTTTGGGACCTCATGTTTGTACTCTGAATTTATCAATCGAATGGTAGCTTTTCAAAACTTCTCATTTAGAGGTCGTTTTCTATAACTTGTACTTTGTATTATGAAGTAGCACCCCAGTGACACAATCTTCCGCTGCGATATTTTGGGGGTGTTACATTTGTGTTGCACGTGAATGATGTAAAATGCATATTTTAGGGTTTGTATTTATAGGCCTGATCATAGTTATGCCGTAACTTAAGTTGAGAGTTACGCCGTAACTTAGTTATCATCTAAACAGAAAGCTCGTAGTGTTGATTACAGCGTAACCTAATGAACAATTACGACGTAATAGTAGCTCCACTGTCATTTTTTAAATAGTTATGTCATATCTTGAATACCTTTTAAACAGAAGGTGGTTATGTCGTAATGCATGTGAGGAGGTTACGGCGTAGTTGACAGAGGTGCAAAATTCTTCAAGACCTAGATGGTTACGGCGTAACTTAAGTTGAGTGTTACGCCGTAACTGCAGTTGAGTTGGTCTCTGTAACAAAATCCCAGCTACGGCGTAATTGAGAATATGAGTTACGCCGTAACTTCATCAAAGATAGTATACTAAGGTAAAACCATTAAGAAAATCTCCAAATCCGCGTCTCTAAGCTGCAACACTCATAATTTACCTGAAAACGAAATATAAAGGAATAAGAGTATATAATCCATATAAAATGTGGAAAACTAAAAGGGGGGTTGAATAGTTTTGCCGATTTTTCGTTAGTTTCAAAAACTTTAGATTCGATATTATGTGAATTCTTATGGATGGATAAAAAGTATAAAGCAATAAGTAAATAATGAAAGCGAGTAAAGTAAATGATAGAAATGACACAACCGATTTATAGTGGTTTGGTGATGCGCGCAAAACCGTCAAGTTCTTTCACGCAAGCGTAAGAAAACTTAAAACAGCTTAAGCACGAAATCAATGAAGATCTGAGGAGTATAGTGTTTCCCCGGGTCGTTATGTCCCAGCGAGCTATGCAATGGATTATCAAACGTTTAGTGATCGCGAGATTTGAACGGGAAAAAGGATTTGATTTATATTATAACTACAGAAAAAGCCAACAAATTAAAACGGCTTAAATGCAAATTAAAGGAAATTAAAAAGATAAAATCTATTAAATAAACGCTATCACTATAATTAAATTGATGTTTTTGTTTTTATGATTTTACGAAACTGAAATTAAAATCTACGCGACGTACAAAATAAAAAGTGAAACTAAAGCAATATTAACCCTAAAAATATGAAAATGATGTTTTTACAAACCTAATGATATAAGAAAATATTTAGAAAAAGAAAATTATTTTTAAAACTAATTATCTAATTAAAAACTATTTTTAACTATTAATTAATTACCTAAAATACAAGAAAATAGGAAATTAGGCTAGAAAAATAAGATTAAGACTTGGAAAAGTCTAAAATATCAAAATAGACTTTTCAAAACTATTTTTGTATTTTTGTGATTATTTATCTATTTTCTGTGAATTTTAAACTATTAAAAACTAATTTAATTACTAAAAATTACCAAATGAACTATGAAAAATATGGAAAATTACTTTTTATACTTTTTATATTTATCTAAGCCTAAGAAAAATGAAAACTTATTTTTTTGAACCTTTTCTGAATTTTTTTTATTAAATGCTATTTAAAAATGCCTAAAAACTACTTAAAATCAAGAAAAATAGCAAAACAGCTGAGAAAAATCTGAAAATTTCAGGGAAACTCCAAAATAATATTAAGAAGCTATGAAAATTGGAAAAACAAGTGCTTGTGTACAAGATTATGGAACTGATGTGAGAGTGCTTATCTAAATAAGCACTAAATAAGCCAAATGATTAAGACAAGCCACCAACTGTTAACAGAAGTTAAGATACACTAAATATGACCAAATGAAGCTTAAACAAACAGGCTACAATCACTGATTAACAAGATAACTCAGACTTGAAGATATTGATTTTAAGCTAAAAACAGTTTTTAGTGCTAACTTGCAGTCAACAAATAAGCACCCAATTAAGCTACAAACCTGAAACCAATTATCAAGACTTAAACTAGATCTAGGAAGCTACTTGTAACCAAAATACTAGACCTCAACAAGCTTATACAAGCTCTGTGCAAGCTTGTTTACAAACTGTGAAAACCACTCAGTGTTAACTGAGTTGGTGCAGGGCACCTAGGGCCTGTTTTGAGCTTATGCACAGGTTAATCCAGAGGGCTTAAGCTAAAACCAGAAGTGAGGTCCTATAGACCTCCTAGTATACTACTTATAACCAAAAATTCAGACCTTGAAAACCTTTAATGGACCCTGTGCAGATGCTGCAACATCTGCTCAAACCCCATTTTTTTGCATTTTGACTTTTTGAAAACCAGTTAACAGTTGACTTTGGTGAAGTTTAGACCTAATTCAATGACTGATATTGATGTGTTATGATGTTATGAGACTACCACAAGCTAACTTTATGATTTTTTAGCACAAAACAAGAATTTGCTTATCAAAATTTCTAACAGTTGAACCTTATGAGACAGATTAAAGAAGTTTTGACTTAGGTTGTTTTGCAGGCACAAGTTGAGACAGATTAGAGCTCAAATGAGCTAAACAAACCCCTAGCAACAGAAGTCTAGCACTGAGATCATTTCTATCACAGTTATATCAGCTATGCCAAACACACCCTTTTAAACTGTTATGCTAATTGAAACTAGGCTAGCACTTAAACAAGTACAGATTATGATCAAATTGACTAATGCTAACTTAAACACTGCTATTAAAACAAGTTTCTACTACTGAATTCCACTGAAAAAGATTATGCTAAAAATAAGCTTGAACTTACAATTGGTCCAATGACCACTATGGCCTGCCAACTGTGAAATAAAGAACTCTAACCTATCCAATTCAACCCCAAGCTTCCATTTCAACCCATTTCCAATGCTGAATCAACCCAGATCATTTCTGCACCCATTCTTGCTCCAATTTTTGACTTTGGTTGACCAAGTTTCACTTTTGCTCAATACTTAAACACAAGCTTATAAAAAGCTATGATAAGCTAATATAACTTGTTTTAACTAGGAAAGAAGCTAATTGAAGCTTGATATTCAAAGTTTGAAATTAAGATATCCAACAGTTATCAATAAAATTGAAGTCATGAACATAAACTGAATTTGAGATTTAAAAGAGTTGCATTACATTAAAACTACTATCCTTGATACAAAACAACTGGAAATTTCAAATAAGAGCTATCTAAGAAAAATTAAACTTCAAAACGACATACATATTTAAAAAACTAAAACTAACTATCTTCCTCCTTGCTTCTCTCCTCCTTTTATGCATAAAATCTGCTCTCCACGTGTCTCTGAGCAAATCCCAACACAAACCTGGGCCCTTGGATGTCTTTTGAGCAATATTGGCCATAGGATGAATTTGGCGGGAAAATCTGGTTTGGATATCAGGGACAGGGGAAAGGTGTGCATTTAATGAGGTTGTAAGGTTGGTGAGGAGGGGGGAGACAAATGGTGGTGTAGGGTGGTTCTAGGTGGGTAGAGGTGGTAGCAGACAGATGTGTCGGGGGGACAGGGAAAGGCTTTTAGGGGCGGGTTTTGTTTATTTTAAACTTTGGGTTTGGGTTGTCAGGTTGGGGGTTTAGACCGGGTCAAGGGTATACGGATTGGGCCAAAGGAGTTTGTTGTTGGGCTTGGGATAATTAGTTAGGGTCCGGTTGGTTTGGCTTAGTAACACATAAGGACCACAAATGTAATATCTCAAAACCAAAGGACCAAACATGAAAATTATGAAGAGTAGTCAAAGGGTTTTTATTGCCAACTTTACTAATCCAAGGGTTGATTTTGATATTTTTGAAAATTTCCAAGGACTAGTTTTGACCAATTTGGATTTTCAGGGACTAAATTGTAATTTTCTCAAAACTTTTAGATTTTCCACCAAAGGACTAAATATGACAATTTGTGATTTTAAAAAGACCTTTGGTGACTTTTCTTTTGAAATTTTGGCTCAGGGACTATTTTTGACAATTTTATAAACTTGGGGGACTAAAACTGCAATTTTTGCAAATTTGATATGTTTTTCATCTGATTTTGATATTTTTGCATTTAAAACACATAAAACACTGATTTGTGATATTTTGATCATTTTGATGTGTTTCTGAGTGTTTTCAGATGATTTTGCAGTTTATTTTGTATAAAAATGATGAGTATTTACACACTCATCAATCCCCCACACTGAGATATTGCTAGTCCCTAGCAATGATTTGAGAAAACATAATGGATTTTAATCTCTTTACCAAAAGCCATTACTTCTGGAGTAGCCAAATGTTTCAGTTCAAGTAAGAACCATGGTACACCGATAACCATGTGATTTTGAGCAAACCACCAGCTTTCAACGGATTTGATTTTGTCTTTACCAGAAGCCGTACCCTTCTGGACTAGCCAACTCTCAGATAAATTATCAACATTATCTTTGGTGAGCTGATTACCAATTATGGTTTTTCCACTGCCTTTACCACAAGCCATAATCTTGCGGGCTAGCCAACTCTTCACTTTTTAGGATATGGTGAGTTGAATACCATACAATTTTGGGCAAATTGCAAGCCGTCAACGGATTTGAGATATCTTTACCAAGAGCCGTTTGCTCCTGGATTAGCCAATCCTTTTGTTTATTAGACAAGGCGGACTGATAACCAATTTAGTAAGTGTAGAACACTTACTCCAAAAAAAAATTTTGGCCAAAAACGGGGGAATTGGTATAATTATATGATAAAATTCGTGAGAATTCCCCCCCACACTTAGAAATGAATATTGCCCTCAATATTCAAAGTACCGGCTGTTATGCCGAAACTTAGAACGTAAAAGGGAAATACTACGGCCATTATTTAGAAATATATATATATATATATATATTTTTTTTTTTTTTTTTTTTTTTTAAATATGTGGGGCATCACCCCCACACTTAGGTGGTAGAAAGGGGTAAGAAGACAGAAATATGGGTGAAAACCCATATGGCATGCTACTGTTTTTGATTACCGAGTCGCTAGCTTGACTCGACCCCGAATTCATTGGTTCATGGGGAAGCAAAGTGGAAGAAACAATCTCCATCGGACTTTCATTCAAGATGTTTGGACAAACATTTGAAGCACGCGAAAGTTCCACACCGATGAGATATACATAGAACCGGCTCAAAAATGATACATGAAAATGCCGGGATCAAAGATAATGTCTTCATTCCCGAAGGAGTGAAGAACAGGAGAAGTCACGGGATAGGTGAAGAAGAGATAGAAAATCATGATAAACATCATGACTAACTCATCTTCATCTATAGGAGGATCCATAATTTCAGGATTATGAATCTCATCATTTAAGCTTATGTGATCAAGACAAATCTCGGGAGTGTCTAGATCAAAGTAGAATTTATCATACTCCCGCGGAGATATGATATGAGTGAGTTCATCTGAGAACTCTATGAAAGTGAATGAATCATATTCAGAATTGATATGAGTGGGTTCACTGGCGAACTCCTCAAAAGTAAATGATTCATGATCGAGGAGAGAATTATGAGAATGAGAAGTGGTACTGCCACTAATCTTCTCTCCCATATTATCAAAACAAGAGGCTTTCATTTCCGGAATAGAATCATCGGAAAGAGTGTCACTATCCTTAATGGGGATAGGAGATGAAATAGGTTTCTCTTTGAAAGCCTCGATTTTAGAAATGAGAAGACTGACATTCAATAATGTTGCTCGAAGAGCTTCATCTTTGATTTCAGTGTCAGTAACTTCATCATTCTCTTCTTCTAAGCTATAAAGCTCAGAAGGTGAATCTTCCACATAGACGATGTCTCCACAAGATAACGAATCATCATCATCAGAATCGGAGGACATCTCAACATGATCATTTTGGAAGACAAGAGGAGGAGGAATATCACACACATGATCAAGAATTCCCTGTGACTCTCCTGGGATTGGGACAAGGTCCTCAGCACTAGACTTTATGAATTCGTCCGATTCCTTTTCAGGAACAGTGTCAAGATGCTCGTCCCCCATAATAAGAGAGTGAGTGTGAATCTCGGGTGTGATAGCAGTTGTTTGAGATGGAATCTCAACTGCTGGAATATCAACTGACTGAGGGGGTTGAGAAATATTACTTTTAAAAGGATAAAAACCCTCCTCGTCATCGTCATAAAGTGCTGCCTTGAGAAATTGGGAACGCCTTAGAGCTGCTTGCTCTAGGATAAATAATTCTTCCCTAGATTTGCGAGCTTCTCGTTCTTCGGCCAGCAATTCTCCTATGGTCTTTTCACCACTCACTTGATTCTTAAAATTACTCATCATATCATCAAGTGTTTTCATTGCGGTTTCAAGATCCTGGGAGATTTCATGAGACAACGGCTCAGATGGAGTTTGAACCGTATAGTGCTGTGGAGGTTGGGAATTTTCAAACATGTAAGAGTCATGATTGTTACAAGGAACTGGGTTCCCTATTTGACAATCATAGCTGAAATGGGGACCTCCACAGTACTCACAACAGTAAAACTGTTGAGTCTGGACAGGTGAACTATATGGATATTGGTCATAACCAAAACTCTGAGCATCACTGGAAAATTGTTCATAGACAAACGTGTTTCCGGATTGACACTCAAATCCTTGGTGAGGACCTCCACAAAATTCACAACAGATATGTTGGTTATATGATGAGAAGTCGGGCTGTGGTGGGTAATTGGAAAAGTTTGAGGAGTCGTTAAATGAGTTCTGATTAGGATCATAATCAAATGAATTCCTGGAACCACAAAACAAACAACTCCCGTTATGGATATCATTACCACATTGTACACACGTACACCAACGACAGGGTGAACCAAAGAGAGGCTCACCACAACCAACACAAGGAATAAACGACTGCATTTGATAGTTATGAAGAGGAATCAGTTTATTCAAAGAATCATCAAAACCAACATGGTGATCCGGATGACTATCAAGTCTCGAAGAACATTCAGAAAGATCAGGAGGTGGGACAAGTGGTGTGCTCTGAGAGCTAGCAATTTCCACCACTTCCGTTATGGTCTCCGGTTCTGGTTCTTGGGAAACGTGAAGATTAGGCAAGTCATTCTTGCTAGTCACCGGTGTTTGAACGGGTTCATCGTAATCAATTCTAATTCTCGACCTTTTTTCATCGGCTTGACTTTGTTCGATTAGATTACGGGCTCTATCTTCAAAGAAAGTGTCCTCGTAATCCTCGGTGGGTGCTTGGGGTAGCTCCGACGTTTGAACTGGTTTGTCAAGATTAGAATGTATTTCAGGTTGTGGCGGGTGGTCGAAATAACTTTGAAAAGAATTTTTGATGGATAATTCGCACGAATTGCAAAATTCGCTTGAACTAGGCCCTCCACACCGCTCACACACATTTCTGACGATGAAGTTGACGAATGTCGACATAAGAATTAAACATATAGAGGATTAAGAAGAGAATCAAATGGTTGAGAGGATATGAAGAATAGAATTAAACGGCAAAAGAGGGTAAGAGAAATAGAATCAACGAATAAGAGGAATGAGAAGAATATTTTTGGTATTTTTGGATAAGAAAATATAAACATATACAGATGGATGGTATGAACAAAGAGTGAATATCCAAATCACTAATCTGCTAGACGTAAGATCATCAGCACAGCTCCCCGGCAGCGGCGCCAAAAATTTGATGCGCGCAAAACCGTCAAGTTCTTTCACGCAAGCGTAAGAAAACTTAAAACAGCTTAAGCACGAAATCAATGAAGATCTGAGGAGTATAGTGTTTCCCCGGGTCGTTATGTCCCAGCGAGCTATGCAATGGATTATCAAACGTTTAGTGATCGCGAGATTTGAACGGGAAAAAGGATTTGATTTATATTATAACTACAGAAAAAGCCAACAAATTAAAACGGCTTAAATGCAAATTAAAGGAAATTAAAAAGATAAAATCTATTAAATAAACGCTATCACTATAATTAAATTGATGTTTTTGTTTTTATGATTTTACGAAACTGAAATTAAAATCTACGCGACGTACAAAATAAAAAGTGAAACTAAAGCAATATTAACCCTAAAAATATGAAAATGATGTTTTTACAAACCTAATGATATAAGAAAATATTTAGAAAAAGAAAATTATTTTTAAAACTAATTATCTAATTAAAAACTATTTTTAACTATTAATTAATTACCTAAAATACAAGAAAATAGGAAATTAGGCTAGAAAAATAAGATTAAGACTTGGAAAAGTCTAAAATATCAAAATAGACTTTTCAAAACTATTTTTGTATTTTTGTGATTATTTATCTATTTTCTGTGAATTTTAAACTATTAAAAACTAATTTAATTACTAAAAATTACCAAATGAACTATGAAAAATATGGAAAGTTACTTTTTCTACTTTTTATATTTATCTAAGCCTAAGAAAAATGAAAACTTATTTTTTTGAACCTTTTCTGAATTTTTTGTATTAAATGCTATTTAAAAATGCCTAAAAACTACTTAAAATCAAGAAAAATAGCAAAACAGCTGAGAAAAATCTGAAAATTTCAGGGAAACTCCAAAATAATATTAAGAAGCTATGAAAATTGGAAAAACAAGTGCTTGTGTACAAGATTATGGAACTGATGTGAGAGTGCTTATTGAAATAAGCACTAAATAAGCCAAATGATTAAGACAAGCCACCAACTGTTAACAGAAGTTAAGATACACTAAATATGACCAAATGAAGCTTAAACAAACAGGCTACAATCACTGATTAACAAGATAACTCAGACTTGAAGATATTGATTTTAAGCTAAAAACAGTTTTTAGTGCTAACTTGCAGTCAACAAATAAGCACCCAATTAAGCTACAAACCTGAAACCAATTATCAAGACTTAAACTAGATCTAGGAAGCTACTTGTAACCAAAATACTAGACCTCAACAAGCTTATACAAGCTCTGTGCAAGCTTGTTTACAAACTGTGAAAACCACTCAGTGTTAACTGAGTTGGTGCAGGGCACCTAGGGCCTGTTTTGAGCTTATGCACAGGTTAATCCAGAGGGCTTAAGCTAAAACCAGAAGTGAGGTCCTATAGACCTCCTAGTAGACTACTTATAACCAAAAATTCAGACCTTGAAAACCTTTAATGGACCCTGTGCAGATGCTGCAACATCTGCTCAAACCCCATTTTTTTGCATTTTGACTTTTTGAAAACCAGTTAACAGTTGACTTTGGTGAAGTTTAGACCCAATTCAATGACTGATATTGATGTGTTATGATGTTATGAGACTACCACAAGCTAACTTTATGATTTTTTTAGCACAAAACAAGAATTTGCTTATCAAAATTTCTAACAGTTGAACCTTATGAGACAGATTAAAGAAGTTTTGACTTAGGTTGTTTTGCAGGCACAAGTTGAGACAGATTAGAGCTCAAATGAGCTAAACAAACCCCTAGCAACAGAAGTCTAGCACTGAGATCATTTCTATCACAGTTATATCAGCTATGCCAAACACACCCTTTTAAACTGTTATGCTAATTGAAACTAGGCTAGCACTTAAACAAGTACAGATTATGATCAAATTGACTAATGCTAACTTAAACACTGCTATTAAAACAAGTTTCTACTACTGAATTCCACTGAAAAAGATTATGCTAAAAATAAGCTTGAACTTACAATTGGTCCAATGACCACTATGGCCTGCCAACTGTGAAATAAAGAACTCTAACCTATCCAATTCAACCCCAAGCTTCCATTTCAACCCATTTCCAATGCTGAATCAACCCAGATCATTTCTGCACCCATTCTTGCTCCAATTTTTGACTTTGGTTGACCAAGTTTCACTTTTGCTCAATACTTAAACACAAGCTTATAAAAAGCTATGATAAGCTAATATAACTTGTTTTAACTAGGAAAGAAGCTAATTGAAGCTTGATATTCAAAGTTTGAAATTAAGATATCCAACAGTTATCAATAAAATTGAAGTCATGAACATAAACTGAATTTGAGATTTAAAAGAGTTGCATTACATTAAAACTACTATCCTTGATACAAAACAACTGGAAATTTCAAATAAGAGCTAGCTAAGAAAAATTAAACTTCAAAACGACATACATATTTAAAAAACTAAAACTAACTATCTTCCTCCTTGCTTCTCTCCTCCTTTTATGCATAAAATCTGCTCTCCACGTGTCTCTGAGCAAATCCCAACACAAACCTGGGCCCTTGGATGTATTTTGAGCAATATTGGCCATAGGATGAATTTGGCGGGAAAATCTGGTTTGGATATCAGGGACAGGGGAAAGGTGTGCATTTAATGAGGTTGTAAGGTTGGTGAGGAGGGGGGAGACAAATGGTGGTGTAGGGTGGTTCTAGGTGGGTAGAGGTGGTAGCAGACAGATGTGTCGGGGGGACAGGGAAAGGCTTTTAGGGGCGGGTTTTGTTTATTTTAAACTTTGGGTTTGGGTTGTCGGGTTGGGGGTTTAGACCGGGTCAAGGGTATACGGATTGGGCCAAAGGAGTTTGTTGTTGGGCTTGGGATAATTAGTTAGGGTCCGGTTGGTTTGGCTTAGTAACACATAAGGACCACAAATGTAATATCTCAAAACCAAAGGACCAAACATGAAAATTATGAAGAGTAGTCAAAGGGTTGTTATTGCCAACTTTACTAATCCAAGGGTTGATTTTGATATTTTTGAAAATTTCCAAGGACTAGTTTTGACCAATTTGGATTTTCAGGGACTAAATTGTAATTTTCTCAAAACTTTTAGATTTTCCACCAAAGGACTAAATATGACAATTTGTGATTTTAAAAAGACCTTTGGTGACTTTTCTTTTGAAATTTTGGCTCAGGGACTATTTTTGACAATTTTATAAACTTGGGGGACTAAAACTGCAATTTTTGCAAATTTGATATGTTTTTCATCTGATTTTGATATTTTTGCATTTAAAACACATAAAACACTGATTTGTGATATTTTGATCATTTTGATGTGTTTCTGAGTGTTTTCAGATGATTTTGCAGTTTATTTTGTATAAAAATGATGAGTATTTACACACTCATCATTTGGCTACAAGGACACCTTCCTTGCCCTACTCCACTCCCCGAGTCACCTACTCGAGAGTTCAAGCACTATGTCAACAAGCTCCTTCAACTCGGCGGAGAATCCTCACAACGTCGCTTACACTTTTTCCGGTACAAAGCTAAATACCGAGTCCTTAACACGGCGGATCAAACCAACACAACTATAACACAACAACTATATGAAATATGAAATACAAGATCTTGCTACAGAAATCTTGTGGAGGAAATAATCAATCAATGACCCCTTGCTTGGATGACTTGTAGTATCTCGTGATCTCGCCTTTGGAAGGACCAATATGAGAATCACAACAAAAGAAAAAAGAACTACTAGATAGATCAAGAGATCTGAGATTAGAAGATATAGAGAATATATGAGAAAGTTTGTAAGAAGAAGGGTGAGTTACAATGAAGAAATGGCTCACTATTTATAGGCAAAAAATCACTACTGTTCTCCGGATCCCACGGATCCCTTACATGAGGGATCCGTCCAGTGTAAACTGGGGGATCCGTAGGACGCTCCTCCTATTTGGGTTATGGGTCATGGGTCATGGGTATCCAAATAGATACAATGTATCTAGAAGATGCAATGCATCTAGTCAATGTGTCATGGGTTAGCTCCATGGGTCTTGGATATTACCCATCCTATTAAACTATTACACCATATGAATTATTACAACAAATTATGTTAAATGACTATATGTAAATGCTTTACAAAAATGACATGTATCCTTATGATTTTACTTATGATAGCTTTATATTTGTTATCAACAAAACACAAAGAGATCGCTAAATATGAATAAACGTTTTTACGATTTATTTGTATTAACAATCTCCCCCTTTTCGTTGATGACAAAACATAATATTGTGATGAGTAAAACTTAAGATTAGATGTATGTTTTAAAAGCATATGTAAGTTTTACTTCTTCTCCCCCTTTTTGTTGAAACAAAAAGCAAGCCTAACGAAGAAATAAAGTGTGGAAAAATATAATCCACGAAGCACTAACTCCCCCTTGACAGTAGATCCCCCTAGAATGGGGCGTCAAGTGAGAAAATATAAAACCTACAAAGAAAACGTTAGTAATAACATGTAATATACTCGTGTATGGGACGAGAAACAAGATGGAGAGCCAAGGTATGTAAACAAAGCCTTGTAATAAAATGACAAAGTGTAGTGGTATATAGGCCACTTACAAAAATGTAAAAGCTAAGAACAAGGTTTGTTCTTTAAAATGACTCAAAAGAAAAAAAAATAGTAATATCATTCCTTCCATGCTTGCATAAAGTTAATTATAGAAGTTTTGTGAGTGATGATGTTGATGCGATCAAGGATGTGGTTGAGAATGAATCGCATCTCGTCCCTTATTTCCATTGCAAGTTCCCTAGTGGATTGACAATGTTCACAATGTAAATGATGTGGGTATTGTGTGTGGATGGTTTCTGGGTGAGTTTGATTTGTGAAAAGCGGAATATGTGGTGGAAATGGTGGAAAATATGGATCAAAATCCGGAATATTGGTGAGTGGTGGTGGAAAAGAACCTAGATGTTCTTGTAGGATAATGAGAGCTAGAGGTGGTGAGGTTGCAAGATCATTATAAAGTGTGTTTGGAGATGTTATTGGTGTTAAAAAGACTAGTTCTTTTGGGTTAAAGTTGGAAGCTAGTTTGGTATACTTGGATGGCAATAATGGAGCAGGTGGTGGACTAGACACGGGCAGTGGTATTGATTTTGGAGTCTTTAGAAGTTCCGATAGTGTGATTTGAGTGTGAGATGGAGACTTGGTAGGTGAGTTTGATGGTGAGCTTGTTGGAGATGATGGAGGTGCTATAATGAAATCATTTGGTGGTGAATGGGTAGTTGGTGATGGACTTTTTAACAATGGTTAAGCTAAACAACAAGGTCGGATGCTAATCCGTGCGGTTCTTCTAGATTTGGGTGGTGGTACTATGGAAGGTGGTAGGATGAAGTTTTAGATTTATTGAAAGGGATTATTTTCACTAGGTGTTTCATCAATGTTGGAGGATCTTTTGGATGACATGATAATGATTGTTTGTGAAATTGAGAGTGATGGATATGCAAACATTTTGGGAACCTTATTTATAGAGAAAATAGTGCATTGTAATGAATGATAGACCAAAAATTTGGACTAAAACCTAATGATTAGATATGAATTTAATGCATGTGATCATGAGAACACAAGCATTAAATAATATACTCATTAGTGAAAGAGATAAAATGATGAAAATATGAAGGTTTTAAGCCAAAGTGATAAAAATGGAAGAAGAATTCATGCTTCTGTCCCATGGTTCCCACGGATCCGTTCTATTAATACGAATAAGCCGTAAAAACATTTATTTATATTTTACGATCTTCTAATGTTTTGTCGATAACAAACGTAAAATCATTTTAACGAAACAAATAAAATACGTAAATGGTTTGAGCCAATAGTTTACTAACACACTTATGTTTTCATATAAAACACTAAACAAGTAACAGTGCTTTCACGATTTAGTAATGCATATGTACAACAACTAGTGTTTACATATTGGGTAGATATATATGTAGAAAACTAGAAGGGGGGGTTGAATAGTTTACCACTTAAAAACTTTGTTTTGAAACTTATTGAAAGATCAATTGATATTGATCTTGAGTATGTTGATGAAATATGCAAGCAATATGTAATAAGTAAATAGGGAAAGAAATGATCAAACCACAACAAGTTGTTTATAGTGGTTCGGCCTACAAGGACTCTTTTTCCTTGCCCTACTCCACTCCCCGAGTCTCACACTTGAGAGTTTAACTTCACTAGTCAACAAGCTCCTTTCACCGGTGGAGAAAACCTTTACACTTCGCTTACACTATTTCCGACACTAAGCTAGATGTCGAGTTCTTTCCAAGGGTACAACTACTCCCACTCACAATGTATTTTGAGGACTAAAATACTAACCACTCACACTCACAAGATTATGATGGTTTGATACAACAATGAAGTATGAATCAACACTAGATCATACAACACTAAACAAACAAGACTTCCAACTTCTCGTTGAAGCTTGAATATGACTTGATCTTCTTTGCTACAAAAGAGATCACTAATATGATATGAAACTGAGTTAGAAAGGTTAGAGAGAAGATATGTATAAGAGTATGTTAGAAAGGGATGAAAAACTACTTGGCTTGGCATTGCTATTTGATAGATATTAGTTTTCACATACACATCAAACCATAACACAAAGTGGCATATAAATGAAATTCTAGAGAGAGAAAGTTAGAGGTTTAGGGAACTTAGTGAGAGAAAGTGAAAGATATTATTATGAGCTCCAACTCTCTACCTTGGAAGGTAGAGAGTATTTATAGTCTTACATAAATAGACCACACATCGGGCTGTGGATCAGGCATACAGTGGGTAAAGACCCGTCCGTCCTCCACGGTGTTACTTAACTAAATACTACTTAACTTAAAAGAACTACGACTACGAGCTTTCTAACGATTACATATACTTGAGGTGACCGACTCTTTAATACCTGGAATTTCTAATTCCTAACAATCTCCCCCTAAGGGAGGTCACCTCAATCATGTACTAAAATTACATTGAATACAAACAGATATTACATTAAAAATTGATCTTGCATTCTTGATGTAGTGCTTTGCTTCGAAGCTCGTAGTCATTGATTCTTCACATTGCATGTTTGGTTACTCCAGGTGGAGGTCTTTTACTGATCCACGTGATAATAAATATGAGCCAGCTTTTGAGATCATCAGCTATCAAAAAATCTATGAGACATTCATTGTGGTGTTGGTATTATGTGAAGTTGTGACATTCGGACCGACATGCTCACATTCTGGATCATGAAATCTTCTCATCAGAGTTGCGGAAGCTTTAGTTGATTCATGATATTGGCAGCAGCGTAGCAGAAGCATGGAGTGAAAATATCAGAGTCATTGATGCACTAATCATGATTTCTTTTGAGCTGAATGTGTTAAGTGAGCATGCGGTTATGGATTGACCGCTTCATTCTGAACAGCTGCAAACGTCGGGTGTACCTGCATACAACAGTTAGCAATAAATCATACGAAAGTGTCTTTGATCACTTTCGTTGAATTGAGGTACACGGCCCACGGTTCCCCGTTGATCAGTACAAGTACTGCCTGTGATCAGGTATAATTCCGAAGAATTTCCTTGACAGGGTTTCGCAGCTGCTCTAGCTGTTCTCAAACCGGAACGTCTCAAAGAAGACAACACGGAGTGAGTGAACCAGCGAATTTTAAGTCCACTGATTGAAGAAAAGTGATTTGAAAAACAATCGTGTATTGCTCAATAGAAATTGTTTTTGCAATACAACGAAGGTTTTATTGAAAATCAATTATCAATCATAAAAAACACCTTTTGGTTTGAAAAATGAGTACATGGTCGATGTGCTAAAGAAAAGAGTTGTTAAGCACAAAGACCGGTTTTTCAAAGGTATCCGTCAATCCATAACCTGAACCAGGATTGATTCAAGAGATTGAATCGCCCCATTGTTTCTGTTCAGTTGTCACATGGTTGATCCATATAATAGATCTCACATGCCACCTACCAGGAGCTTGTTTGATGTTGGCTCCAGAAGGCTTTCCATCTTCATTGTGAATATGTAAACACATCACTCAGATGTTCTGGCACTACCACACGTATAATGCGTAGGACTCAAGATATAATCTCTCTTTCCACATTGTGTGAAACAGAGAGTCTTCATTGAAAGTGTCCTAATGAGATTTATTGATGATCTCGTGGCTCTAGACTCAATTTTGTGCATATTTGGATCCTGTGCCGGAGACTAGGGAGAGGGTCTCCTTCTTCAATATCAACAATCTCTAAGAGAAAGTTGATAGATAATGTCGGTTCCCCGTGAGAATGAAACAAGTCCTTTTAAGAGGAACTTGAGTGGTTTGGAAAGTTGAAGTCCAGTGCGTCACTGGGTCCATGACGTCTTGTCTTCAATACCGATGTTACCATCAGTAGCATATGAATTGAACCCGGTTTCTGCCCTAAGGTTGAATAAATGGAGGGCTATTTGTTTTCACCCTTTTCTCATTCAATTCTTTTTAATTCTTCAACCCCTTCAGTGTTTACCGAGATTTCATAACTAGAACCTTGTTGGGTTTATTCCAGTACTAGCTCAGTCTCAGTCTGCACTCTTCCCATATCTCACTTTTCTCCTTTTATCATCATACCTAAGGACTTCTATACTAACTAGTGGATTGTCCCTAGGTAGATCCCTCCGGTTCTGGCGGATCATGGGAACCAATACCTAACCTTATCATCCTTATATCACCGTACATAAAGTAAAGTTGGTCGGTCTATTTGGTATTGTTCATCTGCCGTTGGAACCAATTGAAAACCATTTGAAAATCAATTCAGATACTTATGATATATTATCAAAGCATTTTGTACCTGACATTGTTTTTGATATTTTTAGAACGAGAACTCCCCCTCAACATGTGCATCAAGTATTAGAAAATGTTTTGCACACGGAGGCAAGAGAAAGAGTTAACTTCTTTGATTACCATTTTCTAAAAGATATCAACATCACTTCCTTGATCAAATCAAGTAGATAAGGCATTTCCGGGAAGGATGAGGTTTTCATAAGTTTGCTCCCCCTCAATATGTGCCTCGAGATTTGAAAAGAGTGTTTTGCACATACTGGGGGAAACTGCACATTGAGATAAATGATCACGTTTCAAATCATAGGTTTAAGATAGACGCTCCCCCTCAACATGTGCAATTTGAAAAATTGAAATCGTTTGTCACATGTGGGAAGGACAGCGTGAACATCCTTATAAAACCATTTACCGAATTATCAGTTTAAATCCAATTTAAATCACACATTCTCCCCCGATCACAATTATCAAATCATTTGAGATTTGTGATCTCTTATAGATTTAAATTTATTTTGAAGGCTTTTAAGGAGAATTGCGACTTGATTATGAAAGCGTTTTAACTGATAAGGAACATTTTTTTTTTTTTTTTTTTTTTTTTTTTTTAAGACTTTAAACTCCATTGAAAAAAAACATTCAAGTACATCTTTTGAAAACAATTTAATGCCAAATAACTTTTTAATTTAATTGAAATCATTCTCCCCCTCAATCAATGACATAGGTTGTTGATTGAGAGATAGAGATTTTGACAAATAAGTCCTGATGATTATCAAAAATAGAGACCGAGTTACTTTTCAAAGCATTTAGTTTTCAGCAGATAAATGTTTATAGAATCAGAGTATGGAATTTTGAAAGCATGATAAAACATGGCTCTGTTCTTTCTTTTAAAACCGGGTTATTGCCTGAAAATGACAATAAACCATAGTTTTTTTTTTTTTTTTTTTTTTTTTTTTTTTTTTTTTTTTTTTTAAGAATTCGAACAACATCTAAAGTCCCGTGTCATTCTTTGAATGACAGCACAAAGACCGTAGATATTATCGAACCGAAAAAACATGACAAATTGACAATATTTTTTGAAGATTTTTTCGAATTTTTCAGATTTGTATGGATTTTGAAGGTTTTTATAATTTTGTATTTTTGTTTTTCGAATAGATATATACAAGAGACAGATGAAGATAGACCTTTACTCCTCGTCTTCCTCCTGAAGACGTTTGAGTGTTTCTGGTTGAAGGCTTTTTAAGCCAAGGCGTGGAAGAATAAACTCAAAACGTTCTCTTGGAAGAGCTTTGGTGAATATGTCAGCTAACTGGTATTCAGACCTCACAAAATACAGTTCCACCACACCTTTTTCTACTTGTTCCCTGATGAAATGATGTCGAATGTCGATATGCTTTGCTCTTGAGTGTTGAACATTGTTGCATGAGAGAGCAATAGCACTTTTATTATCACAGTACAGAGGGATTTTGTTGAATACAAAGCCATAGTCGGATAATTGAGATCTCATCCATAAGATTTGAGCACAACAGGATGACATGGCTATGTATTCAGCCTCTGTAGAGGAAATAGAAGTACTCATTTGCTTCTTTGAAGACCAGCTCACAAGCTTATCACCCAAAAACTGAGCACCTCCAGAAGTACTTCGACGTGTATCTTGACAACCTGCATGATCAGCATCTGCATAGGCCGTTAGTGACATACCGGTGTCCTTCGGGTACCAAAGACCCATATTGATGGTTCCTTGGAGATACCGAAAGACCCGTTTAACTACTTCAAGGTGCTTTTTAGTAGGCTTAGCCTGGTATCTAGCACACATGCAAACAGCGAACAAGATGTCTGGTCTACTAGCCGTGAGGTACATCAGGGATCCAATCATACTACAATATTTCGTTTGGTCAATCATGATCCCTGAGTGGTCCTCATCTAGTTTGGCTCGATCAATCATGGGGGTGTCAACAGGGTCACTTGAATCAAATCCAAATTTCTTTAAGATCTCAGTTGCATATTTAGATTGATTTATGAAAATGCCTCCGGGACTTTGTGAAATTTGTAATCCCAAGAAAAATGACATTTGTCCCATCATTGACATTTGAAATTTTGAACTCATTTCATTAGAAAAACGATCACATTCCATTGGGTCTGTCGAGGCAAAAATAATAGCATCAACATAAATTTGAACATGAGTTAAATGTTTGCCTGACTTCCTGGTGAACAATGTAGGATCAACTGCTCCTTTGCTGAATCCGGTTGATAGAAGAAACTTTGACAGTGTATCATACCATGCCCTTGGAGCTTGCTTTAGACCGTAAAGAGCCTTCTTCAGACGATAAACGTGAGTAGGATGCTCTTGATTCACAAATCCTTCAGGTTGGCTGACGTAGACGACTTCTTTAAGATCTCCATTCAGAAATGCCGTTTTCACATCCATCTGATAGACTACCATGTTCTTACTAGCAGCATTAGCCAGAAAGATTCTGATTGCCTCGATTCGAGCAACAGGAGCAAACGATTCTTCAAAATCAATACCCTCCTCTTGACGGTATCCTTTAGCAACTAATCGAGCCTTGTTCTTCAACACATCACCATGCTCATCAAGTTTCACTTTGAAGATCCATTTAAGAGCAATAATCATAGCATAATCTGGAGCAGGTACTAACTCCCATACATCAAGTCGATCAAACTCATGAATTTCATCTTGCATAGCATTGAACCAGCTGTCTTCATTCATGGCAGTTTTAACATCCTTTGGTTCGATCTTTGAGAGTACGGAGTTGAAGAAGTACCATAAGGTATCGGTTGCAAGTTGTTTCCGTGCTGATACAGGACGAGAGGGATTTCCAATGATGTTGTCTAATGGATGATCGTGAGTCCATTTTTCTAAGGTGTTCATGTGGCAGTTGTTGAGGGACTGAGGTAGCAGAGTCGATGTCTCCTGAAGAAGATGGTTCTGATGATGATTCAGGAGCAAATATGTTCTCAAATGGAGCATCTTCAGGAGTAGCAAAGGGATTAACTTCATCATTGATGCCATAAACATTTCCATGATGTACATTTGAAGAATGAAGATTTGTTGATGAGAATGAAGGATCAGCAGCAGGTGCTTCTTGACTTAAAGATATTGAGACTGAGGGATTGCCTTCATTCACAGGAATATGAGTAGCCTCTGTTGTAGGAATCGACACCTCATTAGTACTTGGATCATAAAGTTCATCAAACATGGGATCAAACAATTTCTTTAAATCATCTTCAGATGGAGGTACATATAGAGTTGCTTGAGGACTGTTTTGAAGTGCGGGTCCTGAACTGGATTGTCCAGGAGCCATTTGACCGGTTGGTTCATCGAACGTAACGTGAATTGTTTCTATGATATTACGGGTTCTCTTGTTGTAGATTCGGTAACCCTTCTTGTTTGGTGCATAACCAACAAAAACTCCAATATCTGCCTTTGCTCTTAATTTACCTAAATCTTGACTGTCATTTGATGGATAGCATAAAGCTCCAAACACACGAAGGTAGGAGAGATCAGGTTTTCATTTATGAACAAGTTCATATGGAGTTTTTCCATGAGAGGTGTGTATAAGGGAACGATTTTTGGTGTAGCATGCAGTGGCAATGGCTTCAGCCCATAGAAACATTGGAACCTTCGAATAAATAAGCATTGTTCTTGCGGCTTCTACAAGAGTTCGATTTCATCTTTCAACTACACCGTTCTGTTGAGGAGTTCGTGGAACACTTCTTTGATGACTGATTCCAACACTTTCATAAAACTGAATTAAGTCTTTGTTGACAAACTTTGTGCCATTGTCTGTTCGAACAATTCTGACTGTATTGTTGAGTCGAACCTGAAGCTGTTTGATTAGTTTGATGATGACATCTGGAGTTTCATCCTTTGTCCTCAAAAACTTTACCCAAGTGAATCGAGAGTAGTCATCAACAACTACTAGAATGTATTTCTTCCCATTTATCGTTTGCACTCTCATTGGTCCGTACAGATCCATATGAAGGGTATGAAGAACTTCCATTACAGAATTTGTGGGTTTTGGTTTGTGGGCATATTTCGTGCTTTTACCCAATTGGCAAGCTGAACGAAGATGATCTTTTTCATATTTTAATCTGGGTAAGCCTCTGACAAGATCCTTTCTGGAAAGGTTGTTTATGGTGCCGAAGTTCAAGTGATTGAGACGACGATGCCATAACCAAGACTTTGTTTTAGAAGCCTTTGATAGCAAGCAGATTGGAGAGGACTTCATCATGTCATCGATAGAGATGGTGTATAGGTTAGAACCTCGAGTAGCTCTTAATAATTCTACACCATCAAGATCTCTAACGAAGCAAGTATGTTTTCTACAAGCCACTTCTAGATCGGAATCACAGAATTGACCAACAGAGGACAGATTGTGACCAAGACCTTCCACATAATATACCCATAAACTTGAAATCTTGTGAGAAGAACTCAAATAGCCCAAATGAATCCTGTGAGAATCAAGAACTCTAACGAAGCAAGTATGTTTTCTACATTCCATTAGCCTTGCATTTTGTAGCATTGACTGGTGCATTTATGTCTTTTCAGAGTCTGAACCCGGAGATATCACATCCTCATTGATTGATTCAATCATCTTTAATTGTTCAGTGTAGCATACATTATCATTGATGTCCACAACATCATACAATTTAAGCACTTCTGAAATCGCTGGGTCAGTAGAATAAGACATGATGTGGTAGTATGCACGGGATTTTACAAGTCTATAATTTAAACCGAGAAATAGAATCTTTCGCGGGATTTTACTAAAATCAAGACGAAACCGTGATACAATTACCAATAGAACGAGTTAAGATAACTGATGGACCCACACAATGATAGAGGATTATGTGTTAGGAGTGATAATTGTTTGAAGGATTAGCTGAAGTGTTATTTGGTTGTGAAGTGGTTTTGTTAATGCACGTTTTTACGGTGAAATTTAGGTCTAAAAACTTAAAAGCTCAATAACTTCCTTTCGGAGGGGATTTGGGCCTCGAGAAATTCGTTTCACGACATCGTGGTGAAACCTCACAATATTCAGCTTGTTGCGGTCGTTTTGACAGGTATTTCGCTGAAAACGGAGTTACGGATCAAAAGTTATGGCCGTTTGAAGTTTTGACGTAAAAAGTCAACTTTGGTCAAACCTCTTCTTCGTAAAAAATCAACCAAGTCGCTAACACCTAATTCGCTACACCCCCAAGTCGCTAAACAAATGCAAGTCGCTAAGTAGTAACTCGCTAAGCCTCAAGTCGCTAGCAAAATTTTGGCAGCAATTCGCTACTCAAGTCGCTAAAAATTCAAGTCGCTAAAGAGCAACTCGCTATAGACCAAGTCGCTACCACCAAGTCGCTACCCGTAGTGGAGAGTCCACTACTTGTACTGTTAATCGCTAGATCTAAGTCGCTAGCTCCAAAACTGTAACTCGCCACGAAATTGCAAAGCAAGTCGCTACGAAGAATGAAGTCCGAATGTCAAGTCGCTAGCAAGAAAACCACAAAAACATCACTTTTCAATCCAAAAACTACCCAACCACGATGATTCAAGCTTACCAAATCAAAACCTAAATACTTGTGATGATTCTAAACATAAAAGTACTATCAAAATCCAAACTTTAACACTAGAAATCACCCAAATGATGCAAAAACCACTAAAATTTTTCAAACTCAAAAACCACCTAAAAACCACTAGAAATCCAAAGATGTGCAAGATATGATCTAACCTTGGCTCTTGATACCAATTGATAGATATTAGTTTTCACATACGCATCAAACCATAACACAAGGTGGCATATAAATGGAATTCTAGAGAGAGAAAGTTAGAGGTTTAGGGAACTTAGTGAGAGAAAGTGAAAGATATTATTATGAGCTCCAACTCTCTACCTTGGAAGGTAGAGAGTATTTATAGTCTTACATAAATCGCCACACATCGGGCTGTGGATCAGGCATACAGTGGGTAAAGACCCGTCCGTCCTCCACGGTGTTACTTAACTAAATACTACTTAACTTAAAAGAACTACGACTACGAGCTTTCTAACGATTACATATACTTGAGGTGACCGACTCTTTAATACCTGGAATTTCTAATTCCTAACACTATTTATAGCCAAAATGGACAGGAGCGTCCACGGACGGCGGACCCCTTAAAAGGGTTCCGCCCGTGTACCATTTTGGTACCGCCGGGTCTGACAGCCAAGATATCAAATCTTGCCAAAGTCAACTCTATCTAAGTGAGATTGTGCAAGATATGAAGAGTACAAATCTACATAAAATATCTAATGGAATCTTCCAATGATTTCCATGATGTAATCCATGATGCAAATGCTTAAGTAGTGTTTGGTTTTAAGAATCGAACACATTCTAAAAACTACTATCATACATAATGATTAGAGTCATATCAAGATATTTACTAATCACAAATGTAAATGCTTGAATGATGAACATATTGTTTGAAAAAGCTTGTTTTAATATCAATTAAACTTGACAAGCTTTAGGCTTTTATAAATTAAATTTACTTTTGTCGTTAACAAAACTTCGGCAAAGATAAAAAATATAAATAACGTTTAATGACGATATTTGTATTAACAATCTCCCCCTTTTTGTTGAGGACAAAATATAAATTTTATTTTTATAAAAGATACAAAGTTTGTACAAGAGTTATAAAAAATGTTAGTTTTAGAACTTGAAAAGAAAATGATAATGCAAGTGTTGGTGTTTGACTTTTTATGAAAGTCAAGTATTCACTAGATGATGCATGATGTTGACTTTTTCAGAGAGTCAAAGTATGCAGTTTGACTTTTTTTAGAAAAGTCAAGTATTATCAATGAGAGTTCCTGTTTGACTTTAGAAAGTCAAATGTATGCAGTTTTACTTTTTCATAAAAGTCAAATATAAATAATTTCAAAGTTCTATATTTTCTCCCCCTTTTTGTCTCAACAAAAAGAAGAGGCTATGCGGAATGTAATGAGCCCGAGCTATTATCTCCCCCTTGTTCAAAGCTCCCCCTAAATTGGGTGCTTTAATGGGAAGATTCATGGATTGTGAAAATAAAGCTACAAAAAAAATTGTTAGTAATAATGATCATTCACAAGCATTTCCAAACACTATGTAATGACACCAACAATATAATAAACAACATTCATTAGTTAAAATTTTTCATGAGTAAAGATCATGAAAAGAGAACACAATGATGTGTTTTTAGTACAAGAAATAAAAATTATACTAAGAAAGTAAAAACTAGAAAGACTAGTCTAAAACCATCCTAAAGTGATGGTGGATGGGAAAGAGCGTTGAGACGCTCAAGGATGTGGTTGAGGATGAACCTCATTTCTTCTTGGAAGTCATGGACCATAACCCGGGTCCGCTCCACGGTTTGGCCCGTTTGCTCACAAGTTGAGCAACCATGCCTTGGAGGGTAGAATGTTTGGGGAGGTTGTGGTGGAGGAATGGTGGATGTGTTGGTGGTGTTGGGGATGTTTGGAGTGGTCATGATGGATGCAAGCAAGGCACTTTGCATTTGCATTGTCTCACTTAAGTAAGAGTCCACCATGCCTTTGAATTGGTGGAGGTTTTGGAGTTCCGTTTGAATCTCCTCTCTAGTGGGATTGGCATCCCACATACATTCCTCAATGTCCTCAAGATGAGGGGACATTGATGTGGGGAGTGAATGATCCCCATACAAAGGACCATGAATGTCTTTGTGAATGGGGTGGAAGAGAAGAGGTTTAGGCCCTAACGGGGTGTTTGGGTCAAAGGATGACTGAGGTGACTCATGAGCCATCCGCTCAATTGTGCCAAATGATGGCAATGGTGGTGGATGATTTGGCCTAGGAGGCAAGTCATCCAAGTCCTCTAGGAAAGGATTTGGTGAAGTTGATGGAGTTGAAAATAACTCCATAGGAATGAGAGTTGGAGACCTTGGTGGTGAAGGTGGTGAGGGTGTTTTGGATGTTTGGATGGGTGCCGGAGGAGGTGAAGTTGGTGTTTTTGTAGGTGGTGGAGTAGTGATCACAATGTGTGATTGATTTGGTGTAGCCAAGGTGAGGCTTGTATCATCTCGGATAGGAGATGAGATTGTGAGTGGAGAAGACTCGGATGAGGAGCTAATGTTAACAAAGCAACAAGGCCTAACGCTAATTCTAGCGGTCTTCTTGCAAGGTTTTGGAGAGGGTTTTGTCATTTTTGACTTGGGTTTTACTTTGCTAGGTAGTAGTAAGAATTAAGAAGGTGTGAGGATGATCATGGTAAAACCTCTCAATTTATAGAAGTAAAAAATTGTGGAGAAATGTGTTTGATTTGATGTTAAGCCATTGAAGAGATGAGGTTCCTAATGATTTGGAAGTGGTTTGAATGCTAGTCATATCACCCAAGTCAAGCCATTCAAGAGAGATGGAGTGAAGAAGAAAAGATTTGCAATAAATGTGTTCTAATGAGTGGAATTTCATAATATTCAGATCACCCACGGATTTGAAGGTACCAAAAATTTGGTTCCTTCCTTTATGCCAAAGGGCTCCTTGGGTGGATTTTTCAAATTTTTGAATTTTGATGGGAAATGGATTTCTTATATACCATAGTGAATTATACTAGTTCTAATAACAGTATAAACTAGTTAAGATTGATTTATAAGTGATGGAAGATAATTTGGAATCACGAAAGAGTCGAAATTCAGAAAATTACCTGGAGGCTCCACGACACCAAAACCATACACGGACGGTACCCTAAAAAGGGTGCCGTCTGGTCCGCCTGTACAGGTACGGCGGTACCAAAATACATATAGGACGGTACCAAAATTATGGTGCAGTCTGATCCGTGGAGTGCAGATATATGGACAGAGTACGTTTTTAGGTGTCGGGGACATTTCCGAAACCTGAAATTTTTCTCAAAAGCTGTTATACTAAACATTTCTAGTTAGGAAAAGTAAATAACACATGTATAAACATAGTGGAGCATAGATTTTGAGCAAGGCTTATTGATTTTCACAATATAGTGAAAATGGGTAAAATTTGATAGCATACTTGAGCTATCCCCCTGCATGAGATTGTTAGCATACAACATTGTTTCAAGTTATATTATCATCCTACATAATAAAAACAACTAAATAGTATCAAACATTAACGATAATGCATTGTTCCAAACACTCCTTAAAGTACCCTTATTTGTCCAACTTCTTGTAAATCTTGTTCATCATCCTACCAAGGCACTTGAACATTCCCTTAGTTTGCTTGAATTCTGCTGATTCATTCTCTATTTCGGGAAGAGACGCATAATACTCATTAGGAGGAAGCCGAGAGCTTGGAAGACCATCTTCGGAGCTATTTGATGATGATGATGATGGAGTTGGAGGTTTTGCTCTCTTGCCTTTTGTCTTAGCAACTCGTGCATCACTCAAAGGTACAAAGATGTGAGGGATGAGCTCATAGTGTAGATGCATCCCTTTTGGACTTGGTTGAATTGGTGCAAAGTTTCTATAGAGACGGGTGAGGAGCATTCCGTATGGAAGAGCAACCGATCCTTGAGTTGGAATATCAATCATTCTCCTAGCGATGTAGTAAGCTAAGTTGAATGGTTGACGGGTGGACAAGTTGTAGAGCATATGACAAAGGCAAGCGTTAATGTGATCCCTATTTCCTATGGTGCTAATGACGTTGGCTCTAAGAAGCTCCTCCCATTTCTTAAATTCGGGCTTAAGTTCATTTAGCTCCATTCCATATGGATCTCGGTTTACTTCTTTTCCCTTTCGGGTAACTCGGGTTGTATCACTTTTTGGGTTAAAAAAGGTGTTCACGGATGACATCCTTATTGGCCAAACGGGTTTGGTAGGGTGGAGAGCGGTCATTGATTGCATCAAGAGCCGTGAGTGACCACTTATCCGTGTAGACACAAGTTCCTCAGTTGGGAATTCCTAATACTTGAGCAAAGTTGCCTAAGGTGATGGTGTAGTCGTTTTGATTGATTCTAAACCTAAGACAAAATTCATCATCGTCTTCATCATTAAAGCCGGTCACACTAGCATAGAATTCTAACACAAACCTAGGACAAATTGGTTCATCGATGTCAAGAAGACAATCGAATTGAATGGCGGCTAGCTCTTCACGAAGGTTTGTATTTTCAAGGAAGGATGAGTGAATGGTTCTACCCTCATGGAAGTACCTTGATTCTAGACCCCTAAATATTTCTACTTGTTCCTTGGTAAGTCCTTTGGTTTTGTGGTGTTTGGGAATGTAGTTAAGGGTGTCTTTGTGATCATAGAATCTTACGGCTACCATGGTTATTCCTAAGGACAAGAATTAATATGTTAAACATGAGAATAAATTTTAACGTCTTTTGGTTCTAGTGTGTGCCTATATGAAAACAATTTGGAGTTGCGGTTATCTCGACTCATTTTATGCACAAAGAAAATTAGTTTTAGTGGGGTGTTTGGCAAATACCATGAGATAACCCAAATGCTCCTAATTCAATGTGGCTTCATTTGAATATACCCGGGAATGCATATTAGTTATGCAATACCTTTAGTATTCAAGAGCATGCAAGTGATGAAAATTTAATGTTTCTATTTGTATTAGCAATGAAAAAATTATTTTCCTACAAGTGAGAAGCTTTTCAAAACTTTTGACATGGGGTGTTTGGTTGTTTAAATAAGGCCTTATATTTATTATCTATCAATTTAGTGGGAAACATGAATTGTTTATGCAATATGATAATGTAGTACTTAATTTCAATGACTAGTTATGCAATTTGCAAATTAAATTCTTATTTGGTATAAAAGCATACATAAAACCCCATGTAATGATTTGTGATAGTTTTGTGCATAAATAAGAATCCTAGACTCAGAATTAAGAGATGAAATGTAGTTAGGATACTTACAATGATGTTATCTTCAGTGATTAGTGAGTGGAAAGGTGACAATAATGAGCTTGGTTTAAGTTTTACACGTTTTGGTAAAGTTGGTTTTGAGGAAGAGGATGATTTGTATATAGCAGTATTGCTTCTGTAGACACCACGGACCAGACGGCACCAAAAAATTGGTTCCGTCTTTGTTGTCGTTTGGTGCCGTGGCTACAGTAGCAGGTACAAGACAAAATTGTTTTGTGTTTGACTATTCTAATGTTTTGGGCTATGTTTATCCTACATGTTTGGTTCCATTAACCCTAAACCAAGTCTAAGAAGATTAAAAAGTTCTCGTTTAAGAGGCTTAGTTAAGATGTCGGCAATGTTGTCTTCAGAGGATACTTTCTCGATTGAAATGTTTCCTTTTTGAACATTGTCGCGAAGAAAATGATGACGCATTTCAATATGCTTTGTACGAGCATGTTGAACGGGATTCTTGCTGAGATCGATGGCTCCTTTGTTGTCGCAAAGTATCACAATGTCGTTGAGATGAATTCCGTAATCTACAAGAGCTTGCTTCATCCAAAGAGCTTGTTGACACGCTTTTCCGGCTGAGACGTATTCGGCTTCAGTGGTTGAGATGGCTAAGGCCGTTTGCTTCTTTGCAAACCATGAGGTGAGACAATGTCCAACAAAAGTGCAAATACCACTTGTACTTTTTCTATCGACATAATCACCGGCATGATCCGAGTCGGCATACACTATGGTTTCTATACCCGTTCCTTTGGGATACCATAATCCTAAACAAGTTGTTCCCTTAATGTATCTAAAAATCCTTTTTAAGGCTTCTAAGTGTGATGCCTTTGGGTTTTCTTGAAAGAGAGCACATAGACAAACACTAAACATGATGTCGGGTCTACTAGCCATAAGATAGAGTAGACTACCAATCATTCCTCTATATTTAGTGTTATCTACGGATTCACCTTCTTCGTCCTTGGTGAGTTTAATGTCCGAGGACATGGGTGTTTTAGTTGGTTTGGAATCTTCAAGACCAAATTTCTTAAGCATGTCTTTTATATATTTAGATTGGTTAAAGAAAATGCCATCTTCTAGTTGTTTAATTTGAAGTCCTAGAAAGAAGTTTAACTCACCCATCATACTCATTTCAAACTCGTCATGCATGATTTTAGAGGAATCATCACATAGTTCTTGACAAGTTGATCCGAATATAATGTCATCAACGTATATTTGAACAATGATAATTTGTGATTCCTTTTTCTTGGTAAAGAGAGTATTATCTACTAATCCCATAGTATATTTGTTATCAATAAGAAAAGTCTTAAGACGGTCGTACCAAGCTTTAGGTGCTTGTTTAAGGCCGTATAATGCTTTCTTGAGTTTGAAGACATGATGTGGTTTCTCAAAGTCGGTAAAACCGGGAGGTTGAGCAACATACACTTCTTCGTTAATAAACCCATTAAGGAAAGCACTTTTAACATCCATTTGAAATAATTTAAAGTCATAAGCACATGCGTAAGCAAGTAATATTCTAATAGATTCAAGTCTAGCTACCGGTGCATAAGTTTTATCATAGTCAATTCCTTCTTGTTGATTATAACCTTGTGCAACAAGCCTAGCTTTGTTTCTAGATACTACACCATTTTCGTCCATTTTATTTCGAAAGACCCATTTTGTTCCAATTATAGTTTGATCTTTGGGTTTTGGAACTAGTTTTCAAACATCATTTCTAACGAATTGGTTTAATTCTTCTTGCATGGCCATTACCCATGATTCATCTTTTATTGCTTCATTTATGGTTTTCGGTTCAATGGTGGATACAAAACAAAAATGATTACTTTGATTTTGGGCTTGTGACCTTAAGGTTCTTTGATTAAGTTGTCCTATGACCTTTTCTAAATGATGACTTTTAGATTATTTGATGTTGACAATTTCCTTATTTAATGGTTCATCTTCCTTGTTATTATTAATTTGACTTTCTATTATTTGACTTTCAACTAAGTCATCATCTACCAAAGGTGATGTCTTAGAGGGAGGTGGACTTTCGTCAAATGTTATGTTCAACGATTCCTCGACTATCATTGTTTTTTTATTTAGGACAATGTAAGCTTTACTAGTTTGAGAGTAACCAAGAAATACACCTTCATAAGACTTTGGGTCAAACTTGGTGAGATAATCCTTAGTATTGAGAATAAAGCATTTACAACCAAAGACTCTAAAATATCCTAACGTTGGCTTTTTACCTTTATAAAGTTCATATGGTGTTTTGTTTAAGAAATGACGTATTAAGACTCTATGTAAGATATATGTAGAAGTGTCAACGGCGTTACACCAAAACTTTTGAGGAATGTTTTGTTCATTAAGCATTGTTCTACTCATTTCTTGAATTGTTTTATTTTTACGTTCTACTACTCCATTTGATTGAGGTGTTCGTGGAGCGGAAAAGTTATGTGTTATACCATTTGTATCACAAAAGTTTCCAAATTGAATTTCATTGTCAAATTCACGACCATGATCCGTTCGGATCGACACAATTTTGACACCTATAAGATTTTGAATTTTCTTGCTAAGAATTTCAAATTTATCAAAAGCTTCATTTTTGGTTTTCAAAAATAACGGCCAAGTAAACCTAGAGTAATCATCTACTATGACCAAAGTGTATAAGTTGCCTCCATAGCTTCTTATAGCGGATGGTCCAAACAAGTCCATATGTAATAATTCTAGACACTTAGATGTGGACACCATATTTTTAGATTTGTGACTACTATGTGTTTGTTTACCAATTTTGCAAGCGTCGCAAAAGTGTTGGTCATATTTTATTTTTGGTAAATTCCTAACCAACTCTTTTGAAGATAGGTTTTGTATAAGTCTCATATTAGCGTGACCTAAGCGTCTATGCCAAAGAGATGAGCTATCGTCTAATGTTGTTAAGCAAAGTTTGTCATTATATGTTTTATCTATTTTCATGACGTATATGTTATTTTTCCTAACTCCTTTAGCTATGGTGATACCATCTTTTAGTATTTTACTACCATTTTCATCAAATAGTACTTTATACTTTTTATCACATAGTTGGCTAATACTAAGTAGATTAAATCCTAACCTATCCACATGAGCAACATTTTCAATAGTTAGGGAGTTATGAGCAATCGTACCTTTGCCAATGATTTTGCTTTTGAGATTGCTACCGAAAGTGACATTACCTCCGTCATACTCTTGGTATGATGAGAAGAGACTTTTGTTGCCCGTCATGTGTCGTGAGCATCCACTATCTTTTATCCATTCATCAGGTTCCAATCCAACTTTTAAGCATACCTAAGAAGCAAATAACTCAAGCATTTGGTCCCCAATATCTCATGGGTCCGTTTGGGTTAAACATACCATTTATTTGATTCATGTATGGAAATGATGGGTAAGAGTTCCATGGCATGTAATCTGGAGTTTGATATGGTCTAGGGAAACTTTGATTCCAACCGTTGTGTTGGTAGTTAGGTTGAACGTTGTGGTTGCTCTTAGGAAAGGGGCGTTTGGCAAAAGAAGTTTTATATCGTTGTTGAGTAGTTTTTGATCTAAATTCATTTTTAACAAGTCCCACTCCTGATGTAATAGCTGGTTTTAGTTTAACATTATCATTTGTTTTCTTTGTTACTTTAACAAATTCAGTACGGTCCGTATTGCGAACATTCTGTTCTGCTGAAGTACCCGCGGTACCATTTTGCACAACGGACGGAACCCTTATTTTGGTTCCGTCTGGTCCGTGCTGTACTGCAGCAATTTTGACAGAATGTTCGTCCTTTTCGGCCGTTTTGTTTTGACTCGTTGGAATTAATACTTCATTAAAACCTAGCCCATTCATGTCTCCTGGTGTTTTATGGATTTTAACTATTTCATCGACAAGAGCGATGTTTTTGTTAAACCTTTTGAACTTAGAATTATTTTCGATTAGAACTTCTTGTGTGAGCTTTAGTTTTTCTATTTCAAGATTAAGCTCTTGACATGATTTACAATCATCGTCATTTGCTTTTCCTTTTTCAAGTCGTTTTGCTTTTTCTTTCAACTCATATACTTCATTTTCCAAAAATTCCTTTTTGGTTTTTAGAAATTTATTTTTAGTTATGATTTTTAGACTTAGCTCACACAATTGATTATATTGTTTTTGCAAGGTGTCATCATCTATAGAAGAATAAGAAGAGTCGAAGAGTACCTCATTTTACTCATGTGCCATTAGAGCGATCTCTTCCTTGCTTGATTCTTCATCGTCTTCACTATCACTCCAAGCACCACTTACAAAAGCTCGTTGAGTTTTGCTTTTAGGTGGCTTGGGACATTCTCCTATGAGATGACTTGCATCACCACATCTAAAACACTTTCTTTCACCTTTACTCTTCTTATCATCCCGATCTTTTCGGAATGGCTTTTTTTCTTCTCGAGGTTGTCTTACAAACTTTCCTCTTCTTCTAAAGAACTTCTTGAAATCTCTAACGGCCATGGCATACTCCTCATCTTCACTACCGGAACAAGATTCATCATCATCGCTTGATTTTGCCTTTGCTTTTAGAGCAACGGATTTGATCTTCTCCTTTCTTCCTTTGATGATCTCCGAATCTTTCTCCATTACCATTTCGTGAACTTTGAGGTTGCCAATTAGCTCGTCTAGTGACATTATTGAGAGATCTTTTGATTCTTCAATAGCGGTCACTTTAACTCTCCATTTGGGATGGAGTGCTCTAAGAAATTTCCTGACAAAGTTCTTACTACGAAAAGATTCATCAAGTGCTTTAAGTGATGTAATGATAGTATTGAAACGAGCAAAGCCACAATCAATGGTTTCATCTTCAGGGATAACAAATTGTTCATATTGTTGAACAAGAAGATCAATTTTGTTATCCTTGACTTGTGAATTACCTTGATGTGTAACAATTAAAGATTCCCAAATATCTTTGGCGGTTTCACACATAAAAATTCTTTCATATTCTTTTCTAGGTAAAGCATTATAAAGCATCATTTTAGATTCATTATTTTTAGCAACTAATTTCTTTTGTTCATCAACGGAAATATCCTTTGTTGTAGAACTAAAATCTCCTTTAACAATAATAAACCAAAGATCTATATCTTTTGATTTTACATATGTTTCAAAACGGTTTTTCCAATAGATAAATCCATTTGTTTCAAAGAGTGGTGGTCTTTGCATAGATTGCCCTTCTTTAAAGTTTTCAGAATCCATGGATCGTTTCAAGTTTATAAAATACAAGTTATTTTAGAAATTCTTGAGCAACGAGGCTCTGGTACCAATTGTAGAAAACTAGAATGGGGGTTGAATAGTTTACCACTTAAAAACTTTGTTTTGAAACTTATTGAAAGATCAATTGATATTGATCTTGAGTATGTTGATGAAATATGCAAGCAATATGTAATAAGTAAATAGGGAAAGAAATGATCAAACCACAACAAGTTGTTTATAGTGGTTCGGCCTACAAGGACTCTTTTTCCTTGCCCTACTCCACTCCCCAAGTCTCACACTCGAGAGTTTAACTTCACTAGTCAACAAGCTCCTTTCACCGGTGGAGAAAACCTTTACACTTCGCTTACACTATTTCCGACACTAAGCTAGATGTCGAGTTCTTTCCAAGGGTACAACTACTCCCACTCACAATGTATTTTGAGGACTAAAATACTAACCACTCACACTCACAAGATTATGATGGTTTGATACAACAATGAAGTATGAATCAACACTAGATCATACAACAATAAACAAACAAGACTTCCAACTTCTCGTTGAAGCTTGAATATGACTTGATCTTCTTTGCTACAAAAGAGATCACAAATATGATATGAAACTGAGTTAGAAAGGTTAGAGAGAAGATATGTATGAGAGTATGTTAGAAATGGATGAAAAACTACTTGGCTTGGCATTGCTATTTATAGCCAAAATGGACAGGAGCGTCCACGGACGGCGGACCCCTTAAAAGGGGTCCGCCCGTGTACCATTTTGGTACCGCCGGGTCTGACAGCCAAGATATCAAATCTTGCCAAAGTCAACTCTATCTAAGTGAGATTGTGCAAGATATGAAGAGTACAAATCTACACAAAATATCTAATGGAATCTTCCAATGATTTCCATGATGTAATACATGATGTCATATGTTGTATTTCTATTTTTAGAAATATGCAAATGCTTAAGTAGTGTTTGGTTTTAAGAACCGAACACATTCTAAAAACTACTATCATACATAATGATTAGAGTCATATCAAGATATTTACTAATCACAAATGTAAATGCTTAAATGATGAATATATTGTTTGAAAAAGCTTGTTTGAATATCAATCAAACTTGACAAGCTTTAGGCTTTTATAAATTAAATTTACTTTTGTCGTTAACAAAACTTCGGCAAAGACCAAAAATATAAATAACGTTTAATGACGATATTTGTATTAACAATATACATACTTGGTATGTATTATAATGAGTAATAGAATGGGTAGAAGTTTAAGTATTTAACCCATTGACTTACTACATTGAATGTAGTTGGGTAAAACCCAAAGTCCATGACCCATACCCATGGAGCATAATCCATAACCGATAACCCATTGCATGACATCATGCATAAATCATTATGGGTATTATCCATGACCCATGGAGCTAACCCATAACCCATTGACTAGATGCATTGCATCTTCTAGATACATTGTATCTACTTGGATACCCATGGTCCAAAGTCTAGGACCCATGACCCAAAACCCATGGGTAATGAGGAGCGTCTCACGGATCCCTAGTATTACACTAGACAGATCCCTCAAGCAAGGGATCCGTGGGATCCGTGCAACAGTAGCAAGTTTTTGTCTATAAATAGTGAGTCATTTCTTCATTGTAAGTTGCCACTTCTACACATACTTTCTCCTAGTATTGTGAACTCTTTAACCTCAGATCCAAAGGATCTTTCTATGTAGTTTGTGTTTGTTTTTGTGTGATTCTCTAGGTTCCTCTTAAAGGCGAGATCACCACCTCTTGAAGTCGAGCAAGCTCAAGTCCATAAGTTGCCAAGCTTCGTCAACATCAAGACTACTGAAGTTCTCTTGTTGATAGTTCTTTCTTCCTCTCTAAAATTGTTGTGTCAAAGGCATTAGTGAAGGATGCCAAAAGGGTCAAGACGAAGGCATTAGTGAAAGGTGTCGAACGTCCGTGTCAAAGGCATTAGTAAAGGATGCCAAAAGGGTCAAGACGAAGGCATTAGTAAAAGGTGTCGAACGTCCATGTCAAAGGCATTAGTGAAGGATGCCAAAAGGGTCAAGTCGAAGGCATTAGTGAAAGGTGCCAAAAGATCATATCAAAAGCATTAGTAAAAGATGCCAAGGGTGTATAATCGATATGGTGCATCGATGTACAAATAGAGATAGGTTATTTCCAAGGATATTGATATCCTTGATGATGTTGTAATAAGGAGTGGGTCTCTTTTGGGATAGGTATTGTGTAGTGTTGGGTAGTAGATCCTCCTTTGTAATGGAGCTAGGTATCTACCTTGTATCGGAAAAAGTGTATGCGACATTGTGATGGGTTTGGTTCTATCTCGTGGAAGAACTCGGTGTCTAGCCTTGTATCGGAAAAAGAGTAGGCGACGTTGTGAAGGCTTCTCCGCCATAAGGATTTTGCGTTGTGTAGTGATTACGAACTCTCGAGTAGGTGACTCGGGGAGTGGAGTAGGGCAAGGAAGGTGTCCTTGTAGCCGAACCACTATAAATACTCGCGTTGTGGTTTTGTGTTTCTTACTCTTTATCTTTACTTTATTTATTTATATGCTTATCTATCAACATCCAGCACACACGTTTAAATAGATTGACATAAGTCGATCTAAATAGTTTAAAACCAAGTTTTAATCGGTAAAACTATTCAACCCCCTTATAGTTTTCCACAATTGGTACCAGAGCCTCGTTACCAAGTTCTTAAGAGTATATTGTACATTTAAAACCTGATACAATATGTGTATGATTGAAAACTACAAGAAAGGAAACTTCTTAAAAATAAAAGGTCACGTTTTAAATCATCATATTTTATAATGTTGGATAATGATAGATCTCTATAATATTTTCCTTGTTGAGAATTCTCCATACTATGATTTGGGGATCCTAAGAAGATCATGAAGAATTTCTCTTTAATACCTCTTCTCTCAAAAAGAATATATAGCCAAGGTATGATCTTTAATAAATTACTTACAAATAAACTATTTTTGCATATTTTTTTGATATATTAATAATGTCATTTTTGTTTAAACATGATTAAGTTTAGTAGTATCATTACACTGTCTTAAAAATCACTAAAGTGGTTATCTATATTGAACTCATCATCAAGAATGGTATTCTTCGTTGATCTCTATAAACAAAACTACAAACTATTGATAATGATATCTCGGCTATTCGAGAGCCTTGATCATCACTCCTCATATAAGGATTATTGACATTTCATCTATGTCAATAAGTATCCATGTGAGACTTCTCATATTATGATAAAATGAGATTTTATAATAATCTTTAAAACTTCCCAAAGAATTATGATTCATTCATAAAAAGGGAACCTCGTCAAATAGGACTAGTAAAACACGTCAAAACCCCAAACCATAAGTTATAGAGCATAAACATCAACCCTAGCCAAGAATTAGAACTCCCAAACCAAAATTATCAAAGATCACTTAAGTTGTCTTTTTGCTGATATGCCGGATCCCTGTGCTTGAACTAGCCAGATCCCTCATACAAGGGATCCGTGGGATACGTGCAACAGAAGACAGAATAAGAAAAAAATGATCATTGTGGAAGTTCCACTCTTCACTTTACTCTTTCAAAACTCACGAACATAAAACCCAATTTACTGTTCACAGGAGTTAATTGATCATCTTCTCCAAGGAAACAATCTCTTGTGTATGTATAATCTTCACTACATTGTTATTTCCATTCCTTGATTCCTAGGATTACAATTTTCATCTTTAGAAAATGAGCTCAAATGGGTTTGTCATAATTTGTTACCACATTGTTTTCTAAGATATACTAAATCAAAGAATCAACATTGTTAATACAAATTAAACTCATTTTTTGAATTCAATGAAGATGTTTTGAGCAAAATTGTGATGAATCCCATTAGGTTACTATTGACACAAGTAACACCACACTGTGGTTTTGATATTTAGGACCAATCATGCCTAGCAACCGTCAACAACATTACCATGACATCGCTCACTACATTCTCATGTGATGCGTGCCAAACAGTCAAGCTAAATCACTCAAGCCTGCCACTTGTGAATGGCAGACCGTAATCAGCTTAAAACTGCTTAAGCACGAATGCAATGAAGATCTGGGGAGTATAGGGTTTCCCCGGGTCGTTATGTCCCAGCGAGCTATGCAATGGATTATCAAACGTAAAGTGATCGAGAAATTTGAACAGAAAAAGGGATCTGATAATTATTATAACTACAGAAAAAGCCAACAAATTACAACGGCTTAAATGCAAATTAAAGGAAATTTAAAAAGATAAAATCTATTAAATAAACGCTATCACTATATTTAAAATGATGTTTTTTTTTGTTTTTATGTTTTTACAAAACTGAAATAAAAACTATGCGACGTACAAATAAAAACGTGAAACTAAATCAATATTAACCTTAAAAATATGAAAATGATATTTTTACAATTCTAATGATAAAAGAAAATTATTAGAAAAAGAAAATTATTTTTATGACTATTATTCTAATTATTATTAATTAAAAACTATTTTTAACTATTTAATAATTACCTAAAATACAAGAAAATATGAAATAAAGCTAGAAAAATAAAATTATGAATTGGAAAAGTCTAAAATATCAAAATAGAATTTTCAAAACTATTTTTATATTTTTCTGATTATTTTTTGTATTTTTATGAATTTTAAACTATTAAAAACTAATTAAATTACTAAAAATTACAAAATAAACTATGAAAAATCTGGAAAATTACTTTTTTTTCTTTTTATATTTATCTAAACCTAAGAAAAATGAAATATTATTTTTTTGAACTTTTTCTGAATTTTTTGTATTAAAAGCTAATTAAAATTGCTTAAAAACTAATTTAAATTAAGAAAAATAGCAAATCAACTTAGAAAAATCTGAAAATTTCAGGAAAACTCTAAAATAATATTAGGAATCTAAGAAAAATGGAAAAACAGGTGCTTATGTGGAGTAATTAGGAACTGATGTGCAAGTGCTTATTATTAAGCACTCCAAATAAGCCAAATGGACAAAATAAGACACCAACTGATTACAGAAGTTCTACACTGCTAAAATAACTAAAATGCAACAAATCCTAACTGTTTTTAACCACTGGATTACAAGTTACAAGGATTTGGCTATAAGAGCTTATAAGCCAAAATAGGTTTTGGGCACCAACTTTGAACACAAGCACAAGCTTTAAAATAAGCTCAAAATGAAAAACACCAATTGGAACCTAAAGCAGACCTGGGTGAGACCTAGCAAACCAAAACTCAGACCTGGGTGAGCTCATATGAGCCCTATGCAACCCTGGACAAAACTGAGAAAAACTCGGTTATTAATGAGCCCTGTGAGCAGGGCACTTGACACCCAAAAGAGAAGCAGTTTTGAGGCTTCTAAAAAATTTGCAAAAATCTGATAAAATGATGACAAGAAAGGGGACCAGTTGAAGTTTATGAAACAACAAATTTCACTTAATTTGACTTAAAAATGAGTCAAGGAAAAATCCTTGCAGTTGGGCTCAAAACAAGTTTTCTAAATTTTGACTTTTGACAACATTTGAGAAATTTTGACTTTCATGAACTTTGAATCCAATTTTATGACTGTTATTGATGTAATATGATAGAACAAGCACAATGCAAGCAAGCTTAATGATTTCTAAACACAAAACAAGGATTTGCAAATCCAAAACTCACAACAGTTGAGACATTGAGACAGATTTGTTAATGTTTGACTTTTGAGAGTTGCAGGTCCAAGATTGTGACTCAAATGAGTTAGTATGGACCTAACAATCATGAACCAACAAGAAGTATACACTGAACAAGCCTTTAGTACAGATATGACAGTAAATCCAAACACCCTTGATTCAACTGATAAGCAAGTTTAAATGAGCTAACTATTAATCCAACTAATTTCAATGATCAAACTATGTTGAGACAACCTAAATACACCTTAAAGAACAGATTATAACTACTTGTAAACACATAAACAGATTATGCTATGAATTGTGGAAAAACACTTACAAGTGTCCATAGCCACAATGGCTTGAAAACAGTGAGACCAGAACCACTAACCTATCAAATCCAACCCAACTAACTATAAATCAACCCAAATCCATGTCTGCTTCAACCATTTCCCTTTTTGCATCAATTTTGCTCCTATGTTGACTTTTGTTGACCAGTAACTAAAATGCTTTAAACTTGATTACAAGCTTACAAAAAGCTATTATAAGCTTATATAAGCTTGTTGGAGATTGAAACTGAGTTGCTAAAAGCTTAAACAAATGAGTTTGAAAGTTAAAATTTCAACAGTGGACACAAATTATGGAAAATGAACATTAACTTGAATTGATGTTTAAAATAAGTTGCAATACACTAGAATAACTTTGTTTAATACAGATTAACTGAAAAATACAATGAAGAACTACTTAAGACATTAAAAGCTTAAAAACGACATACATTTAAATAAAATAAACTAACTCTCCTCTCTTGTTGCTTCTCCTTCCTTTTTATAAGCTCCAAACTTCCTCTCTCATCTCTCTGGACATATCCCAGCACTAATATGGGCCATTGGATTGCTCAAATTGATCTTGGCCGTTTAAAGGTTTTTGGCGCCAATTTTGGTTTTAACAGTTTGTGCTTGAGTGAGATATTGGAGAAGGCATTAAATGCTTCCCTTGGCTTGTTGTGTTTGGAGGGGGGGGGGTAGAGTAGGGATATGATGGTGGAGTGTTAGCAGGAGGGTGCAGGCAATGGTGATGATGGAGGCTTGGTATACCCGTGAAGGAGAGGGAAAAGCAGTCAAAGGAGTTTGACTGGCTTTTAATAATAAGGGGGGGGGGGGTCCAAATGTGGGGGTCCAAAAGGCTAAATGGCAGGGGGTCATTTGCAATTGACAAGTCCAAAAAGGTGTGAATGGGTCTAAATAATCAAGGGACTTCATTTGTAATTTCTGAAACTGTAGGGACCTAGGCTGCCAATATCTCAAAGTTGCTCCAAGGACTGAAATTGACAAGTGTTAATATTACAAGGACCAAAGTTGCCATTTTCAGATTTTCCAGGGACCATTTTTGCCAAATTTCAAAGTTGGAGGACCAAACTTGTAATTTTCTCAAACTTTTTATATTTTTCACCAAAGGACTAATTTTGACAAGTTATGATATTAAAAGGACCTTTGGTGATTTTACTTTTGAAAATAAGGCTCAGGGACTATTTTTGACAATTTTTGAAACTTGGGGGACTGAAACAGCCAATTATGCAAACTTTGCTCATTTTTCATCTGATTTTGAACATTTTGCATCTGAAACATATAAAATGTAATTTTGGAATATTTTCAGTATTTTGATGCATTTCTGAGCATTTTTAACCGTTTTGCAGTTCAGATTTAACCAAAAATGATGAGTATTTACACACTCATCAATCCCCCACACTAAACTATTGCTAGTCCCTAGCAATCTTTTGAGAAAAACATAATGGATTTGAATCTCTTTACCAAAAGCCATTACTTCTGGAGTAGCCAAATGTTTCAGTTCAAGTAAGAACCATGGTACACTGATAACCATGTGATTTTGAGCAAACCACCAGCTTCCAACGGATTTGATTTGTCTTTACCAGAAGTCGTTTGCTTCTGGACTAGCCAACTCTTAGATAAATTATCAATATTATCTTTGGTGAGCTGATTACCAATTATGGTTTTTCCACTGCCTTTACCACAAGCCATAAACTTGCGGGCTAGCCAACTCTTCACTTTTTAGGATATGGTGAGCTGAATACCATACAATTTTGGGCAAATTGCAAGCCGTCAACGGATTTGAGATATCTTTACCAAGAGCCGTTTGTTCCTGGATTAGCCAATCCTTTTGTTTTTTAGACATGGCGGACTGATAACCAAATGAGAAAGTGTAAAACACTTACTCAAAAAAAAAAAATTGGCCAAAAACGGGGGAATTAGGCGGTATAATTACATGATAAAATTCGTGAGAATTCCCCCCCACACTTAGAAATGAATATTGCCCTCAATATTCAAAGTACCGGCAGTTATGCCGAAACAAGGAACGTAAAAGGGAAATTCTACGGCCATTATTTAGAAAGATGATTTTTTTTTTTTTTTTTTTTGAAAAGACTTATATACACAACATGTGGGGCAACCCCCCCCCCCCCACACTAGGGTGGTAGAAAGTAGAAAGAAGAAGCTAAACTGTCAAGTTTTGTCACACAAGCTAGCCACTTGTGAATGGCTAACCGTAACAAACTTAAGACAGCTCAGAAATATGGGTGATAACCCATATGGCATGCTACTGTTTTTGATTCCCGAGTCGCTAGCTTGACTCGATCCCCGCATTCATTGGTTCATGGGGAAAGTAACGTGGAAAACCAATCTCGATCGGACTTTCGTTCACAATGTTAATAAACATATGAACATCAGAAAGTTCCACACCGATGAGATATAACCGCGGTATTGTTAATAGTAGAAACTATAAGGGATGATACCGGGGTCAAAGATGGTGTCCTCATTCCCGAAAGAGAAAAGGGAAAGAGCAACCACACCATCTGTGAAGAATGGAATAAAGACGTACATGAGAATGCAAGTCCATTCCTCAGCAGAGAGAAGCAAATCACCAGTTTTGACATCTTTAAGCTTAAACTTGAAGCTTAGATGGTGATTGTCAAGAAGATGTCCGGGAGGGAGGGTGGGTAACGGTTCTTCAATTAACAGATTCTCCAGAAAAAGGGTGTCTCCCTCCGGATCAAAGTAAGTGTTATCAATTCCCATTGGAATTGACTCATCACTAAGAAAGGCATCGACTTCATTCCAAAAGTTGTCATCTTCCTCATCAGGAGTGAGAGAAGGGATGGAAGAGTCGGGAATAAGACTAGAGGATGATGGATCATTTTTTAGCAATTCATCAATGGGAAGAATGTCTCCCATTGGATCACAAACATCATCATCCAACTCAGATGAAATTGAAGAGGGTTTGGTTTCAACCACAGAGTTAACAAACTCGATGCGACAAACTGATTCCGGAGGTGGGACAAGTGGCGTGCTCTTAGAGCTAGCAGTTTCCACCACTTCCGATGAAGTCTCCGATTCTAGATCATCATCATCAAGAACACTCTTGACTTCCCTGGTACAACTTTCAAACCATTTGTTTGAACCAGGGTTGATTTTCAAAGCTTTAAGCTCAGCACGTTTTTGAAAACTCCTCTTAACCGTGAAGTTTGAGAGTGTTGCATTGAATCTTTCAGATCTTTGATCAATTGTGGCAACACTCTGTTTGTACAGAGGTTTGGAGTTCTGGTTGATATTTAACGTGAGCTCGTCGTTGTCAACCCGTATGGTCAACTCTTCAGCAAACACATCAATCAGAGCACGACTCGTTCTCAAGAAAGCTCTCCCTAAGATGAGGGGAACTCTAGGATCTGCATCGAAGTCTACTACAACAAAGTCAGTAGGAAAGTGAAACTTTCCCACTTTCATCACGACATCCTCGGCTATCCCAAGTGGAGTAGTTTTGGTACGGTCTGCTAGCTCGAGTGTCATACAAGTGGATGTAAGCTTAGGAAGAGACAGTTTCTCCCATACTGAGAGTGGCATGAGGTTAATGCTAGCGCCAAGATCGGCCAAGGCGGAGCATTGAAACATCCCCAAGAAATCACACGGGATTAAAAACCGGCCAGGGTCTTCAAGCTTTTCGGGAAGCTTATTAAGAATGGCCGCTGAGCATTGCTCATTTAGAGGGGTTTTCGCCATCTCAGACAACTTATCTTTGTTGGTGAGTAAGCCTTTAAGCGTGGATGCAAATTTAGGCATTAGAACGAGAGCATCAACGAAGCTTATATCAAAGTGAAGCTCATTGAAGATTTGGAAAATTTTTTCCATTTGCTCTTTGTTTTTGTCTTTGAGCTTCTCATCATTCATTCTTGATGGGTAAGGAAGCTGATTAGACTTTTGAGCCGGGATGGAAGTCATTTCTGGCTCAGGATTTTTCTTTGGAACTTCGGGTTCCGGACTTGAAGCTTGGACTACCGAAGGTGGGACGTGTGCGGTACTTTGTGGGCTTGAGAATTGCACCTTGTCCGTTGTATCCTTGGTAACTTGACTCATTGCCACAGGAGGAGGGGGCATAGGAGTCGAAGGTCCATTGTGCGTCTTACCACTACGAGTGGTGACGGCTTTCAACTCGGCATTGGGATTGGGAATAGTATTGCTTGGGAGTCCTCCAGAAGATGATGAAGCTTCGTTCATATTCATGTTCATGAAACTGCTCATCATATTCTTTAACTCATTTGTCTGCCGAGACATTGTGGTATCAATTTCCTTTTTAAGCTCAACTCTCATGTTATTGATCTGAGTTTGCATTGCACGTATGTTTGACTCAGTAATTTTCATGAAGTTATTTGGCATGGGAGCTTGAGGAGGTTGTTGATAACTTTGATGATTAGGAGCTTGGTATGGCTGGTTGAAATTGTTCCGGTTTTGATTGAAATTTTGAGAGTTATTGAAATTTTGTCCTTGATTCGGAACAAAGCGATTTTGATTGCCATGGTTTTGCGCATGAGGAAAACCAGGTGGTGTCATACCGCTAGGTGCACGGTAGTGAGGATCAGCCTGTGGTCGGTATTGATTGTGGTTTACCGCAGCTACGGGAGCTTGGTAAAAGGAAGCATCGGTTGCTTGACAATCATAATACGCATGTGGACCACTACAAGTTTCACACACCTTGTTTACGGCTTTGACTGGTTCAGGCTTATGAATTTCGCTTTTGATTTCCTTAACATCCTTAATCATACAACGGATGGCATCCGTTAGAGCAGCTATCGGAGCTGCTAACTCAGAAGAGTTACTGGATGAAGAAGCAGGAGGGTTAGGAGTATTGACTTTGTTGCGAGAAATAGGAACTTTTGATTTTTGCTCGCAAATCTCAATCACATCTTTAGGTCTACGATTCAAGATATTGCCGCCTGCGGCTGCATTCAAGGAATCTTGATCGGTACCGTTCAACCCATTGTAAAAGATATTTACTTGTTGAAGCTCTGTGAATTCATGATGGGGGCATTTCCTGAGGAGATCTTTGAATCTCTCCCATGCCTCTCAAAAGTTTTCATCGAAATTTTGACGAAATCCAGAAATTTCATTTTTAAGATTAGTCGTCTTTGATGGAGGAAAGAAGTAATTGACAAACTTCTGAACAAGATCCTCCCAAGTTTCGATAGATCGAGGGGGTTCTTTTTCCAGCCAAATCCGGGCTGTCCCCTCAAGAGAGAATGGAAAAAGCATCAACTTGATAACTTTTTGTGGTACATCCTTGAAATTGATAGTTGAAGTCAACTTGTTAAACCAACGGATGTGTGCATACGGGTCTTCACGATCAAACCCGTGGAATTGATTTGTAGACACAAGTGTGATCAAATGTGTCTTCAATTCGAAGTGATCAGAATTGATTACTGGTAAAACGATGGCATCTCCATAACCCTCGGTGGGTGCTTGGAGCATTTCCGCCATAGTACGTTCGTCTGCCATATTGTTGATTGAAATAGTACGAATCTCGGGTTCGACTATTTGGGCAGCACGTCTACGAGAACGTCTTCTTGGAATTTCTGCTAGATCACGCAAAGGACTCAATGATCTAGAAGAACGAGTGCGCATGCACTAGAGTTAACTCTAAGGGATCTCAGAGTTAAGAAGAGGAATTATGAAAATGAGGAAAGAAGATTATTTTTGAATTTTATGGTTATACATATATAGAGAAACAAAAGAAAAATATTTTTGTGTTTTATATGTTTTGAAATGTTTTTGGCTTTTTTGGATTTTTATAAGAAAATATGGATATATATATATAGATGGATGGATGGTATGAACAAAGAGTGAGTACTCAAATATCTAATCTGCTAGACGGAAGATAATCACCACAGCTCCCCGGCAGCGGCGCCAAAAATTTGATGCGTGCCAAACAGTCAAGCTAAATCACTCAAGCCTGCCACTTGTGAATGGCAGACCGTAATCAGCTTAAAACTGCTTAAGCACGAATGCAATGAAGATCTGGGGAGTATAGGGTTTCCCGGAGTCGTTATGTCCCAGCGAGCTATGCAATGGATTATCAAACGTAAAGTGATCGAGAAATTTGAACAGAAAAAGGGATCTGATAATTATTATAACTACAGAAAAAGCCAACAAATTACAACGGCTTAAATGCAAATTAAAGGAAATTTAAAAAGATAAAATCTATTAAATAAACGCTATCACTATATTTAAAATGATGTTTTTTTTTGTTTTTATGTTTTTACAAAACTAAAATAAAAACTATGCGACGTACAAATAAAAACGTGAAACTAAATCAATATTAACCTTAAAAATATGAAAATGATATTTTTACAATCCTAATGATAAAAGAAAATTATTAGAAAAAGAAAATTATTTTTATGACTATTATTCTAATTATTATTAATTAAAAACTATTTTTAACTATTTAATAATTACCTAAAATACAAGAAAATAGGAAATAAAGCTATAAAAATAAAATTATGCATTGGAAAAGTCTAAAATATCAAAATAGAATTTTCAAAACTATTTTTATATTTTTCTGATTATTTTTTGTATTTTTTATGAATTTTAAACTATTAAAAACTAATTAAATTACTAAAAATTACAAAATAAACTATGAAAAATCTGGAAAATTACTTTTTTTTCTTTTTATATTTATCTAAACCTAAGAAAAATGAAAAATTATTTTTTTGAACTTTTTCTGAATTTTTTGTATTAAAAGCTAATTAAAATTGCTTAAAAACTAATTTAAATTAAGAAAAATAGCAAATCAACTTAGAAAAATCTGAAAAATTCAGGAAAACTCTAAAATAATATTAGGAATCTAATAAAAATGGAAAAACATGTGCTTATGTGGAGGAATTAGGAACTGATGTGCAAGTGCTTATTATTAAGCACTCCAAATAAGCCAAATGGACAAAATAAGACACCAACTGATTACAGAAGTTCTACACTGCTAAAATAACTAAAATGCAACAAATCCTAACTGTTTTTAACCACTGGATTACAAGTTACAAGGATTTGGCTATAAGAGCTTATAAGCCAAAACAGGTTCTGGGCACCAACTTTGAACACAAGCACAAGCTTTAAAATAAGCTCAAAATGAAAAACACCAATTGGAACCTAAAGCAGACCTGGGTGAGACCTAGAAAACCAAAACTCATACCTGGGTGAGCTCATATGAGCCCTATGCAACCCTGGACAAAACTGAGAAAAACTCAGTTATTAATGAGCCCTGTGAGCAGGGCACTTGACACCCAAAAGAGAAGCAGTTTTGAGGCTTCTAAAAAATTTGCAAAAATCTGATAAAATGATGACAAGAAAGGGGGCCAGTTGAAGTTTATGAAACAACAAATTTCACTTAATTTGACTTAAAAATGAGTCAAGGAAAAATCCTTGCAGTTGGGCTCAAAACAAGTTTTCTAAATTTTGACTTTTGACAACATTTGAGAAATTTTGACTTTCATGAACTTTGAATCCAATTTTATGACTGTTATTGATGTAATATGATAGAACAAGCACAATGCAAGCAAGCTTAATGATTTCTAAACACAAAACAAGGATTTGCAAATCCAAAACTCACAACAGTTGAGACATTGAGACAGATTTGTTAATGTTTGACTTTTGAGAGTTGCAGGTCCAAGATTGTGACTCAAATGAGTTAGTATGGACCTAACAATCATGAACCAACAAGAAGTATACACTGAACAAGCCTTTAGTACAGATATGACAGTAAATCCAAACACCCTTGATTCAACTGATAAGCAAGTTTAAATGAGCTAACTATTAATCCAACTAATTTCAATGATCAAACTATGTTGAGACAACCTAAATACACCTTAAAGAACAGATTATAACTACTTGTAAACACATAAACAGATTATGCTATGAATTGTGGAAAAACACTTACAAGTGTCCATAGCCACAATGGCTTGAAAACAGTGAGACCAGAACCACTAACCTATCAAATCCAACCCAACTAACTATAAATCAACCCAAATCCATGTATGCTTCAACCATTTCCCTTTTTGCATCAATTTTGCTCCTATGTTGACTTTTGTTGACCAGTAACTAAAATGCTTTAAACTTGATTACAAGCTTACAAAAAGCTATTATAAGCTTATATAAGCTTGTTGGAGATTGAAACTGAGTTGCTAAAAGCTTAAACAAATGAGTTTGAAAGTTAAAATTTCAACAGTGGACACAAATTATGGAAAATGAACATTAACTTGAATTGATGTTTAAAATAAGTTGCAATACACTAGAATAACTTTGTTTAATACAGATTAACTGAAAAATACAATGAAGAACTACTTAAGACATTAAAAGCTTAAAAACGACATACATTTAAACAAAATAAACTAACTCTCCTCTCTTGTTGCTTCTCCTTCCTTTTTATAAGCTCCAAACTTCCTCTCTCATCTCTCTGGACATATCCCAGCACTAATATGGGCCATTGGATTGCTCAAATTGATCTTGGCCGTTTAAAGGTTTTTGGCGCCAATTTTGGTTTTAACAGTTTGTGCTTGAGTGAGATATTGGAGAAGGCATTAAATGCTTCCCTTGGCTTGTTGTGTTTGGAGGGGGGGGTAGAGTAGGGATATGATGGTGGAGTGTTAGCAGGAGGGTGCAGGCAATGGTGATGATGGAGGCTTGGTATACCCGTGAAGGAGAGGGAAAAGCAGTCAAAGGAGTTTGACTGGCTTTTAATAATAAGGGGGGGGTCCAAACGTGGGGGTCCAAAAGGATAAATGGCAGGGGGTCATTTGCAATTGACAAGTCCAAAAAGGTGTGAAGGGGTCTAAATAATCAAGGGACTTCATTTGTAATTTCTGAAACTGTAGGGACCTAGGCTGCCAATATCTCAAAGTTGCTCCAAGGACTGAAATTGACAAGTGTTAATATTACAAGGACCAAAGTTGCCATTTTCAGATTTTCCAGGGACCATTTTTGCCAAATTTCAAAGTTGGAGGACCAAACTTGTAATTTTCTCAAACTTTTTATATTTTTCACCAAAGGACTAATTTTGACAAGTTATGATATTAAAAGGACCTTTGGTGATTTTACTTTTGAAATTAAGGCTCAGGGACTATTTTTGACAATTTTTGAAACTTGGGGGACTGAAACTGCCAATTATGCAAACTTTGCTCATTTTTCATCTGATTTTGAACATTTTGCATCTGAAACATATAAAATGTAATTTTGGAATATTTTCAGTATTTTGATGCATTTCTGAGCATTTTTAACCGTTTTGCAGTTCAGATTTAACCAAAAATGATGAGTATTTACACACTCATCACCATGCATCATCGTAAGGATGGTTTGAGCCCGGAGATAGAAAAGCCTTCAAGATGTTGGAAAAAAATACTATTGCACGAAGGACGAGTGGTTGAACCATCATTCCTCAACAACACCAACATTCGCCAAGTCTTTGGGGGAATTAACTTCGATTGTCTCTTGGACATTAATGAGCAAATTTGTCCGGTGTTTGTACTAGAGTTTTACAAGACCATGAAAATCATTCGAAATGAAGATGGAACCATTTTGATAGCCTTCATCATCAATGAGCACGAGTTCACCTTCACTCTTGTAGAGTTTGCAAGGATACTCCGTATCCTATGTCAAGGAGTGTGTATATACTCTAACGAATGGTCGTTGGTTTAACTACATGACATGGTGGATCATCACGAGGTATACTTCACAGTCACCCCAGAAGCAACTACGGTAAGGGATACTGTCTTCATGGAAAGAGCATCTCCATCAAGAGTCACGAGAAACTCCAATGTGATCTATAGGGATCCTTTTCAAGTGGAGCTTTCAGAAATGTTCCCATTATACAAGAAATAGGAACTCATGCTAAGGGAGAACGTACTTTGCTTGGGAGAAAATAAGGATCATCCCAATGCTTGTCTAAGCTTCATGATCTATTGCCTTGTAACCGGCACTCACTTCAACCTCGCCTATTACATGGTAAAAAGAATGGCAAGTGTGAAAAACATGGACAAGATGGTACTCTCTATGCCATGCTCTTGACTCATCTAGCAACCTTCATCTTTGCTATAGATCTTTCTCCTTATTCCTATGACCATAGTTTTTGCAACAAGGTCATGGTGCCTCTATCCGATGGAAATACTACAAGGATCATGGTGGATGGCATGAGACCTCACCCACCAACGGACTCATCGGATGAAAGAGAAAGACAAAGAGAAGGATAATGAAGCAGCAACCCCCTTGGCAACGTCCATCTCGACCCCTTAGCGTACATCAACCAACTGCCGGATATCCCAAGCCATTCACAAGAATTCCAACAAACTTGGGGCGTATTCATATGTTTTGCTAACTTCCTCATGAAGAAGAAGAAGTAGAGATAGAGGGGTGAAGAGTGAAGGCGATAGCGATGGAGATGAAGATGAAGGTGAAGTAGGAGGATGAGTGGATGGTAGGTAAGGTCTTAGACCTTAATTTGTGAAAATTTATGAAAAAATTGTCTGTAAACAATCTAAACAATATTTATGTAGTTTGGGACGTAGCTAGTAGAAAATTGTATAATTTAGACTAAGACTTCTAACTTAGGAACTAGGAAAATGAGAATTTTACGACAACTTGATCTCATTCAAGTAATCATTGTCACTCATTTTGCTTATTTTTTAGTCATTCCCACTTATATGTGTTATATTTGTTGTTTGCATATGTTTATTGAATGTAGAAATGATTAGGATGAGTATTTGCTAAAGAATGCAAAAACTGGACATTTGCTGAGAAGCTACTGGTCAGCAATAGCCGGATCCCTCATATGAGGGAACCGTGGGATCCGGGCAAACAGACATACAGCTGCAGACCTTTATACATCAAACCATTCCCCTAGATCACATCATACTAGCTAAACATGATTCTTTAAGACCACTTAAGTCTTCCTCAAGTTCAGTAGGTCTCATACTCACCCATAGCTAACTTAGGATCAAATTCAAAGTGTTTTTGATTTATCAATTCACCTAAACTCATCATATTTCCGCTCCAATACTCACACATCATTTCTCACATATCAACACATCTAGTTTTTATAATCTTCTCAATTTTAGCAAATTGATTTTAGTAATTCTTACCTCAAAATGGGTCAAAAACTAGTTTTTCATTTCTTATAATTTTTTAGGAATTTTCAAAAATTATCTTAAGTTACCATCTGATCTCTAGGATCATTTAACACCACTTGACACTCTCAAATTTCCTAGTGTCATCTTTGATCATTCTTTGGTACTCATAAAGTCCCATTTTCTTCCATAAAAGGCAATCATTAGCTACCATCACTCATTGCCCTTGATCATTTAAGTCTTCTTTCATTTAAGACACTTAGGAAGTCTGAAACACTCAAAATTTACAGGTACTAGACCTTACAAAACATCATTTTCCTCTTTTCTTGGCTGCTGAGAGCCGGATCCCTAGGATTAGCGTAGACTGATCCCTCATTGGAGGGAACCGTGGGAACCGGCTGACATATTCAGCTAACTCTAGCTTAAACAATCATTTCAAGCCCTCCTTGCTAACTTAAACACTCCTTATTGTCTTAATTAACCTCGTTGATCAGTGCAACTCTAAAATTGACTATTGTACATGCAAATCATCACATTTCAAAGGATCTTAGTGGCTTAAGTCTTGAATGCACTTGCCAAATCCTTCTCTTTATAAACCATCTTGTTAGGATTTCTTAGTCACCATCTACAACTTAAATCTCAGCAACTAGAAGTCTCTATCTCACTAACTCTTTGTCATCTCATCATGAGAAAAGCTCCTAGTGGTAACTCATCCACCAAAGGACCACCCAAGAAACTTGATCGTGTTATTCATGAAATTTCTTCAACCGAATCATCTCCCGTTAAATCCACAAATGCTAGGATTCCCCCTCCACCAACTCAACCAATCAAACCAATCCCCAAAATGATTGTTCCCACAAAACTACCAATTCCAAACACCACTATACCTCCTAAACCAAACACTCCTATTTCCACTAAACCATCACCCTTAGTGCCTAGAGCCATATCATTCACCACTCCACTCTCATCACCACACCTCTACAATCTAGAGGACTTACCTCCTAGGCCATCTCATCCTCCACCATTGCCAACATTCTCCTCAATAGAAAGAATAGCGCAACAAAATCAAGGTGTTGAATCAACACTAGCCCCGACATCTTTTTCCCCGTCACCCTCAAATAGTCCATTTTGGATTATGAGGAATCATCAAAGTCAACCACCCAACCACATGGAAGTTGACACCTCTCTACCTCCACCACCATCCTTTGTTGAGCCATCATCAATTGTGCCTCCACCAAACCTTCTTTCTTTTGAGAATCCTCAACCTTTTACGTATTTTATTTCTTTCGTTAAAATGATTTTACGTTTGTTATCGACAAAACATTATAAGATCGTAAAATATAAATCAACGTTTTTATGGTTTATTTGTATTAACATGCTCTATCAACTTCTTCTTCTCAGCCTTGAAGTAGGCAGCATGCTCACTATTTTCAAAATTAGACTAAGCAGTTGTAGACAAAGAATCAGTCAGATCCTTAACCTGCTTCTCCAACCCAACAACCTGCCTTGTCAGGACAGCCAACTCCTCTGCATGACACTTGGTGACCTCTTCTTTATTAACCTTCAGGGTCTGAAAGGTTTGCTCCTTCTCAGAAGTTACCCTAAGGACAATTTCTTCTAAGTTCTTGACATGGGCTTCACGACCAGCTTTGTCAACAGTGCAACTTGCGCAAGATCTTCCTCGAGACCCTTCACTCGAGCCTCCGCGACATCGACAAGCTTCTTATTCTTAATGGCTTCAGCCCCAACCCGATGAGCATACCTCGCCCGACATTTGAGAAATGCATACTCATTGATAATGTCGCACAGAACACGATCAAAGAGATCAAGGCTTGCGAGAAAACTTGGCCTTGCGGGCAGAAGAACAATCGACTCCACAAAAGTCTTGGCAGACTTCAATGAAGTACAAGCATCACCAACATCCAGGCCAGTCTGGAAGACAAGTGGCCCAGTCTTAGAAATTATGGGCAACGTGCTCTGGGAGACGGCTCCAACCTCGCCACTCCCACCACCCTGAGAACCAAATCTGCCAGCACCATGTAGCTTACTCGCTTCACCTGAGGTACCTCATAAAAACAACACACTCAAGACTTAGTCGCATGAAATACTATCTAAATCAAGGTATAAAAACAAAATGGCAATACCATCATCAGCCTGAATGACCTCCTTGGACTTCTTAGACCTAGACTTCCCCCTTAAAGAAGTCATTTGCTCAACCACCTCCGTATCATTATCTGAAATATGATACACGGTAACCAATGGACTTAGAAGAAACCTCACTCCCGCCAACCTCAACATTAGTATGATCCCTCTTCTAGCGAACCAAACGGTCAACCAAAGACTCATCATCCTCCGCGTCCTCCATCACATGGTCAACCAAAGGCTTTGAAACCGGTGACACAGGTAGAGGAGGAGGAGCAACAACATCAACATCCACATGGATGACAGGCTCAGAGGCTACAGTCACACCAACATCATTCGCCTATGCAAGAAATGAGGAAACATCTATCACCGTAAGACAAACATCAAAACATGAATAGGTACAAATCAAAGAAATCACAAATGCAAATAGGTGAACACAACAACTTACCCTCACCACTCTGATATAACACAATGCGCCTCTCAACCTCACCATCCTAATTCTGACTTAAACAAACCAGAAACAAGGCACCTTCCAACATAATCCTTGAGTAAACAGGCAACAAACTCAAACGTTCATTTAGAATCCTATCGTCAAAGGAAATACCGATTGTAACATCCAGGTCTGAATTCACACTGTTACTCCACCGCAGATGATGGAGAGATAAAACCTACGCATCAATGGTGATCCATACCTAGTTCTGATGGCAACTAGTCAACCCCCTAGCCGTATTCACAATGGTCAGGTACGGCTCCTTGGTCACCCTCCTCTCAAAAGTATACTAAGACACATAACTCTTTATTTAAAAAATATGGCGAAAAACCTTTAAATGAGGAGGCAAGTTCAACCCATCACAAGCTATAATAAAGGCATGCAGCCTTTGATACCAAAGAGGATGAATTTGAGCGAAGGCGATATTAAAACAACGATATATTTTAAGAAAAAACGGGTGTAAGGGGAACCTAACATTAGCATGCGTGGCATACTTTTGGTAGAAGGAAGTAACATTGCGGGAAGGGGGATGGTCAGCCCTATCATCCGCCGCGGGCACACTTGGCAAATAGGCCTCAATCCACTTGTGATTTTTTAAAAAGTTGTTAAACTTTAGGGTCTTTACCCCATAAGGATTATCGGTAACAACACTTTCATTTTGTTTGGACGACATGACAAAAGAAAGAAGGACGATACAACACATTATTATTTTTCAAGGAATAAGGCAAGAATAAGAAAACAAACTAACCTCGCCTCACCATCTTCTTCTGGAAAAAAGTTTTGATAAAGAACGCAACTTCAAAGAACAAGGATCTTCAGCAGTTTCAAAGAACTTGAGCGGTTTCTTGAAAATGGGAAGTTTAAAAAGTGTAGCTTTTCATCCCTCAAGCCCTATTATAGGAGAAGAAAGATAACCACTATTGGAAAACAAGTGGCAACAACCTATTAGGCCAGTAACCTCAATTCAGGTGCTTACTACTCACGACCTTACAAGACGCGCATGCACTAAGTCTCAGAATGACGTCAGGCATAGTCGAATCGACATATCTGACCCACCGAAATATCAAAGAAAGAGATTTGAAATAATTCCAAAAGGGGCTATTTTTACATTTCCCACGCAAGTATAAAATGCAGGCCTTACACTAAACACCTCAAACATCACTTGGGGAACGCATCCTAAGTCCTAGGTCATCAACACAAGGTAACTCATGAGTCAGCCTGGAAAAATCAGCCTGGACATACGGACCCTAGTTTCCTGGCACATGACTGGGGGGGGGGGGACTCGGTTACTTCAAAAGTCTAACATCATCTCACTTGTACATGACATAATATTAGACTAGGGACTTGATAGCGTATCACTATTTGTGGCCTAAGGCCCATTAATAACACGCTCGAATCAAGCCCAAAATAGTTAGCGAAGTCAGTAATAACTAGAACAACATAAGCCCAGGCCAAACTAGGACTGGCAACTCTACTCAGGTAGCATAGTACATGCACAAACACACAATTACTACAACTGTCACTAACGGTTAAGGTGTACGAGTCTGACATAACACAGTGGGGAACACACAATCAACAAAACAGGTGAGCGAAGAACTCTCGTGTACGAGCATAAGTGCGCATGACATCTGTCTTCCTTGTCGGCTCTCGAATGATCAACACTTGGCACTGTGGTAGCCGCTGATCACTCTCGAAGGGTTTATCTCTAAACCCTACAAGCCTGTCTATAAAAGGAGAGTAACACACACTATCACATAAGTTTTCATACACTTGGGCAAATACTGCCTCACAACAGTACAACATGGTTTTTGTTTAAGTGTTACCCGAGCTTCTTGATCTATATCAATCTCATCGGGTCCTTACCATTCAATACAGAAAACCAAACAACAAAACCATTCTCATCTCATCTCTAAACCGATTTACATACTATACGTAAAAAGTCTTCTACTTCATATTTAATGCGAATACGCACTGTTTCTTAGTTGTTACCCATTGTCATAAATGGTAAAACATATAGTTCAATTGATCATAATGTTTATTTGTCGAAACAGATACAACATAATATAATTTTTCTACAATGTGAGTGTAAGGAAAATCTTCTACTTCATATTTAATACGGATAAGCATTATTGCTTAGTTGTTACCCATTGTCACAATTGGTAAAACATATAATTCAATTGATCATAATGTTTATTTGTCGAATCAGATACAACATAATATAATTATTCGAATATGATATTATAACTAAAACAACCAATCCTCGAAGTAGTGTTGCAAAAATCGGCTTAGGCGGGAATTAACCGCTCGGATTTTCACTAATCGGTCGTATTAATCGGGTTGGTCAAATCGGTCAACATACCGATTAATCGGATAAAATCGGCCAAATAAGCCATAAATCGACCAAATCGGACAAAAATCGGATAAATCAGTCAACTTGGTTACGAATACAAATCGGTCAAATCAGAAATAAATCGGCCAGATCGAAAAAAATGGGCTAAATTTGCCAAATCGGGCATATAGTTTAAAATTTTATACTTTTATATATAAAAGATCCAATCCTCTTAATCCCGTCTAACTGGTTAATCGCTAGGTAGTACCCAACCGCCCGGCTAGCGCATTGCAATTTTGCAACATTGCTTAGGAGTAAACTATTTTCATACAAATCATCGAGAAATCAAATCATGCATAACCAATTCTCATCGATAAAAACTATAATAAGTCGGTCAAAAGTTTATGGCTATCATAAATAAATGTGAATTGTCTTAAGTTTAAATCCTGTTAGGTGTAAACAAATCTGAAATAATACGCCAATGTTTTAAAAAGAAAATTTAATCTATCTAAGCATATGTGTGACAACCCGTACTTTCAGGTCATTTCTTGACACGATTTATGCCTCATTATTTTAACATTTATAGTAAACTTGGTTTACTTGTTTCAAATTCGCGTAACCTTGGAGGTTTAGCGGCGAATTCATGATCATGTCATCACGTACATTTCATATGGACTAAGATTAGTCTACATTTCATGGACATCATTTGCATCTCATTAATTCATTCATGACATTTCATTTCACATTTAACGCGAAATTTCTATATTAAATAAACGTTATCGCGTGAGTTATTATTTTGTATATTAAATCCGTTACTTTCAAAAATGATCCCGACGTATTTTTAAACTTACATTTAGTTTATAAAAACTATATTTTTAGTTTTCCTAGTGTTTCAAATTTATTTGGTACATAAATCGTTAAAGTTAAATTATTACGTCGTTTTTCTTAAAAATTATACGATAATTATTTTATCACTCAATTTTCACAAGGAATGTATTTTTACAATTTTTATTATCTCATTACATTCTATTTTGAGCTATTAAAAACTTACTTGTACCAAAAAGTTACAATTATCTACACTTTACTTACCTTTCTTACAAATTACACAAAATATTACACAAGTATACATGTTTATACATTTTATAAAAAAAAAAATATCCTTGAGAAACATGATCCCAAAAATCCGGTTAGGGGGTTATTGCATTTAAAGATTTGGTACAAAATTTTCAATTGTATATAGTTATACACTATCTCAAACTTTTACACTCAATCATTCATTTCATTTAGTCAAGATAGCAAGTGTATTCCTCTCTTGTTTCTCTTCCTAGAACCGGCCATAGGGGTTCTCACAAAGGATCATTATTTTTTTTTCAAGTTCAAGTTCATTACAATCTAGATAATACTCTTTATTAGATTTTGAAATAAAAATCTAGAGTATTTAGGTGTAACCTTGGTTCTTATCACCTCATCATATACTTGTAAGCTTGTTTTTATCATTTTCATGTTTCCTTTTCATTTTCATATGTTTCTTTTCATTTTTGGAGCTTATATGCATGATATGTGATTTATACCATTTATTTCATGATTTTAGAAGTTATTTATATATATTGGTCATCCTATAAATATTCCCATGGTATTCTTTGGTCTTGATGGTGATTAGGAACCCATGACACCCTAAGAAGGTGTATGGTAGGATTAGATTAGCTTTGGAGTTGATTTGAAGGGATTAGAATAGGTTTTGTCCGAGAAAAACTATTTTCGATAACTATATTTTGTGTTCTGTCCTTAAATCGAATTTCTGGAAAAACCCACTGTTGGTACGACATTTTGGCCTTGATATTTAGAAAATATACTTTAAAACGAATCCGTGGCCTTTTGAACGGATAAAAACGGAGTTATAACGAAGCCGGGGTGAATTTTTAAAGTTTTACGACGAAACGTATTATTTTCTGAAAAACTCAGCTTGCTGTTTTTAGTATTTTCGGGTCAAAAACGAGCCTTAAGCTTCACAAATTATTCCGACTTGTCAAAAATATATTAGTTTACTTCGATACGAAGCTAAGGACATATTTTACGTAGAAAACGGATTTAAAACGACAAAGATATGGCCGTTTTCATAAAGTTGCCGTAAATATTATTTTCTGAAAAACTATATTATTTTTACGTTACAAGTATTTCATTAGCTGTAAGGGCTATGTTTGCGGCTGTTTTTAACCATGATGTGAAACTTTTTATAACGAAATGTCTTCTAGTAAAATCAAGTTCACCGGTCATATTTTTCAAAACAAAAACCCGTTTGTCAAGCGGATTTATAATGAATTATTTACGGATGTTCAAAGTTGGCCGAAACTTATTTTCTGCACTCAATTAGCAAAAACCACCATCTTTAGCCCTTAATATCTTTATGACCGAGACCTTTTGGACGAAAACTCCTGAACTGAAACTTCTAGATATCGATACAAACTTTCCAAAACCGTCGAGTTCGTTCTCTAACGATCGACGTACACCGTTTTACGGCTAGTTTTCCAAAGCCATTTTTGTTGATTTCATGAAAATTCCGACGACATTGTTTTGCGACGAAAAGTGGCAATTTCACCAAAAATCATTATAAAATCATTGTAGGATGACATTTTGACGTAAAAACATGTAAAGTCATTTTGAAGGGTCAAGACGTCAAAAGCGTATTTTTCGACGACGAGTATTATTTTCAAAACCCGTAAATGGTATAAATAACATACGAAGTGCATGCATAACATTACATTGCAACTCATTGCATATCATATCATTGGTAATAGGTCCTGGTTAACGCAACACATTATACCTCGGTGTACTCACTCTTGTCATCACCTGTTTACCAAGTGAGTTTCATAGCCCCTGCTTTTACTTGTTTTCATAACTGTTTTGGGGGAGATGCATGCTTAACTATATTTTTTCACAAGTACTTTATATTCTTAAGGATAACTCCTATCACGATTACATCATTTCAAAACCGAATGTTGTACTATATAAATTGTTCATGTTTGCGGGCTATAGTTATACGTCGAATAAAGTACTATATCAGTTGACTACTGATACGTTGAGTTAGGTGCTATTGCTTATGTGCTATTGCTTATGTGCTATTGCTTATGTGCTATGGATTAAGTGCTATTGTCCTACGTCGAGTTGGTACTATTGTGAATTCATTTGACGATTTCTGTTTGAACCTAAACTCTACATATTCTGGCAGTGGGTTGTGAACACACAGGTTGCAAGTTTTGTATGGGCGGGACTTGGAACTGAGTGGATTTACAATGCCTTTGCTACATAAACGATTTTGAAAGTCTTTACATTTCAACGATTTACAATGCCTTTGCTGCATAAACGATTTTGAAAGGCTTTACATTTCAATTCAAACTCTATGAACTCACTCAACCTTTGTGTTGACACTTTTAGCATGTTTTTATCTCAGGTTTCTAAGGCATTCACTTCATGGCATGCATTTGGACACATCATGAAGTCGTGGTGACGACGCGTCTCACTTGGGTTTTATATACTTTAAAACATCGTTTGAATTGTAACAAACTTATTTCCGCACAAGTTGATTTTCATTTGGGACCTACTTTGTAAACTCTGATTATTTTATTAAATCAAACGATGTATTTTCCAAACGACACTTTAGGTCGTTCAATATAACTGTGATTGTGATGCTATGACAGTCAATCCCCAGGAATTCCATTCCGCTGCAAAACAGGTAATTTGGGGGTGTGACAATATGTATTAACAACAATTTCAAAATTACTAAATTAGGTCGTCAGAAAATCAAAAACCATAATTACTTAACTTGTAACTAGTGTGATTTAATGGTAAAAAAATCACAGCCAAGTTACTACTTGTACTGCTACTATCATGGTTTTAAAAGACGTGCAAATGCGTGATGCTTGATAATGCCGCCACGCCTTATGCCACGTATTTTTGTAAACTCGATATATTTGAAATATGATATAAATATATAAATGCAAAAGCATAGACGAAACTTGGATGAATATGTTGGGAGGGCCGAGTACTATATCCGTTAATTTAGAATGATCAAAATTGTGTTTCTTTTAAGCAAATATAAGTAAAACCTCAACGCCCTCCCTGGTCTCCATTAAGGTCCGTCTATACGCAAAAGCTTTGCCTGATCGCTAAGACGTAAGTCTTAGTCACGTCGTCACGCCACGCCTCGTCTCGCGTTATTTATAACCTTTGCTACTATTACTATACAAAACAAAACTTATTGAAATTACCTTTTTTTTACACCCACTATTTACCTTGAAATTTTCTTTATTAACAATTTCTATAACAATCAAATCATAAGTAATGATAGTAAAAATCTTGTAGATACTAGTATCCTACACGAACCAGGGTCGCAAGGTCCAACTAATTTCAAACAAGCGGTTAACTTCCCCACGATTATTTGACGCTTGCGTGTTCTCAGCGAAAAAAAATATTCCCCCAATTTAATTCCCAAATTACCCTTTCATTTGTCACTCCCCTATATAAACACAATCATCACACACACACACCCTCACTTAACCACTCCCCTTCCTCTCTCCAAAACCGTCTCATCAATTCTCCCCCTTTTCTCTCTAAATCAGTTTTCCAATGTCTGGTAGAGCGCGTGGTGGTCACGGTCCTTCTTCTGGCCCTCCCGGAGGCCGCGGTAGAGGACGAGGCGCACCGCAAGCGTCACCGTCGTCGTCTGCGACGGCAACAGCTAGGCAGTTTGAACAAATGACTATAACGCCGGCACCGGCAATGCAGCAGGCGGTGGTTCCGGCGGTGGGTCCGTCGTCGTCGAAGAAGATAACGGTGCCGCCGAGGCCGGGGTTTGGTAGTATTGGGAGGAAATGTGTGATTCACGCGAATCATTTTAAGGTTGATCTCGGTGATAAAGATCCCTATCAGTATGATGTAAGTCGTTTTGACCGATTATTACTGGTTTTTTACTTTTGTGTGTTTTAACTTTCTGTAATATAGTGTGTGTTTATACTGTGTGTAAAATAGTGTGTGTTTTTACTGTGTGTTGTGTGTTTAACTGTGTAAATTACTCCTAAAAAAATAGTTGTGTTTTAACTCTGTAAATTATTGTGTGTTTTTACTGCGTGTAAATTAGTGTGTGTTTTTACTGTGTGTAAAATAGTGTGTGTTTAACTGTGTAAATTACTCCTAAAAAAATAGCTGTGTTTTAACTGTGTGTAAATTAGTGTGTGTTTTTACTGTGTGTAAAATGGTGTGTGTTTTAACTGTGTGTAAATTAGTGTGTGTTTTAACTGTGTAAATTAGTTTGTGTTTTTACTGTGTAAATTAGTGTGTGTTTTAACTGTGTGTAAATTAGTGTGTGTTTTAACTGTGTGTAAAATGGTGTGTGTTTTAGTTGTGTGTAAATTAGTGTGTGTTTTAACTGTGTGTTGTAACTGTGTAAATTAGTGTGTGTTTTTATTGTGTGTAAAATGGTGTGTGTTTTAGCTGTGTGTAAATTAATGTGTGTTTGAACTATGTGTTTCAACTGTGTGTTTTAACTGTGTGTAAATTAGAATGTGTAAAATAGCGTGTTTCAACTGTGTGTAAAATATTGTGTGTTTAAATCTGTAAATTTACACACATAGTTTACAGATGGTTAAAACACAGCAAATAACACACTACACAGTTGAAGAATACAATTAGCAAACTACTTGATGTGATAAATAACAACTCCGTTTAAATCAATGTGTGTTTTAACTGTGTAAATTAGTGTATGTTTTGACTCTGTAATCTAGTGTGTTAATTGTGTGTTTTCACTGTTTGTATACTAGTGTGTTTTTAAACTGTGTCTAAAGTAGTGCCTGTTGACTTCTAGCTCTGTAAATCAGTCTGTTTGTTACTCTCTGTAAACTCTGTTTGTGCATTTTCACTGTGTTTTTGTACTGTTCACATATGTCAACAATCTATGTGTAGATTTATAAACGTCATACATAAATGCGGATGCGTGTATGTATTGATGGGTAAATATTTGTGTATTTGTGTTGACTGTATAGTACAGACTGTTTTAGTCTGAACTTTATTTATTTTATAGCAACATTTAGTTTGTGTTTTCACTGTAAATTAATCTACTCTGTAAAATTAGACTGTAATTTTGTTAATGTCTTACTGATCAGATCTATAATTTTGATGTGAAATTTAAATAACTTGAATTAACAATAGACTCAACTTTTTTCGTTTAATTTTGATATATAAAATGCTGTTTAGCCTGAGTTTTGCTATGTTTTTTACATTAAGTCAGCTTTACTTAAATTTATAGTGTAATTTTGTTATTGGTTAGATTTACAATATTTCTGGTTTTTGTTAAATTTTAACTGAAAACTGGTTTTTGTGGAAGTTGTCTACAAAATAATGTTGACTACATTTTCTGAAAGTAAGAGCAGATGTATCCATCTGATTTTTTTTAAATTTGTTATGATATACTGTTTTATACGTGTGTTTAGAGTGTAAGTATGCATGTTGAGGTCTGATTGTGTGTGTTGTTGTGGTTTCGTATGCAAACTGTACTCATCTGTGATTAATGGGAATCTAGCTGTTGAATCCGATGAAACATTTGTTTTTTGTTGCTACTCTGGTTATGGTTTATTTGGTCGACGACTCATTCTGGTAAAGATTGAAGTCAATAATATGCTACTCTCTATTTTGCAAAGCATGTTTTTTGTGAAACTATGAAAGGTGAATAATACGGAGCAACTGTTTGGTCAAAACAATTTTTCTAAAGCAGCAGTACGGTGAAACATTGTGTAAATATTTATGTTGACTTTGTTTTTATCGTGTTTTAATAATTCACTCGGTTACTTTTGTGGAAGGCTGTTAGCTACTCTGTCTTTGTTTTGTCATTTATAAGTATGCATTGACAACAGTTCTGTGAAATCTAAATTAAATAATGCTATTTTTACACCAAGTGCTTTTTATCCATGAATGAAATTTGTATATTGTTTATTCTGTTTTTGCAAATGTCTGTGTTAGTCTCCAGATATGTGATGGTGTGGTTCTGATAGAGGACTAAATAATTGTAGATGTTACAATTTAAGTATAAGCTGATAGTGAGATCCATAAATGGAATTTGTGTGTATTTTGTTTCTGCTGAAGTTATATATCAGTTTTAGAAGTCTAATAATGAACTTTGTATGTGTTTCCAATTATGGTTTTAGGTGACAATTTCTCCAGAGGTTACTTCAAAAACAAAAAGCAGAGAAATCATGGAGTTTCTCATCAAATCATACAGGGCTTCACACCTTGGAAACTTGATGTTGGCCTATGATGGGAAGAAGAGCGCCTTTGCTGCTGGGCAGCTGCCTTTTGAGTCGAAGGAGTTCGTTGTGAAGATCACTGAGCAGAACGGGTATAATCTATTCTTCAATATTTAATCACTCACTTTTTTCAAAATATGTATTGGCTTGTAATCTTGGTATTATATCATAGGAGGGAAAGAGAGTTTAAGGTAAGCATCAAGTTTGCTGCCAAAAAGGATCTTCACCACCTTAGGCAGTTCTTGCTTGGCCGTCAACAAGATAGCCCACAGGAGACTATTCAAGCTCTGGATGTTGTTCTCAGAGAGTCTGCTTCAAAAACGTAACACATCTTTCTTTACAACTTAGCTGCTATTTTTCTTGTGTCAATGATACATTATTAATGTGATTTAACTATTTATCTCTTGAATTGTAGGCGAGAGATAATTGGGAGATCTTTATTTAGCCCTGAGTTTGGAATAGGGCCTCTGGGTGATGGCATTGAGTACTGGAAGGGCTTTTACCAGAGTCTTAGACCAACCCAAATGGGTCTATCTCTAAATATTGGTGTGTTTCTTGACTCTTGTGCTGTATATTTGTGTACATTGTTTGTGATTATCATAGGTGTTAAAAGATATCTGGTTTTCTGACTTTCTTATTTTGCAGATATGTCGGCGAGAGCTTTCTATGAAGAAAAGGTGGTTTCTGATTTTGTTGGTGAGTTCTTGGGACGAGACATATCCAGACCCCTTTCGGACCAAGAACGTATTAAGGTATTCACTTGATGATTAAAGCTTTATATACTTTTGAACTGTCGAGTGAACCACTAATTTATAAAGAGAATATCTCTATTCCTTTTGGCACTGGATTTAATTTGGAATAATTTAATTTAGAGGTTTATAATTTGGGTTGTTCGTTAATTTAAATGTGTGTAAAACATTTCAGAGTTTCTTATTTGGTACTTAAATCAACTTCCACAGGTTAAGAGAGCACTGAGAGGGGTTCGTGTAGACGTTCATCGCAAGGATTACATGAGGCGCTATAAGGTTCAGGCAGTAACAGTTCAGCCAACCAGCCAGTTAAGGTGAGTTTTTAGCCATCATAATGTTACTTTTTGATGTCTAATAGGCAAATCTTAATCATGTCCAAAGAGGCATGAAAGTAAAATAATTATAACACATCAACTCATTGTTCTTTGGATTCACATGGGTTTTATATCCGTCTAAAGCCTTATTCTTGTTGAATCTTTATAGTTTTGTTGATGAAACTGGTGTTACCAAGACTGTGGTTCAGTACTTTAGAGAAAAATACAATGTTCAGCTTCGCTTTCCTAATCTTCCAGCAATTCAAGCTGGCAATGATGCAAAGCCCATTTATCTGCCAATGGAGGTTTGCTTCATTATCCTTTTTTTAATGCCGTAATCTGCTGTGTATCTGCCTAGCTTTTAAAAAATGTTTCTAGCTGTTAAAAATAAATGCCAACACTGTAGTTGAAAAAGATGACTTTTTCCTAATTTGTTTGTGTTGAAAGCTAAAGCTGCATACAGTTTTTGTAATAAGTTTCCCAATTAAACTAGTTTTCATAACATCTGTGCTTGTAATTTGTGTGATTGTAGATTTGCCGTATTGCTAAGGGTCAAAGGTATGGGCTAAAGCTCAATGAAAGACAAGTTACTCAGTTTTTGAGGGCCACATGTCAACGTCCACAAGATAGGGAGACAAGTATCACAAAGGTACGAATCTTGACTTGTCGCTAATTAATAATACTATATATTCTATATTTAGTTTTTATCACTTTGTAAATATTTATTTTTTCTTGTTTGTTGGTGCTTGTAGACTTTGAAGAGTAACAACTATAACAATGATGAGCTTGTGAGCAGAGAATTTGGAATGCGTGTGACTGAGCTGCTCACTAAGATTGATGCCCGTGTTTTGCCGCCACCACCTGTAAATTAACACTCAACCTTTGTCTTTCATTTCATTATTATTGTGTTAATTCTGATGAAAATGATATTATTAACGTACTATTCTACTTAACAACATTTCAGCTAAGGTATCATGAGTCAGGACGTTCATCAGAGGTTAATCCTTCTGTTGGTCAATGGAACATGATTGACCTGGTAAATTGCTATTCATAAACCATAGAAAATCATACTGTGATGTTTTATCTTACTCTTTAGTAACACGAATGTTTATTATATGTAGAAAATGATCAATGGTGGAACGGTGAATTACTGGACTATAATTAACTTCTCCAGGCAGAACGAACAGGCTGTTGGCCGCTTTGTTAATGGACTTGTTTCCATGTGTCAGACTAAAGGCATCGTATGTATCTTATACTTTCACTATGTTCCTTTATCTCAACATTTTAATGTACAAGTAAATCATTCTAACATGTTTTTTTTCCACTTTTTTTGTTGTTGAAGGTTTTCAATCCTCAGCCTTTGATCAGAATGTGTTCTGCAGCACCCAATAACATAGAAAAAGCTCTAGTGGATCTTCAGTCTCAGTGTTCAGCACAGCTAGCTAAGAGTGCACCTGGTCATCAGCTTCAGATGCTGTTTGTCATTCTCCCTGAAGCTAAAGGAACTTACCGTAAGTTTGGTGTTTTTTTTAAGTCTTAGCGTGTTGATTTTTTTTATGTCTGACTTCTATTTTCCCACAGCAAGAATCAAACGGGTGTGTGAAACTGAGTTGGGGATTGTTTCCCAGTGTTGCAAACCACAACATGTCCCAAAGATGAGTAATCAGTATTTTGAGAATGTTGCCATGAAGATTAATGTGAAGGTAATTTTTATTTGATATATAAAACATATGCATTGAATATTCCTGTTTGTTCACAAAATAAACTAAATTTTTAAAACCATATTAGGTAGGAGGAAGGAACACCGTATTGTCTGCGACTCTAAATGGTAGGCTTCCGTATGTGACTGATCGGCCAACAATAATCTTTGGAGCCGATGTTACACATCCTTCGCCTGGAGAGGATTCTATTCCTTCGATTGCCGCTGTAAGTTGCAATGTCTACTGTTATAACTTTATTGCATTATTTAGAAGGTAGCAGTTTTGACCCATTTGCCTCTTGTTATCACTTGGTTGCATTATTTAGAAGGTAGCTGTTTTGATCCATTTGATTGCACTGATATGGGTTTGGTTTAAAGTTGAATGAGTCAAAAGTGTCATCCAAAGTGCTTGGGTTGAAACACCCCAAATTGAAACAGGCAGAATGTTAAACTGGCTTGATTAAGTTACTCTAAAACACTTCCAAGTGTCGAAATATGGAATTGACCCATTTTTTCACCTGCCCTCCTTTTAATCATAAGTTACTCTTAAACACATGTCATAGAATGTAAGCTTAATCCTACAAGATTAGCTTAGACAAACACTTCCTTTCAGAATGAGACAAACTGGCCATAGTTTAATGATAATATCTAAAAGTTCCCAACGTTTTCTGTTGCAGTATCACAAAATGTGATCAACTGGGTTTGTTATAGAGTTTTCTTCAAATATGTTGCTTAATATTGTTGTATCTTATACCAAGTGGGGAGGGTAACTGGGTGGACCAGTTCAGACAGGTAAAAAGTCCCCCACAGTGTCTGAATATTTAACTATACGGTAAAAAAAGTTACAAAAGGAATTGTTTGGCCAGCCTAACTGTTTGGACCTACTTAGTTTGACCCATTTGCCATTGCCACGAATGCTATATAATCCGTGCACTGTTTGATTTCTTATAAGGCTGTTTTCTGTATTAATTTACAGGTTGTTGCTTCAATGGACTGGCCACAAGTGACCAAGTACAAGGCACTTGTATCTGCACAGCCACACAGGCAGGAGATTATTCATGACTTGTACACAACCTCAACTGATCCAAAAAGAGGTGTCATTCATGGAGGCCTGATTAGGTAATCAGTTAAACCAGTTTTATATAAAGAGTTTCAATTTAGTCTTGAGATAAGCCTATGATAGCTGGATTCTTATTTTACTCTTTTGCAGGGAACTGTTAATATCGTTTAAGAAGTCAACTGGACACAAGCCTCACCGCATAATATTCTATAGGTGGCATTTCATTTCATATCCTATTCTATCTTTTACTGATATATTCTAATTTTTTATTGTGTTAAATCTAATAAACGTATTGACTGTTACAGAGATGGAGTTAGTGAGGGACAGTTCAATGAGGTGTTGCTAAGTGAAATGGACAAGATCCGCAAGGTAGTTCTCCTTTCTACATTTATTATTATAAAAACACGTCAAAAGCACATGTCTTTCTAACAAATGCAGTTGGTTGATACATCCAGGCTTGTCTTTCGTTGGAGGAGAACTACATGCCTCCTGTGACATTCATTGTAGTTCAGAAAAGGCACCATACTCGTTTCTTTCCCGTGAGACATGGTGACAGGGCTAGTACTGATAGGAGTGGCAATATTCTTCCAGGTTTGTAAATTTCTAATTTGCTAAGTGCTGTTTATGATTTGTTTGCGATTTTCTAATTCTATCTTATTCATTAAATTTGTCAGGAACTGTTGTGGATACCAAGATTTGTCACCCCACTGAGTTTGATTTCTACTTGTGTAGTCATGCGGGTATACAGGTGAACCATTTTAGCTTTTATATTGGGTTCATATTTCTTCTCCCTTTATACAAAGTGGTTAATACGATTTTTCAAGTTGAATTAGTATCATGTTTTTTTACCTGCTAATTTGGTTTGGTTGTAACTTTGCAGGGTACTAGTCGCCCTGCTCACTACCATGTTCTCTTTGATGAAAACAAGTTCACTGCGGACGGACTTCAAATGCTGACGAATAGTTTATGCTACACGTAATTAACCAATTCTCTCCTCATTAACTCATTTAATCAGTTTCTTATATAAAATATCTGTAATGAAACTATAATGTTAATGTGCCTTTTCTACTTTCAGGTATCAAAGGTGTACACGATCTGTCTCCATAGGTATACCTTCTGATTCTTGACATCTCAAGACTGTTGAATAGTTTTACTTTTTGTATTTCACACTCTAATACATGTGATTTATAAATGGATTTATGTTTTTGCAGTTCCTCCTGCATACTATGCACACTTGGCTGCTTTCCGAGCCCGATACTACATGGAAGGTGATTTGTCTGACAGTGATTCCCGCGGAGGTCGTAATACCAGAGACCGTGTGGCTGATGTTCGTCCTCTTCCAGTGATCCATGAGAATGTGAAGAGTGTCATGTTTTACTGCTGATGTGTTGGTTGACTTTATTTTGAACTTCAAAACTTTTGGGTAATGTTTATGGGTGATTTGACTTTGTATGGGGTTTTTGTTGGTATTTTTATCCCCATCTAGTAGATGATGTGGTGTAAATAACAGTACTATGCTATGCAAAGCTTTACAGCTTTTGCTTATGCCAGATATCTGATGGGTCGGGTGTGGCCTTAGGTTTAGACGACATGCTTATGAGCGTGTTGATAACTTTTCTAAAACTATCTTTTGGTGAAGGAGTATAAGTTCTTGGATGTGCTATGCCATTATGACTTGATAACTTTAGTCGTAAATGTTGTTGGATCTCAATAGAGTGTAGCAATTCGAGCCAAAAGGGTCAGCTGTTGCAATTCATGATTGCTTCTTATGAGAATTTATCGAATAGATGGCTAGATATGGAGTTTTTTGTTTGACCATATTGTCTTGAAAAAAAAATTGTACGCAACTATAGCGGGGTGTTGTTGTTTAAGCCTCTTTGTAGGGGTTTGTGAGCTTATAATTATTGTACTCGAAAACATTGAACATCAAGCATTTGTGCATGTACTTGAAAACTGAAACGATCTTTCATTGACTAGCTCAAATAACATAAATAATGGACAACTCTTGTGACTGTTAACTAGTTGCAACCTATATGATGCGATGATTTGATTTGAATTAGTAAAAGAACATGACAATTTGAGAGTTAAAAACTCAAATACTTGATGCCAGAGAGTTTTGGGTAATGAGCAAAAACTTCAAAACGTGACTGAAACAATGTACAGTCAACACCAGACATTATATAAGCAAATGAATACAGAATACAGATGCTTTGAAAATTCCGTTAGTTGAAAGTGTTGGTCTTGATATTTCTTGTTTGATATGAGCCAGATTGATTGTTGACATCAGTGATGCTGTTGAAGAGTGTCTTAATTAACTTAGAGAACTATAATATTAGTTCTGAATATATGATTAACATTTCAATGTTTATGATTTACTAAAAGGTAATTGCTAACTCGCTTATTTGTCAATTCAAATAACTTATTAACAATGTATATTTCAAAAGGACGTGCAACCTTATGATTCTAGTGGCTTTTGGTCGAGTCTGGGAATAATATGATAACGTACAGGACGAAATAATGGTTTGAAGCCCATTAAGAAATCTAATACTCAGTAATTGTTTGAAGTAGCATTTCTACAAAATGTATCTTACTCTATAAAAAATAATGGTTTGAAGCCCAATAATTCCGAATTTTTCAAAGAAACCATGTTGCTACGATACCCAAGTAGTTGGACGAAATAAACCATATTTGAAATAGAAAAGCCAACTAATTTCGTGTATTTTAAACTATTCGTATTCTTTTCAATCAAAAGTAGTGCTCGAACACCTTGACCCTTGTAAAAGAAATTGACAAGCAGAAGTTTCAAATTTCAATCAAAAGTAGGCTAGAACGTTATCTGAGGTCTCACTTAAAACAATATAAACAGTGTACATGATAGTGATGCTAAGCATGACCCCTCCTCATCGACAAAATTACAGATTGATTCAATGTCAAAGCGAAAGTGTTGGCTAGAATTGGGTGCAATCCCATGAATTATAAGCACCCCTTGATATTAACATCGATTGTCTTTCATGAAAAAAAATGTTTGTGTAATGAGCTCATGTTGTATCCAATGGGTCAATGATCAAGTGATACTCAAACTGTCGATATTAATATATTGGAAAAAGATAGTAAATTTAGTATGGAGTATACCGACTACTAATCGAGGTTTCAAACATAGCATGGCAAGTATTACCAAACAAATTACCGCAATAACTCATCAAAATGTTGTAAATTAAAGTGATGTTCGATTTATTGTAAATTGTATTTTGCTTAGAAGATTTTATCGGATAGATGGCTAGATATGGATGTGTAAGCGATTTTGAGAGGTTTGCGTACTTATGCTTATAAAGTCAAAATTTGTGTAAGCTTGGCTCATGAGCTTATACGAATCATTGACGACATCAAACAAGTGACAACATAATACAAAAGTGATCATGTGGCTGTTATGTACCTAAACGTAGGTATAAAAGTATCGAACCACCTTAATAAGGATGATAGACAATGTAAAAAGTAAGGATGTAAAACATTCTTATAACTTTCTTTAGGGTTTGTGAGCCTATATAATTTTTTTTTTTGAAAAGCCAAAAAAACTAAAAAAACTGTGAGAGCGTGTATAAGCTTAGCTTATCAGCTTATATGAAGCATTTGTGCATATAATCAATAACTCTTGTGACCGTTAACTAGTTGTAACTTATCTGATACGATGATTTGATTTGAATTAGAACATGACAATTTTAGATTTCAAAACTGAAATGCTTGATGCAAAGAGTTTTGGGTAATGAGCAAAAACTTCAAAACGAGAATGAAAAATGTAGAGTCCAACACGAGACACATTATAAGCAAATGAATACAGCCATACTCTATGCTTTGGAAATTCCTTTAGTTGAAAGAGTTGGTCTTTATATTTTTCTTTTTGTATATTTTATTTGTAAGATTGATTATGCAGTTCTGAATATATGATTAACATATCAATGTGTATGATTAATTAAAGAGTAGTATAAAGTACCAAGCTTGTCATAATTAACTTTAAGAACTATAATAGTAGTACTGAATATACGATTAACATATCAATGTTTATGATTATTTAAAAGGTAATTACTAACTTGCTCATTTGTCACTTACACTAAGTTCGCACGACCTTAAGAAGTTCAAGTACAAGCATAATCTCCATTTCATCCTGTAAAGCGAGTTGGTTTTGTCATAACAAGATTTGTTGGAGGAAGGTTAATTTTGTCATAACAAAATTTGTTGGGGACACTTCCGGCTGTTGAAAGTTATCGCCAAAAGCGTGAAAATGTCCCCTCCAATTGCAGTCAATGTTGTAGTGCGCTGACATGTGTCATTTTAAGTTTAGAGCTTATAACTATATGAACCGATGAACAATGTTTATTTCAGAAGTTATAAATACATGAACTGATATAAAGTGGTGATCGTTTCTCATAGACATTTTAATTTTGATGCGAATGTTGAAAAGGACGTGCAACCTTTATGATTCTAGTGGCTTTAGATCGAGTCTAGGAATAATATGATAACGTACATGGAGTTTGTCTTCTTGAATCGGTATCATATTCACATATCATGTCGTAGAAAAATTAGCATTTCTACAAGGTGCTGCATGCCTGCATTTGTGAAAGTACTTTTGCAGTTTTGCTACAATTAAAGTAATCGTTTGAAGCCCATTAAAAAATCCGATAATTCCGATTTTTCCAAAGAAGCCATGGTACTACGGGAACAAGTAGTTGCACGAAATAAACCATACTTTTTTTTATAAAAAAACGACAACTAACTATCTCACAATATGCACACCACATACTATCTTACATGTCCTAAGCAATACTTGAACCACAACCATTTGATTGAGGAACTTCTCACATAACAAGGATGCTGTTGGAACACAAGCCTTTTGGTGAAATAAACCATACTTGAAATAGAAAAGCCAACTAATTTCGTGTATTTTAAACTGTTGGTACTCTTTTCTCAGTATCAAAACCATGAACACCAAAGATCGATTGATATTGAAAGTAGCTCGAACACCATGACCCTTGTAAAAGAAATTGACAAATGGAACTGATGAGGTGATGAATATTTTGACTATTTCAGACCATCATAAAGTTTTTAGACAAAAATGTTTCTACTTTTTAGGACAAGCAGAAGTTTCAAATTTAAGTCAAAAGTAGGTTAGAACGTTATTTGAGGTCTCATTTAACATGAATATCCTTTATTGTTTTTTTTTTGTTTACAAAAAAATGTAAACCGTGTAAATGATAGTGATGCTAAGCAAGAACCCTCCTCATCGACAAAATTACAGATTGATTCAACGTCAAAGCGAAAGTGTTGGTGAGAATCGGGTGCAATCCCATTATTTATAAGCACCCCTTGATATTAACATCGATTGTCTTTCGAAAAAAAAAATGTTTGTGTAATGAGCTTATGTTGAATCCAATGGGTCAACGATCAAGTGATACTTAAACTGTCGATATTAATATATTGGAAAAAGATAGTAAATTTAGGTGTGGAGTTTACCGACTGGTGATCGAGGTTTCAAGCATAGCATGGCAAGTATTACCAAACAAATTACGGCAATAACTCATGAAAATGTTGTAAATTAAAGTGATATACGATTTATTGTAAATTGTATTTCGCATAGAAGATTTTATCGGATAGATGACTAGATATGGATGTGTAAGCGATTTTGAGAGGTTTGCGTACTAATGCTTATAAAGTAAAAATGTGTGCAAGCTTGGCTCATGAGCTTATACGACCCGTTATTGTCATTGACGACATCAAACAACATAATACAAAAGTGATCATGTGGTTGTTATGTACCTAAACGTAGGTATAAAAAGTATAGAACTACCTTAATAAGGATGATAGACAATGTCAAAAGTAAGGATATAAAACATTCTTCTTATAACTTCGTTTATGAAAAAGTATGTCATTTTTGAGATTGTTCCTATACCTATGCTTAGATACATGACAATTAGCATTAATAACCGATAACGTACTCTTGTGATCTTGATCCCCTTTAATACGTTGTAATATACTGTATAGTATACAATATGCATTTGACTTTTTGGGTCAAACATGCGTCATTTTATCTTTGACTAACTACAAAGAACAAAACATAACGATATGAAGCCGTGACTATGAGAAAATATACTTGTAAAGATTTGATCGCTTCTCATAGCAAACTTGCAACTACACTAAAATCACTACACTAGCATGATTTTCGTGCGTTACGATGACAAGTAACCTAAATAAAAAAGCGTGTAAAACCATTTAGTTAAACTAAAAATGAAACATTACATTAATTGAAATATGGTTTCTTATAGGGAGTGAATTTGCACACTCCTTATTTTGATTGGAACACTCGTTGTACAAGTATACAGAACACATTGTAAACACTGTACAACTATGTAAATATTATGCACAATATTGAGTGTTGCAAGCAAAACCTTGAGTGTGCAAATTAATTTCCTTTCTTATATAGTAAAGTGTGTAGATAAATTTTTAGAGAGTGCTAATGTTAGGATTAAATACAAGAACTCTCATTTAAAAAAAAAAAAAAAAAAAAAAGAAGTTAGTTTAACGGGTGCTTTTAGAGTAAGGTTTAATATCACTATAAAGGGAAAATTTAAATCATATTTAAATTATGATGATTTATAAGTTTAAGACTAAAATCCATCGTTGGTCCCTAAACTTGGCTGGACGGATCGCGATGGGACGAAACTCGCCCTTTTCATCGCCACAGGTCCAAACCTTGGCCATTAAATGCCAGATTCGTCCCTTGACCAATAACGCCTATGTCAACGTCTCTTTTCTGTTAGTTATTGGAGGGTATTATAGTCCATTCACATTTATAACTCAACCTAGTTAATTCTGAGAAACGGTTTACCGTATACCATCTTGATCGTTTCCCTCCTTCTTCACACAACCCTCACACACACTTTAACAATGGCAGACAAGGAGCTTACTTGTACAGATGTAACTGATGAGATGGTAAAATATGTGAAGGCAAAATATGGGGATACTTGGTTAAAAGAAGATGAAATGTCTGATGAAATGTTTGATGATTTATGCAGATTTGCGAAAGAAGCTCAAGTGATGAAAGGTTAGTCGGGTTTTTTTTTGTATTTGTGTTATTGCCATTTTAAGGGAGGAGCATAAATAACTCCAATTTATTTGACAGAAATCCGAACGGTGTCAGAATCTGTCAAAAAGAGGGATTATAGCAAGCTAAAGGTATCTGACGATATGGTTGACTATGCCATGACTACTTATGGGAATAAGTGGGATATAGGAGATGACATTGCTGATGTGATACTTGAAGACTTGTGGGAAAAATATGGGAATAAGGAGTCTGACAAAGGTTAGACTTTAGAGTTAATGTTTACAAGCTAAGAAAGTTGTAATGGGTCAACTCTGATTATTTCTGTTTTGTCTATCTTTCCAGATACTAACGTGAAAGGAAATGAAGTTGATGTCATCATTATTTCAGACACATCTGATGATGAGTGTGGGAACATGTCTTCTAAGACCACTAATTTGAAAGGTTCCACTTCCCAAGCTTCCAAGGCGTCCAAGGCTTCCGCTCCCAAAGTTGTACTTGGTCTTGTAGCGGCTGTGGGATGCTCCGACACAAATAGGAATGAGTGGTATGTGCCTCCCCCTAAGGACCTCAAGCCTCCCCCCCCCATGAATAAAAAGCCTCCCATCAAGAAGTTCACCTGTTATTTTTAAGTGTTGATGTAATGAAGATGTATATTTTTTGGCTGATGATGGTTACTGAAAACGATAGTTGTTAACATGTATATTTTGCTTCATATGGTGTAATTAGGTGGTGGTGTAGGTATAATTTGGAAATGTTGTTTTCATTTTGTGGTTTGCACTTGCATATCCAGTTTAGGTGGGTGCTTGGGAAAACCCATTTTGACTTATAAGGTCAACAAACCAAATTATTAGAGGAACCACACCGAATTGTTAGTATTTAAAATCTCTTTTGTTTGACTTATAAAGTCAACAGATTCAAATTGTATCCAAAATTCAATTACTATAACAAAAGAATCACACACATATCAGTTAAGCTACATTTAGACTGAAAGACAATATAGCATTTCTTGCTAGGAATTCACTGCGTTAGTAGGTGATCCATTTGGTCTTTCAGTTGCAGTTGCTTCAACTGGTGTTTCTCTTGAGCGTTCTCCATTTGGTCTTTCAGTTGTAGGTGCTTCACGTGGTGTTTGGCTTGGGGGCTCTACACTTGCTATTTCAGTTGTAGGTGGTTCACTTTCTTCTTCATCACTGCCCAAGGATGCACCAACAATAGTAGGTGCAGAAATATGTAGACCCATCACATATCCACCACTATCTCGTGTGGTTGTGTTTTCCCTGGTAACACCATCGCTACCAGTATAAGATGTGTTTCCCCTTATCTCAAGGCACACTGGACAAACATACCACATGAAAGCTGTATAAGGTGGACGCCTAGCAAAAAAGGTCAATCCAGCCCTATTTTCCCTTTGAACCCAACAGTCAATGCATACCATTTGACAACCATTTTCTACATCCATGGTGATAATATGTTGGTATGATAAACAATTGCTGACTTAAGATGTATTATATAAGTAGAAGGGAGTTGTGGTTGTTGAACAAGTAGATAAGGAGTAAAGACAACATAAATTCTTACAAGCTAGTCAACTTATAAAGTCAACAAAAAAACAAAAACATGTTCAAACATAATATTGTCGATATTACAAATGGCTAGAAGAGTAGAAGCCTACAACCTTCAAAAACTGCTGGAATTTGTGCCTTTCAGAGCGTGAATTTTATCCAGCACATATGGATGTCTTGGATATAACTCTTCCACAAACACTCCATAGTAAGCTGCCTCATACTCTGCATCTTCAAGCCAATTTTTCCTCTCCCATTCCTCTTCAATTCTTTTGTACATTCTCTCCTCTTCCAAAAATTGCTGGAATGCTTCTTCATCCAACCTGGACTGCTCTTCATCTTCCTCCAAATTTGTGTGTTCTTCTTCTTGCTCATAAAGAGCATCATAAAACTCTTGTTCCATAGTATTCCTTATATCGTCTTCATCCATCCACTACAAAAGTAATACATTTGCACATCAACTAGAATGTAAACACACTAGAACAATCGTTATACAAAATGACAATTAAATGAATACATGTTGCCTTCTGCCATCACAATGCCTTTTTCTACCTTGAACCTTACTTTCCTTTGTTGGTTTTGGTACCTGATCCTTGTGACAGCTAGACTTATTATGTCCAACAGTTTGACAATTGGAGCATTTAATCTGTTTACGAGCTCTAGATTTACCCATTTTGAATCAATTTCTCTGAAAGGGCTGGGTTTATGTATTTGAATTCAAATTTGTGGTAAAATATGAGAATAAAGTGCTTGCTATAAGTTAATGCAAGACAGGATAGGGGACTAAAACCTGTGTCCCCTACACTCTAAATCTGTTTCACCAAGGACCATAGTTCTAACAACACCCAATACAATCAAAACCGATATAACAACTCTCTTAGATGAATACAACAATTAACAACATAATTAACAAATTAAAACACTAGAACATAACATATAGATTCATTAACTTCATATTAAACATTAAATATTCAGTACATATTTTTCCAAAAAAAAAGAGAAAACATAACCATAGCATTTCCTTCTCAACACTTCCTAAGATCATCAAGGAAGTTGTTCATGTCACACACCTGTGAGTGTGTCTGACAGATCATCCTCCTTATCTCCAACGCCTTAAAGACATTAGCCTTTTGCCTGTTGCGAAGATCCTCGATAACCTTGTAGTTCATCACCGTAGTTCGAAAGCCTTCGATCTCAGAGATGTATTCTTGGGTTTCCTTCATACCCCGAATCAAGTCAGTCAAAGTGTTTTGGAGTCCTTTAGCAATTTTGATGTCCTTATCGTTTTCTCTCTGATAAAAGAGAGAAATCTAGTCAAACATGTAGTCAGAGTTTGAAGCTTTGGCGAGTTCTTCAAGTAGTGGGAAGTCAGCCATTGGGAGGTTGTTGAGATTTTCTTAGGATATGTTTCTTGTGATTGTTGGTATGCAATTGGTATAGTGTATTAACCAATAAATACAAAAAACAACTGGACGTTCTAAATTCAGGGACTAATTGTGAAGTTAGTAAACAGAGAAAAAGTCAAGTTTGTGTGAGAAAAAATACGCGGGAATTTTAAGTGCAAAAAACGGCTAACTGGCCAAATTGAGGGACCAAGTGTGACATTTTAAACCTACTACCCTGCAACTTGGCCTTTTGCCTTCCTTGATATGCTTATACACAATTAATGTGTTGGGAATCACCAAAAGAACCCAACTAACAAGATCCGAAACCATAAACACTATCATAATAACCCGACCCAATTAACAAAACCCAATCAAAACGAAACCTAACATACATCCACACTCACGTACTGAAACACACATCTAGTAAAACCCATTCTTAAAAAAACAAAAAAGTAAGAATGAATGACAGAAGCATATTCGTCTCCACTTTTAAGGATGTGAAGGAAGAAGAAGAAGGTGAGGTCCTGTTCAGAATCCACTATAATGGGGTTTTTGATTATAGCCCACTCAGGTATGAACGAGGTTCATTAATTAATCTGTGTTCCTTTACCAGTGATAGGGATATATTTAGTTCAAGCCTTGATAATGTGTTATCAGAGATTAATGAACAAAAATGGGCGTTGTTTTTCTGTGATCCTAAACAATCCCTAGAAAATGGTTTGCATTTGATTCATACTGATGTTGATGTTCATACTTTGTTTGGAATGGCTGAAACAAACGAGTCAGTTGATATCTTCGTAGCCCACAAGCCCCAAAAGTTAGCACAATTTTACTTAAAAAAAACATCAGTTGTGAAGTTGCGGGTTTGGTAGAGCAGGATGCTAACTTTAGGATGCTTAGTCAAACACCTTTTAGGACTAGAAGTCAATGGCAGGGGATAGATAAGAAAAAAAATGCATGGGAGTGGAACCAGGACACCAAGAGTGAAAGGTGGTGTAGTAATCAAAGACGAAGAAGGGGTTGTAGCTAAAAAAAAGGGACAAAATTAAAGGAAAAGGAAAGATGGTTGATGAAGAGGAGGTTTTGCCCAGAAAAAAAGGGAGAGAAGTTGTTCAAGAATTTAAGCGAGGTTTAGATGGGAAGGTGAAGGCCAAAATAGTTGAGTTTGCAGGGTTTGATGTTGAGAACTTTCCTGGTTTTGACTTGGAGGGGAAGGCTGAAAGGGTTGGTGGTGCTGCTGCAGATGTTTCAAGCGGTGTTAAGACACCCTTTCGGAGCAAAGAAAAGATTACAAACTGCGTCCTAGCACTGTTCGCCCAAAGGCGACCCTAGGTGATGTTTCAATGATGAATACCATGTCATGTGTTAAATTCCATTAAGCTGTAACACTACAGTTCATAACTTATATGTTTGTAGTTTGTATACTTGTTTTTGCAGACAAGGTGGCAGCAACATCATCAATTTAGGGCTAAAAGTTTTGTCGGTTCAACAGTTTCTGGATATCAATCACAGCAGTGTAGATCATTTGAAGATTCAGTAGTTGAACGTTTTGAAGTTGGGCCCAAATTCATCTTTTATATTTTGTAACGAATCAGTATATTAACATATATCAGACAATGACTCCGTAGTATCAGTTATGTTCCATTTCATCAAACACTGTATATAGTTGACTGTTATAAGTCAACTAGCTAAGTAGTTGATAATGTATAAATTTGTTTGTTAATCATGAGTAAATTTCTGTGAGCTATTACTTTCTTTACCAGTTGACTTTTATGAAGTCATACTTAAGTGGTGAGGACTTAAGTACACTGATATTATTTGTTCAAACAATATCCCTTTTTTGTTTTGGTGGAATAGTTCTTGAGTTAGAATTAGCTAGGTTGAGTTATAAATGTGAATGGACTATAATACCCTCCAATAACTAACAGAAAAGAGACGTTGACATAGGCGTTATTGGTCAAGGGACGAATCTGGCATTTAATGGCCAAGGTTTGGACCTGTGGCGATGAAAAGGGCGAGTTTCGTCCCATCGTGATCCGTCCAGCCAAGTTTAGGGACCAATGATGTATTTTAGTCTAAGTTTAATTAATGTGCATTAAATGCAACTTTTAATCTAAAAAAAAGTTTGCGTTTAATAATGCGGTTTAACCATTGCCTTCGAATACTCGTTAAACAATCCCTTTAAAAATTATGCATGCAAAAAGGTGTCATGCATATCTTTTTCGGCAAGAAAACTGTTAAAACAACTCTTTCATTGATGCAACATTTGTTTAAACTTTTATTTCTGAAAATAAACAAAAAGATTTCATTTAAGTCTTAAAGAAGTATTGAGAGGTAACTGCTTTTGATATAATAAATAGTTGTGACCCGTAATCACACCTCTACAATATTAAGCACGATATGCATTTAAGTAATTAACCCACGATCAACCTATACAATATACTTTCTAATATTTAAGAAAACCTATGTTTCTCCTCGTGAAAAACCTAAAGCTTTTCAACATCATATTTTACATATTTAACATTACATAGTTTCAAATTTTTAAAATTTTAAGAGCACTGGGTACAGTGGTGCCATAGTGTGGTGCCAAGCTCGTGCCAAACTGCCACGTCAGCAGTTTTTGAGTTTGGCACCAGAAACTGTTTGGCACCACATTTCTGGGGTATCCGTTGGCACCAGAATTTCTGGTGCCAAACTCAATTTTTTTATTTTTTATTTTTTTATAAAATTTAAAAACAATATATCCTAAAATTACTTTATTCATAAAAAAAAACATTACAAGAAATAAAAAAAACAATAAACTTAAAAAAACATAACATAATTATTCTTGTGAATATTTTGCCCGGATCCGTGCTTGTTGGGCCCTCACGATTGTCGCGTTCATCGGATCGAGCGTGCTTGTGTCCATAGATAGCACCCGCATATCTTCGGCTATCCTTTGAGTTTCGATTAAATCGACCCTCGCTCGAGACTCCCGCTCAAGAACATCTTGCTTCATTTTTCGCTCCAACTCGTATTGTTTTTCCATCATTTGTGAAAACATTTCCGGATTTGAACCGGAACTTGCGGTCGAGTTAGACGAACGTTGGCTCTTTGCGATCCGGTACACCCCGTCCGGCCTTGGCAATGCGTCGGGTCCAAAATGCTCGGGATCCTCTTCCGTAACCCGAAGACGATTACGTCTTGCATTTGTTGAGTCCGGATTTTTCCACTTATGCTTGTCCTTCAAAAACTTCCAAGCCGACGAATGTTTAAAATCGCCATGATATCGTTTGTACAAAGTGTGGCAACGTTCCATGAAATCCATATCGTTCTCCCCACTCATAACAGCCGTTTCATTCACAATCGAATTAAACTTCCCGACACAACGATTCATCGGAGTCCACTTTCCGGTAAGCATGTTCTTGGTACGAGTTACAAACTTTTGTTTTTTGCTTCCTTGTTGTAAGCTTCCAAAACTTTATACCAAAACGTTTCATTACCTTGATCCGCACCGACTTTTGGATCCTCGGATACTTCAATGTAAGTTTGCGCCAAAAGTAGTTCTTCTTGGTCGGTCCATGCGTTACGCGATCGTTGCTGGGTCTCGGCTTCCTCTTCGGTTGTTGGTTGCTTTTTTTTCGTTTTCTTTGCCTTCGCCGGTTCCTTCATTTTTGTTTTTTTGGACGTGGGGGTCGGGATGACCGCTTCCTCTTCGGATTCGGATTCGTCAACAAGGTGCAACGATTGGTGGGACAATCTTGGTTGTGATTCGTTTTGTTGTTGTTGTTGTTGCATTTTCCATTGAGAAAACAAAGCGTATTCGTCGGGATTGACGCATGAGTTTTGTTGAGAAAACGAAGGAAATTATTGTTGTTGGGTGTTCGGATTCGGATTCGAAGACGAACCGATCATTTGGTTCGATGGATCGTTAAGCATTCGATTGATCCAAGGGGTGTTGTTGGGATTCATTTTCTTGAAAAAATATTGAAGTTGAGATGTATTTGAAGTGTGTGTGAAGTGGTATAAGTGATAAGGTTTATATAGGATTTGAAAGTGGGTAAAAGTGGTAAAAAAGAGGTCAAAATTTCAAAAAAACCAAAAACTAGCCGTTTGGTTTAAATTCCAACGGCTATTTAAAAAAAAAAAAAAAAAAAAAAAAAAGAAAAAAAAAAAACTTGGCTGTTAGTTTTGGCGCGAGGGACTTTGGCGCGACAGGGGTATCGGTGCGCCAAGCTTGGCGTCGCGCCAAACTCGTTGGCACCAAGTTTGGCACCACCGTACCTCCTGCTCTAAAAGAAAGTATGTTTGATTTATATCTTGGAGATATATACTGAAAATAAAAATTGAAAAACATATGCTTGGCCTCCAAGTTTTATATCTCCCTCTGTTAGCACCAGGCCCCCAGTGGATCCCACTGCCCACATACATGGCCAGTTGTCACATATTTATTACCAAAGTTCCAAATATACCCTCTGTTTCATTTCACCTTTTGGTTTTCACTGTAATTTTGACTTGCGAGTAAATATTGACCTCGACACACTCACATTTGTTTAGTTAGAACAAAAGATAAGACGGGTGTACAAGTTGAGCGACCGCTTAGGGTCTCAAAATTTTTAAGGCCTTAAAATTTGTCTCATTAATAATTATATGCATGCGTAGATATATTTTTCACGAAAAAAATAGTACTCTCTTCGTCTCAAAATTATTGTCAGGGGACAAGAATCACAAAGTTTAATAAAAGTGGGACCCCTATAAATCTCAACCACTCAAATGGAATATTCCTCAATTATATTCTCTTTTTCTTACTAAATATGGAAAGTGGACAATTAATTTGAGACATCCATAAAAGGAAATATGGACAATAAATATGAGACGGAGGGAGTATTTAGATGAGAAAATATTTTAAATGAATAATATGTTAGAGCGTTTAGATAACTAATTTCATTATATATTATAAATGGTAACAATTTATATATAATATTACTTAATGAAAGACCTCATTATATAATTTCGTACAAGGTCCAAAATTTTTTTGCCAATTCATAGGACGACCGTGACAAAAGACATGATTGATATTGTGTTTTAAGAATTAATTATTTGATTATCACCTTTTTTAGTCACAAATAATATCATTTATTAGACTTTGAACTTAGCGAAACAGTTTGATGAATGAGTAATACCGGGTAACATGTTACTCATTCTGTTTTAAAGGTGAGTAATTATCTAGCTAATTTTGTATCTCTCAAAATAAGTTTGCATGCTCAAATTACGGTTAATCAAAACATTTGATTAGTTGACAATATACTACTTGCACGTTTATAAAACATTAAAGAAGACACTTATTTTAGATGGAATAAAAGAAATTTAATATTATAATAGACGGGCAAAAGTATCCTAACTTTCCCGATTGAGGTTATCTAAAAGAACAACTTTTTGACTTAAGTATAGGCTTGAATGTAGTATTTTCGTGACCGTTTTCATCCATTTTCCAAGTCACCTCTAAAATATATATCTGGTGATGTTTTAACGTCAAAGCTCCTACAAAGACAACGTGATGTATCAATTAATCGAAATAATATTGAGTTATGGATTACGAATTCAGAGACGGACCCAGGATTTTTAAGAGGGTGTTGCACAATTTTTTTCTTTTATGATTATAAGTACTAAAGTTGCCCGATGAAGAATTTATCAGAAAAATAGGGGTTGCACGTGCCAAAAAATGACATATTTTATCAAAAATTTACATTTTGTGACCTAAAATCACACCCGGCTTCCATGTGGGTCCGTCCATGATTACGATTGTTTACACGACATAAAATATCTCGTTACACATGCATGCTTTAATCAAGAAGAAAAAACAAGGCAACCTCATAAACTGTTTTTTTCTATCAAAATTCTTGAATAATCAAATTCTATAAAACACTTATACAAATGTTTATGTAATAGTATAGTACTTATCACAAGTTAACCTCAAGTTAGTATCTTGTTAAATACAGTAATGCTCTCATTTTGTCACAAACTCACAATACTTATACAACTTTTATTATCTCTTAATTCTTATCACATGATATTTGCATTATGGTAGAAGCATGAAGATAAAAACAAGAAAAGTAAAAAAAGCAAATATGTGTGAGGTGGTTTGTGTTAGTGGGTGTGCAACTCTATTTGTTCATGGAGCATCAAATAATCCTGCAAATATGTAGTGGTGGTACGTACAACGTATGACCTCATTGTTTCATGTTTTTTGATTTTTTGTCGGCTCACATGATTTGCTCAATCTTTTTCGGACCCGGGTATTGTTTGAACTTTTGTGGATTCATTTACACTTGTGAGACTTGGGACATGTCTGAGTCAACATTTTTAAAGATAAACACAATATATTTGTAAAATACATCTATAACTATAGTTTTAAAGCATGTCATGTCATTTTTAACGAAGTTTGCAAATTATATGTTACATTCCATTACCGTTACATGATGGCATCCAAGTATGTCTTTTTTAGAGTTAAAAAATGTGTTTAAATTATTAGATGCACACCCACTAACACTTGATGCAGCTATAAAAAGATTGAAAACGATCAAATGTACTAAAGAATAATGATAAGTCATTTGATCTTCTTATAAGAGTTTATGGTTCAAGCCGCACCCGATAAACATTTGATGCAGCTATAAAAAGATTGAAAACGATCAACTCGTTATACATTGACTCAATTTCGAGCTGAAGCTACTCTAGTTTAAAGTCAACACTGAAAAACTCGACCACGAAAGCTTGTGGAGTTAATGTGCTTGTGTTATTGAGCTGAGTCGAGATTCAAAGTAGATCCAAAATACTAATCAATCACTTAATACGTGATCAGATGTGTCCTAACATTTTTTTCTTTTTTGTTTATATACAATTTTTTTAAAGGCAATTTTTTCACATTCTACACCACCTTCCATAAAAAGGTGTAGATTGGCGGGAACACCACATTCTACACAACATATCTCACGATATATTTGATAAGTGCCTCCAGCAAAGCTAAACCTATAATCTTTAGGTTGATGGGCAACTCACATACCACTAGACCAAAGGCCTTAGGTTTTTATATACAATGTGATTTGGTTCAAACAAAGATTAAAAGCGTTCATCTATCTTAAAATGTGCTTGCATTGTGCTTGGTGTGTTTGTTAAAAGTAGCAGTAGTAGTGAGCAGTAGCCGTGGGCAATAGCTTTTTTGACATAGTTTCTTAAACAAACATTGGATAATTAGCCTTCTTACAAATATGTGTGGGTTCTATTAATAACTTTGTGCTTCTACAAAAACATTTTGTTAGTTAAGATTTAAAATGGCAACCGTTTATCTACAACGGCATTGTCAACACAAGTTCGACGTGAAATAGATAACGTCAAAGTTATAACCTGATAGAGACCTGGGTGAATAGTGACATATAAAACGCATCGCCTCATTTGTTTACCCACTCTCGATTTTGTGGTAATTTCCATCATGACTAATGAGCAGCCAAAACAATTTTTTATCCTCTAGTCATTTTATTAATTTTAAGTTTTATTATTTGTTTATAAGATACGAGTACTATGTATCATTAAATAGTCTTATACACACCAATGCAATAAAAAAAAAACTGACCTGCACAACTATCAGTGACTAAAGTTGATATTAGAGCATTTGCAACCATAACTTAAGTTATGGTTTAACCTTCTGTCACGTCTGCGTCACATCAGCTTTAATATTTCACCTTAACTCACCAAAAAAACACCCGTAATCATAACATTCCCAAGGTTAAACCTTAACTCACCAACAATTTACAAAAACAACCCCTCATTTAGAGGCAAAAAAAAAAAAAAAAAAAAAAAAAGCACGTTAACTTGTTAACGTGCAACTTTAACACCCAAATAACACCGAAGTTGCAATGGTTAACCTGGGTTAACTTGCATTTAACACCCAAATAACTTGCAAATAACACCCCCATTGCAAGTGCTCTTATAATAAAAGAGTATATACTTGTCACTTTTCAACTTTCTATTAACAATCATTATACTGCACGTTTTTATATAATTATACATTATAGCAAAGACTCAAATTCAAAAGTATTTTAAGTGCGGGTAGTAAGGCTAAATAAAGAAGCACTGAACGAACGAATGAATTCAATTCGATCACTTGAATAATTATGAACAAAGATTTTGTTTGTTCGTGTTCTCTAGTCACAAGTCACAACTCCTTGGATACCACAATCAATGTTTTAAAAATCGGACCAAATATCGAACCAATTATTCTCAATTATCGTTCTTTCTGATTTTTTACAGATTTTTTTGTTTATGTTTTTTCCAGTTGAACCGAAAGAAACGTCAAACCGGTTTCGGTCTGGTTCATTGGTTGAACCGCCTAGTTCGATCCGGTTTTTAAAACATTAACCACAATGCAGTCAAAATCATATGCGTAATGTACATACTAGAAACATAAGTGCATACAAATTTGTTATATTTGAGTATGATGTTCTAAAATGAATAACAAGAAACACATGTTATTCTAGCAAAAACCAAATAACAAATCATTTATGGGTTTGCAATAACCTAAATGATAGACCAGATCGAAGCATATCCAAAAAGTACTGCAACAAGAATCTATGCAACAAGAATCTATTGAAGGGTAATTGATTTCCTTGATTCATTCATCAAAATACAACCGTATATATCAATACAAAGATAATTCTAGAATGTGGGCTAGGCCTCGGAACATACATATGGGCCAAGAGCAAACTAATAATACAAGATATACATATACATCGACTAATACGCCCTCGCAGTTGGAGCGGGGGGGGGGGGGGGGGGGGGGGGGGGGGGGGGGGAGGGCGGACGCTCAAACTGGAGCGAAAATCTTCAAACAATACTGAGGGTAGTCTCTTGGTGAAAATATCGGCATGCTGATATCGAGAGGGTACATGTAGGACTCGAACCTGACCAACTGTGACCATATCACTGACGAAATGAATATCAATCTCAATGTGCTTGGTCCGCTGATGTTGAACAGGATTTGCAGACATATAAATAGTACTCACGTTATCACAGTAAACAAGGGTGGCAGTCATAAGAGGAGAATGTAACTCACGAAGCAGATTACGAAGCCATGCAGTCACGGCCACAACGTTAGCAACACCCCGGTATTCAGCTTCGGCACTAGAGCGGAAAAGGGTGTGTTGACGTTTAGAGGACCAAGACAGTAAATTATCACCCAAAAATACATAATAACCTGAAGTTGATCGGCGTGTAGACGGGCAACCGGCCCAATCGGCATCTGTATAACCAATCAGAGAAGCAGTGGAGGATGCATATAAGTGCAGACCATAATCCAATGTCCCTTGAACGTATCGCAGGATACGCTTGAGAGCAGCAAGGTGTGGCTCCCTCGGATCGTGCATATAAAGGCAAATCTGCTGAACTGCATATGACAAATCAGGACGAGTAAAGGTAAGATACTTTAGCCCACCTGCAAGACTGCAATACAACGTAGGATCCTGAACAGGAACACCCTCAAGACCCAGTTTAGTGTCCGTATCAGCTGGTGTCCGAGAGGGGTTACAATTAACCATGTGAGCACGCTCAAGGAGCTGAAGAGCGTACTTCCGCTGAGACAAAAATAATCCTGTAGAGTGACGAACAACATAAATACCAAGAAAGTAATTAATCTCCCCGAGATCAAACTCACTATGTAGAGATGCTATAATCTGCTGAAGTAAAGCTGGTGAAGAAGCTGTGAGAAGAATGTCATCCACATATATAAGTAAACAGGAAACCTGAGATCCCTGTCTATAGATAAACAAGGAAGAGTCACAACGACTGTGATAGAATCCCCGAGAGATGAGAGAATCCAAACACCAATTGTGAGGTGCTAGTATATAATTTCCGTGCTTGTTATGACTATTGTTGCGCTTGTACTTGTTGTAGATTATCTTAAACCAATGCTTCATGCCCCCTAACTTATAAATTGATTGGCCAAAAGCACATTTGCTTGAGGACAAGCAAATTCCAAGTGTAAGGATATTTGATAAGGATTTAAAACATACAATTTTAGGGGGTCATTTAAGCCCTAAATCAACACATTTTATATCCATTACTACTTAAAATCGTTCCTTTTCACATTTTAGGTCTTTTGGAAGCAAAATGTTGGAATGAAGCATATTTGGACGAAAAGGAGCGAAAACATGAAGAAAATGGCAAAGTCAAGAACAAAGGCCTTTCAGCAGACCTGACGGCGTCCCAACCAAAGGGCGACACCGTCCCTTTATAGAAGTTTTGATCAGATTACACATGACGGCTCAGAACAAATTCTGGTTGTACAACCTGACGGCGACACGCCTAAACTCTGGAAGGCGTCACTCTCATTTTCCACACCAGACACCCAAGAACCAATCTCAGAAGACGTCCTTCATGAAGACTGACGGTGTCACGCTTCTCAACTGACGCCATCCCAACGATGACTTGGCCCAAACGAAACCCTAATGATGGTGACCTGACGGCGTCACTAGCAAAAGGTGACGCCGTCGTACTTGTAAATCTATATATATAATTCGATTTTTCTGTTTTAAAGGAGGTAGAACTTTGGAGAGCAAACCCTAATTTAGTTGTAGTCCGACTTGGAAAATATCTAAGGGTCCCATACCCTTCTTTACATCATAAGATAAGTTTGTTAATCCATATTATCATTATGTCTACCCTATGTTCAATTGTATGTGTGTACGCTTGCTTGTTTAACATGAGTAGCTAAATTATCCTTGTGTTTGCTTAGATCTATGAAACCTAGTTGTTAATTATTGTTAGGTTGTCTCTTATCTTAATTGGTAGATGCTAGAGTACGGAAAACTGGCTCCTTCTTTAATTGTTGCAAGCTTGAACGTCCTAAATAGCAAAAAAGATTAAGAGTGCACTTAGGCCATTCATTGTGTTTATTGCGTGAATTGTAGCTTAAGGATAATAGAGTATTCGGGGGAGATACCATTGTACTCGGTGATCCCGGGTAGTCTAGAGGAGAGTTGCAATTCATAGAACTAGGGAATTAGGCACCACCTTACGACCAAACGGAATACAATGCACCAATTAAGATGAGGATGTGACAATTCAACCGACCAATAAGAGATAACTAGGGAGTAAGAACATCTAAGTAAACACATCTTTAATCATCATACGAGCACATCTACAATTAAGCATAATCTATCCATTGTTAAAGTAGTTAATTAGTAAGTAGTTATTAAAAGTAGTTAAAATTGGTAGAAGTACCCCCCCCCCCACTCTTATACCCCGAGATATTTACCTTGATTTCTAGAAAAAAACATAAAAAAGACTAAAAAAAATCTCCCTCAACCTCACCTTCTCGTCATATATCTTTTTCTAGCAATCCTATTCACCTAGAGAACGAATCAATCCCCTGGGCTTACCCCATACTACACTACAACGATTAGGTTCACTGCCTAGAGGGTTGAAAAACTTGCTCGTAGAAAAGGAATTCTTCTCGGACCCGAACCCCACGCATCAAGTTTTTGGCACCGCTGCCAGGGAATAGAATAACAAGTTAGATTTCTATCTCATTTAGTTCTACTCGCTTGATTCCTATCAAGTGATCTTTTTTATCTTTTTTTTAGCTTTCTTTTAGTCTACCCCCCTTCTTCGTATTTTTGTTAGTAATCTCATCACTTTTCATCATGGAAGGTGATAATCCACCCAACAACGATCCACCACCACAACAACCACTTCCACTCAATCAACCACCACATGACCCACCAAGAGGCCGTACTCTTGGTGAATACTCTAGACCGAGCCATCAAGGCTATAGGAACACCATTGAGCTCCCACTTCAAGCTCAAACTACGGCCCTGCGATCCGATACCATTTGTTTGGTGCAAAATAGATGTGCATTCCATGGACTTCGTTCCGAAGATCCTAATCAGCATCTCAAGGATTTCCTAAAAATCGTTAACTCCATTGACCTTGATGCTACCACACGGGAGACCACGCGCTTGCGTCTCTTCCAATTCTCTCTACGGGACCAAGCTAGTAATTGGCTTGAGCGACTTCCCGCAGGATCCATCTCAAGTTGGTATGATCTCACCACTCGTTTCCTCGCCCAAATTTTCCCACCGGGGAGAACTACCAAGCTAAGGAATGACATCTTGATGTTCCAACAATGTCAAGGCGAAACTCTCTACGAGGCGTGGACTCAATTCAAGGAATTACTCCATAAAGTCCCTCATCACGGCATTGATCTTTGGCTTCAAGTCCAAATATTTTACGATCATTTCAATCTCTTGATAACATCAAATAATCCTGAATATTAAGTGTCAATTTCCCCCGATAATGCTTGTAATTTATATCATTTATATGGATTTACGCTTGTTTTCCATTGTTTTCCACTTTCAGGTAAATTACAAGCATTGGAGCTAAAGAGACGCGGAATTGGAGAATTATCAAAGATTTATCAGAGTATGCTCACTTTGAAGAAGTTACGGCGTAACTCATCGCTCACATTACGCCGTAACTAAAGCGTGACTCAGAAATCCAACTAATCAAAAGATTACGGCGTAACTCTCCCAAAAGATTACGACGTATTAGGTCAAATGAGGTTTCACGCCGCTGATAACTACGCCGTAACTATTGAATAAACTCCGGCGTAACCAAGAAATATTGAAGATACGGCGTAACTACTTCTAAGGTTATGCCGTAACCAGCAGATCTAGTGCAAATTATGAAGAAATAGAATATTACGGCGTAACTATTCTATTAGTTACGCCGTAACCCATATCTGGCATCTAAATACCCCACGATTTCCAGCATTTCAAAGATCCCATTTCACACACCACAACCAAAGAACGTGGGAAGAAGCCAAAGGATGGTCTAGAGGAGCATACGGAGCTGTCTCTGTAGGATATTAGTTTTCACATACACATCAAACCATAACAACAAGGTGGCGTATAAGTGGAATTCTAGAGAGAGAAAGTTAGAGGTTTAGGGAACTTAGTGAGAGAAAGTGAAAGATATTATTATGAGCTCCAACTCTCTACCTTGGGAGGTAGAGATTATTTATAGTCTTACATAAATCGCCACACATCGGGCTGTGGATCAGGTATACAGTGGGTAAAGACCCGTCCGTCCTCCACGGTGTTACTTAACTAAATACTACTTAACTTAAAAGAACTACGACTACGAGCTTTCTAACGATTACATATACTTGAGGTGACCGACTCTTTAATACCTGGAATTTCTAATTCCTAACAATCTCCCCCTAAGGGAGGTCACCTCAATCATGTACCAAAATTACATTGAATACAAATAGATAATACATTAAAAATTGTTCTTGCATTCTTGATGTAGTCCTTTGCTTCTAAGCTCGTAGTCATTGATTCTTCACATTGCATGTTTGGATACTCCAAGTGGAGGTCTTTTACTGATCCACGTGATAATGATTTTGAGCCATCTTTTGAGATCATCAGCAATCAAAAATCTCTAAGACATCCTTTGTGGTGTTGGTATTATGTGATGTTGTGACATTAGGACCGACATGCTCACATTCTGGATCATGATATCTTCTCATCAGAGTAGCGGAAGCATTTGTTGAATCAAGATATTAGCAGCAGCGTGGCAGAAGCTTGGAGTGAAAATATCAGAGTCATTAATGCACTAATCATGATTTCTTTGAGTTGAATGTGTTAAGTGAGCATGCGGCTGTGGATTGACCGCTTCATTCTGATCAGCTGCAAACTTAGGGTGTACCTGCATACAACAATTAGCAATAAATCGCACGAAAGTGTCTTTGATCACTTTCGTTGAATTGAGGTACACGGCCCACGGTTCCCCGTTGATCAGTACATGTACTGCCTGTGATCAGGTATAATTCCGAAGAATTTCCTTGACAGGGTTTCGCAGCTGCTCTAGCTGTTCTCAAACCGGAACATCTCAAAGAAGACAACACGGAGTGAGTGAACCAGCGAATTTTAAGTCCACTGATTGATGAAAAGAGATTTGAAAAACAATCGTATATTGCTCAATAGAAAATTGTTTTTGCAATACAACGAAGGTTTTATTGAAAATCAATTATCAATCATAAAAACACCTTTTGGTTTGAAAAATGAGTACACGGTCGATGTACTGAATAAAAGAGTTGTTAAGCACAAAGACCGGTTTTTCAAAGGTATCCGTCAATCCATAACCTGAACCAGGATTGATTCAAGAGATTGAATCGCCCCATAGTTTCTGTTCAGTTGTCACATGGTTGATCTATATAATAGATCTCACATGCCACCTACCAGGAGCTTGTTTGATGTTGGCTCCAGAAGGCTTTCCATCTTCATTGTGAATATGTATACACATCACTCAGATGTTCTGGCAATGCCACAAGGATAATGCGTAGGACTCAAGATATAATCTCTCTTTCCACATTGTGTGAAACAGAGAGTCTTCATTGAAAGTGTCCTAATGAGATTTATTGATGGTCTCGTGGCTCTAGACTCAATTTTGTGCATATTTGGATCCTGTGCCGGAGACTAGGGAGAGGGTCTCCTTCTTCAATATCAACAATCTCTAAGAGAAAGTCGATAGATAATGTCGGTTCCCCGTGAGAATGAAACAAGTCCTTTTAAGAGGAACTTGAGTGGTTTGGAAAGTTGAAGTGCAGTGCGTCACTGGGTCCATGACGTCTTTGTCTTCAATACCGATGTTACCATCAGTAGCATATGAAGTGAACCCGGTTTCTGCCCTAAGGTTGAATAAATGGAGGGCTATTTGTTTTCACCCTTTTCTCATTCAATTCTTTTTAATTCTTCAACCCCTTCAGTGCTTACCGAGACTTCATAGCTAGAACCTTGTTGGGTTTATTCCAGTACTAGCTCAGTCTTAGTCCGCACTCTTCCCATATCTCATAATTTTTTTCTCCTTTTATCATCATACCTAAGGACTTCTACACTAACTAGTGGATTGTCCCTGGGTAGATCCCTCCGGTTCTGGCGGATCATGGGAACACATACCTAACGTTATCATCCTTATATCACCGTACATAAAGTAAAGTTGGTCGGTCAATTTGGTATTGTTCATCTGCCATTGGATCCAATTGAAAACCATTTGAAAATCAATTCAGATACTTGTGATATATTATCAAAGCATTTTGTACCTGAATTGTTTTTGATATTTTTAGAACGAGAACTCCCCCTCAACATGTGCATCAAGTATTTGAAAATGTTTTGCACACGGAGGCAAGAGAAAGAATTAACTTCTTTGATTACCATTTTCTAAAAGATATCAACATCACTTCCCATATCAAATTAAGTAGATATCGCATTTCCGGGAAGAATGAGGTTTCCATAAATATGCTCCCCCTCAATATGTGCCTCGAGGTTTGAAAAGAGTTTTGCATATACTAGAGGGACCCTGCACATTGGGATGAATGATCACGTTACAAATCAAAGGTTTAAGATAGATGCTCCCCCTCAACATGTGCATTGAAAATTTGAAATCGTTTGTCACATGTGGGAAGGACAGCATGTACATCCTTATAAAACCATTTACCGAATTATCAGTTTAAATCCAATTTAAATCACACATTCTCCCCCGATCACAATTATCAAAACATTTGAGATTTGTGATCTCGTATAGATTTAAATTGATTTTGAAAGCTTTTAAGGAGAATTGTGACTTGATTGTGAAAGCGTTTGAACTGATAAGGATCGGATTTAAAGACTTTAAACTCCATTGATAAAACATGCATGTATATCTTTTGAAAACAACTTAATGCCAAATAACTTTTTAATTTAAATGAAATCATTCTCCCCCTCAATCAATGACATAGGTTGTTGATTGAGAGATAGAGATTTTGACATATCAGTCCTGATGATTATTAAAAATAGAGACCGAGTTATTTTTCAAAGCATTTAGTTTTCAGCAGATAAATGTTTATAGAATCAGAGCATGGAATTTGAAAACATTGTAAAACATGGCTCTGTTCTTTCTTTTAAAACCGGGTTATTGCCTGACATGACAATAAACCATTGTTTCTCTTTCTCCCAAAAAATATTTTTTTGATTTTTTTTTTGAAAATATATATAAAAATTCGAACAACATCTAAAGTCCCGTGTCATTCTTTGAATGACAACATCAAGACCGTAGATATTATCAAATCGAGAGAAACATGACAAAATGACAATATTTTTTGAAGATTTTTCGAATTTTTCAAATTTTTATGGATTTTGAAAGTTTTATATTTTTCTATTTGATTTTTGAAGGTTTTATAATTTTGTATTTTGTTTTTCGAATAAATATATACAAGAGATAGAAGAAGAAAGACCTTTACTCCTCGTCTTCCTCCTGAAGACGTTTGAGTGTTTCTGGTTGAAGGCTTTTCAAGCCAAGTCGTGGAAGAATGAACTCAAAACGTTCTCTTGGAAGAGCTTTGGTGAAGATGTCGGCTAACTGATATTCAGACCTCACAAAATAGAGTTCCACCACACCTTTTTCCACTTGTTCCCTGATGAAATGATGTCGAATGTCGATGTGCTTTGCTCTTGAGTGTTGAACATTGTTGCATGAGAGAGCAATAGCACTTTTATTATCACAGTACAGAGGGATTTTGTTGAATACAAAGCCATAGTCAGATAATTGAGATCTCATCCATAAGATTTGAGCACAACAGGAAGACATGGCTATGTATTCAGCCTCTGTAGAGGAAATAGAAGTACTCATTTGCTTCTTTGAAGACCAGCTCACAAGCTTATCACCCAAAAACTGAGCACCTCCTGACGTACTTCGACGAGTATCTTGACACCCTGCATGATCTGCATCTGCATATGCTGTTAGTGACATACTGGTGTCTTTTGGGTACCAAAGTCCCATATTGATGGTTCCTTGGAGATACCGAAAGACCCGTTTAACCGCTTCAAGGTGCTTTTTAGTAGGCTTAGCCTGGTATCTAGCACACATGCAAACAGCGAACAAGATGTCTGGTCTACTAGCTGTGAGGTACATCAGGGATCCAATCATACTACGATATTTTGTTTGGTCAATCATGATCCCTGAGAGGTCCTCATCTAGTTTGGTTCGGTCAATCATGGGGGTGTCAACAGGGTCACTTGAATCAAATCCAAATTTCTTTAAAATCTCTGTTGCATATTTAGATTGATTTATGAAAATGCCTCCGGGACTTTGTGAAATTTGTAATCCCAAGAAAAATGACATTTGTCCCATCATTGACATTTGAAACTTTGAACTCATTTCATTTGAAAAACGATCACATTCCATTGGGTCTGTCGAGGCAAAAATAATATCATCAACATAAATTTGAACATGAATTAAATGTTTGCCTGACTTCCTGGTGAACAATGTAGGATCAACTGCTCCTTTGATGAATCCGGTTGATAGAAGAAACTTTGACAGTGTATCATACCATGCCCTTGGAGCTTGCTTTAAACCGTAAAGAGCCTTCTTCAAACGATAAACGTGAGTAGGATGCTCTTGATTCACAAATCCTTCAGGTTGGCTGACGTAGACGACTTCTTTAAGATCTCCGTTCAGAAATGCCGTCTTTACATCCATCTGATATACTACCATGTTCTTACTAGCAGCATTAGCCAGAAAGATTCTGATTGCCTTGATTCGAGCAACTAGAGCAAAAGATTCTTCAAAGTCTATACCCTCCTCTTGACGATATCCTTTAGCAACTAATCGAGCCTTGTTCTTCAACACATCACCATGCTCATCAAGTTTTACTTTGAAGATCCATTTGAGAGCTATAATCATAGCACAATCTGGAGCAGGTACTAACTCCCATACATCAAGTCGATCAAACTCATGAATTTCATCTTGCATGGCATTGAACCAGCTGTCTTCATTCATGGCGGTTTTAACATCTTTTGGTTCGATCTTAGATAGTACGGAGTTGAAGAAACACCATAAGGCATCGGTTGCAAGTTGTTTCCGGGTTGATACAGGACGAGAGGGTACTAACTCCCATACATCAAGGGATTTCCAATGATGTTGTCTAATGGATGATCGTGAGTCCATTTTCTGAGGTGTTCATGTGGCAGTTGTTGAGGAACTGAGGTAGCAGAGTCGATGTCTCCTGAAGAAGATGGTTCTGATGATGATTCAGGAGTAGCAAATATGTTTTCAAATGGACCATCTTCAGGAGTAGCAAAGGGATTAACTTCATCATTGATGCCAGAAACATTTCCATGATGTACATTTGAAGAATGATGATTTGTTGATGAGACTGAAGGATTAGCAGCAGGTGCTTCTTGACTTAAAGATATTGATACTAAAGGATTGACTTCATTCACATGAATATGAGCATCCTCTGTTGTAGGGATCAACACCTCATTAGTAATTGAATCATACAGTTCATCAAACATAGGATCAAACAAGTTCTTTAAGTCATCTTCAGATGGAGGTACATATGGAGTTTCTTGAGAAGAGTTTGGAACAAGAGATGATCCAATGGGACTGTTTTGAAGTGCGGGTCCTGAGCTGGAGTGTCCAGGAGCCATTTGACCGGTCAGCTCATCAAACGTAACGTGAATTGTTTCCATGATATTTCGGGTTCTTTTGTTTTAGATTCGGTATCCCTTTTTGTTTGGTGCATATCCTACAAATACTCCAATGTCAGCTTTAGCCCTAAGTTTGCCTAAGTCTTGACCCTCATTAGTTGGATAACATAATGCACCAAACACACGAAGGAAAGATAGATTAGGTTTTCTGTTGTGGACAAGTTCATATGGAGTTTTTCCATGAACAGTGTGAATCAGGGAACGATTTTGTGTGTAGCATGCAGTGGCAATTGCTTCAGCCCAGAGAAACATTAGAACCTTTGAGTAGATAAGCATAGTTCTTGCGGCTTCAACAAGAGTACGATTTCGTCTTTCAACTACACCGTTCTGTTGAGGGGTTCGTGGAACACTTCTTTGATGGCTGATTCCAACGCTTTCATAGAATTCACTAAGTTGTTTGTTGACAAACTCAGTTCCATTGTCTGTTCTGATAATTCTGACAGTTTTGTTTAGTCGAACCTGCAGCTGTTTGATGAGTTTGATGATGATATCAGGAGTTTCATCCTTTGTCCTTAAGAACTTGACCCAGGTGAATCTAGAGTAATCATCAACCACAACTAACACATATTTCTTCCCAAAGATGTTCTGCACCCTCATTGGTCCACATAAATCCATATGAATCATATGAAGAACTTCTGTGACAGAGTTAGTAGGTTTGGGTTTATGGGCATACTTCTTGCTTTTTCCCAATTGATATGCTGAACATATATGATCCTTTTCATACTTTAGTCTAGGTAAACCTACAACTAAGTCCTTTCTGGAAAGATCGTTGATGGTGCCGAAGTTCAAGTGATTGAGACGACGATGCCATAACCATGACTTTGTTTTTGAAGCCTTTGATAACAAGCAGATTGGAGAGGCCCTCATCATGTCATCGATAGAGATGGTGTAAAGATTTGAGCCACGAGTTCCTTTTAACAGTTCCTTACCATTAAGATTTTTAACAAAGCAGGTATGTTTTCTGAAGGCTACTTCTAGATCAGAATCACAGAATTGACCAACAGAGAACAGATTATGACCTAAACCTTCCACATAATACACTCTAGAGATGACACTATCACCAACAACATAATCTCCATAACCCATAATAGCACCGAAATGATCATTACCAAATCTAACAGTCCCGATGAATTTGCTCACGAAGTTCATGAGCCGCGACCGGTCTCCAGTCATATGCTTGGAACAGCCTGAGTCCAGGTACCACAGAACGATTTGAACGATCTGCAGTTGAACACAGACAAGAATGGATAACTGGATAATTGGGATCCCCATGCAAGAATGGGTTCCATTTGGTTAGTTACAATGGTTGGAACACCCACATCAGAAATAGAAGCATTCATATCAGAAAGTAAGGCAATGGAATCATTGTGAATAGATGCAGTACTAGTGTCTGTATTAGCCCTGTTCACAGTGTGATCACTTCTTAAAGGAATAGTTCTACCAGTAGGCATCCATTTTCTAGTGGGCATTATCTAATTAGTCTTATGACCAACAGGTATCCAATAGAAGCCTATTTTACTGAATGTTCTTCCTGTGGGTTTCCACTGTTTTCTAACTTTCATTCGTTTTTGCCTTTAGCCTTCTTAGCATGAATTTTAGCATTAACAATAAGAACTGGACAATTAACATCATTAGGCAGAACATTAACACCACATTCATGATTAGAAACAGAATTCAAGCAGACATCAGTACAAGGTTTGCAAATAGTATCAGAATTCGAATTAATTACAGTACGCCTATGGCTAATACTAGAATCAACACGATTCGTTTTATTCGATTCAAACTTAAAGTTCCTAGATTGTTCTTCTACTCTTTTCCAGTGCACATTCTTAGCTTGCGAGGTCCTATCATTCCTTGTATTGTCTTGAGACTTTGACCTGCTCCTTTTAATGTCACTGATTACTCCTGTAGAGGGAATGGGAACATTAGTTTGTTTTACTACTCTTTGCACCACCTGTTTAGATGTGCTGGGATCTGAACTACATGCAGGTGCACTAAGTTTCACTTTCTTAAAACTAGAGGTACTGAGATTAGTACTCCTAGAAGGCACATTTGAGTTCTCTTTCTTAGCATTGACAGATCTAGAATCTGAACTACTCAAGGGTACACTACGGTTCACATTCAAAACATTGGGAATCGAGTGCATATCATATTTGGCATTAGGCATCAAGCATGGAATCAAAGGGTTAACTCTCTCACCTAATGTCTTTGGGCATATTGTGATCAAACATTCTAAGATTTCTTGAGATCGTTTGGCATATAAGCATGCATGTCCAATTGCATTATCATGAGGTTTCTCTAGCTTATCCTCTTCAACAATCTCACGCAGGCATTCTAAGCAATCCTTAAGAGATGAAAAATATGTTTGAATAGCTAGTTTGTTGTTTCTTAGATGAGGAGGGACATATGTCACAGACAAAGCATATTTATTACAAGAGTGAACCTTTGATACACCATTCTCCCCATTGGTCATTGGCATTTTCCCTTTTACCTGACTCTTCAGATTCTCAATTTCCTTTTGCAATGAAGCTATTTGTTCGTTGTTTTTGTTACGAGTGACTTTAATTGATTCAAATAACTCATTGAAATGACGTTTAACCTTTTCATTTTCTTCTAGAAAACTTTCGTTTTCCTTTTGTAAAGCATTTACTAGGTTTTGAAGATGAAACGTTTGAGAATTCTGAGAATCTAAAGGAGGAGGCATTTGGGAGCCTGTCATATTGTTTGTTTGACCCTTTAATTGAGAGATTTGGGCTTTCAACTTTCTGATCGTGTTGCACTGAGCTTGAATCTGTTCATCACGTTTGTTAATTTGAAAAACTGCATCAAACTCTGGAGCATCTGAAGATGTCTTGACATTTGAAGTTTTGACATTTTCTTTAAGATGTTGATATTTTAGTTGTAAATTAAAATGCTCAACTTCTAGTTTAGAAAAATGTTTAACGAAATTGTCGTGATCATCCACTTCAATTTTCTCGTTTAGTTTAGAATTAGTTTTTTCAAGCTCAATGACACGATCATGGGAGACTTTCAGGGCCACAGATAGTTCATGAAATTTGGAAGCATTAATAGAGCAATTTGAAGCAGTGAAAAACACATCTTGAGCAACACATTCAGTAATAAGATTCTCATTTAATGTATGCAAGTTCTTTCTCTCAATCTCATTATATTTCAGTGCACGCTCATAGTCACTAACTTTAACAACCATTGCATCAAATTCCTTTTCCATTCCCTTAATATCAGTTTCTATCCCCTTTTTAAGACTCTCAAAGTGATCTTTTAGAAGTTTAAAGAAGGGCATGACCTCAGTTAAATAACATTCTTTCATTTGTTCAAAACCCCTTTCTCCTTCAGTTATACCAGTGGGTGTGATCCTTTTCTTGCAAGTTTTCTCAAAATCAACAAATAGTTGAAATATAACGTATTGGCTAATTAATGTCTTGCTTTTAGTGGCAATTGTTCTAGGTACAAGATGCATTGGTGTATTAGGAGGATACACAATCGCTCTAGGCATTTTCCAAAGGGGAGGGTTTGTTTCAACAATATTTTCCGCTTTCTGCTTATCTAAATCCTTTTTCCAGAAGACTTGTTCGGGAGTCAACAAAGTCTGAGGCTTAAACTTGTTCAAGGAAATCCAGTTTTCCTTCTTGTAATCATGAGGAGTGATAATTATGTTTTTCTCTTTGCATTTGGGATCATTTTGTTTCTTATTCATCTTTTCCCTAGTGATTTCATTTGATTTCTTATCTTCCTCAGTGCACTCAACGCAACTAGGTTTCTGCCTAGGCTTAAGGATTTCATTACCATCATAAAGCACCTTATGAGCATTTCTAGCCTTTTTAATTACCTCTGGATTTGGTTCCTCAACAAGGGGAATGCTATGCTTATCGCTTAAGACTCGATGTTTGGTGACCATGTGAGCAGTCTGAATGGTATTTCCTTGTATGTACAACTTGTTTTCAAGTTTGTTATTCAAAGTTTTCAGATTAGAAAAATCTCTCAAGAGTTTTGATTCCTTTGCATTAAATTCTTGCTTAAGCATTTTCACATTTTCTTGAAGTTCTTGTTTTTGCTTAGCTGTTTTAGAAAGTTTTTCTTGCAAGGAATGTAATTCTTGTTTCAATACTTCTTCTCTAAACTTACTTTTTCTAATTACTGTACTCACTTGGTCATCCATTTCCTGCTCACGAGTGGTCAACTCAAATTTTGCACGTTGTTCATAAATAGCAACACGTTCCTTATAGGCATTTAGTTCAGAAATTACGGAATCATCAGGAGCACATGCAGTGTATTCATCAAAGACATAGTCATTGTTGACTGCAGAAGATGCATCACTTGGTACAACTTCACTTTCACTTTGTTTCACGTATTGATCGTATGGGACAATATTGTTATTACCCATATTTTCAACATTTGATTCAATAGTTTCAGTTGATTGTACTTTGTCATGCATCTGTTGCACATCGGCATCATCGTATAGTTTTAATACCTCTGAGATGAGTTTGTCCTTGGATGGGCCAGCTTGTGGTGAAGAAGAGATCTTGGGAGAAACCATTGGAGAAATGCTAGCCATAAAAATTGTGTGTGCAGTAGGTCCATCATCTACATCAGAGTCGTATGCATCACAGTCAGCGACTTGAAAGGCATTCTGATGATTGTCACCTATCTCCTGAATAGGCTGCTCATCCACATATGCATCATAGGTCTTGGCATTGCCCTCAGCAAGAAACAGCAATTCCTCTTCATCCAAAGCAGCACCATTGTCCTGAGCTTGTGCCAGCAACATCTTATCTCTGAGGTAATCAGCATTCTGTGGACGCTTTGGAGATGTGCAGTTCCTTGCAATGTGTCCTTCACCACCATAGTTATAACATTTGATTGGCTTAGCTTGACCTTGGTTACCATTTCTTCCTCGATTCTGGTTGCCAACATAACCTCTCCCGGCTCCACCTCTTCCCTGATCATACTGTCTTTCCTGAACTGGTTGCACCACGATCCTTCCATCTTTAACAGTGGCTTGATTGTGTGGGTTAGATGCAGTTCTGAGGTTGTTGTTGGTTTGTGGGAGATAATTCATGTTTTGACTAATGAGAAGAGCTAGTTGATTAATGAAGTTACCCACGTGAGCATCAGCATCAGCTTGTTTGAACATAGGATCAGGAATGAGTTTGTGATTACCATTACCCAAGGGTATGACTTGTGATGCTTTGGTTGTGATTCCGATGTTTGAGTAGAAAGCTGTTGAGTCATTCGACGAGCTTGTCTCTCCCTGGTTGGTTTTGAACTGATTGAGAATCAATTTTTCAAACATAGCATGTCTCTCATTCTGAAGGAGGAAGGCATAGAGTTGCTCATAGTTTGTATTCTTCAATCCTTTAGTGAGCTTCACAGCGGTGACAAACTTGTGCCATTCGGGATTCATGTTGTTCACAAATTTTGAGTTCAGCTGAATGTTAGGCATAGTCATTCTGATGTTCCTCATGTCATTCACTAACTTATGAAATCTCACATAGTACTCATAGACATTCTCATCTGGTTTCATCTTGAAGTGCTCAAATTCGTCATAGAGTTGGGATTCTCTGTCTTCCATAGTTAATTCTGAACCTGAGAGAAGCATCTTAACATTATCCCAAACTGCCTTTGCATCAGTGTTATGATTGATCAGCTTGTAGATGTCTTTAGGAAGACCTTGAAGAACAATGTTTGAAGCCCTGATATCTGCATCGAATCTCTTTTTATCCTTATCATCAAGCTCATCATACATCTTAGGTCTGTCCATTCCGTAAACAGGAGTACCATCTTCATTAGTATCAAGTATGTCTCTAGTCGTCTCAACTCGATATGGTCCTTCATCAATGGATTTGAGAATGTTGACACCATTTTCCTTTCCAAGGCAATACAATTTGATTCGTTGAGCCCAAGAATCGTAGTCAGTTCTGTCAAGCATGGGTGGACGAGTATCTGAGCCAGCTGCTTGTACATCCTCGGCAACAGTGGAGATGATAGTAGGGACGTTGGTAGACATGTTAACAGATTATACGGGATTTTATAACTCTATGATTAAACCGGGAAATAGATTCTTTCACGGGATTTTACTAAATCAAGAGAAAACCGTAAACAATCACTCAAGTCGTTAGAAGATAATGCACTAAGTCGTTAGAAGATAATGCACTAAGTCGCTAGAAGATAATGCACTAAGCCGCTAACACTTAATTCGCTACACCACTAAGTCGCTAGAGTCCCAAGTCGCTAGACAAAAGCAAGTCGCTAAGTAGTAACTCGCTAAGCCTCAAGTCGCTAGCAAAATTTTGGCAGCAATTCGCTACTCAAGTCGCTAGAGATACAAGTCGCTAAAGAGCAACTCGCTACAGACCAAGTCGCTACCACCAAGTCGCTACCCGTAGTGGAGAGTCCACTACTTGTACTGTTAATCGCTAGGTCTAAGTCGCTAGCTCCAAAGCTGTAACTCGCTACAAAATTGTGAAGCAAGTCGCTACGAAGAAATAAATCCGTATATCAAGTCGCTACCAAGAGAAACCACATAAACATCACTTTTTAATCCAAAAACAACCCAACCAAGATGATTCAAGCTTACCAAATGAAAACCTAAACACTTGTGATGATTCTAAACATAAAGTACTAACAAAATCCAAGCTTTAACACAAGAAATCAACCAAATGATGCAAAAACCACTAAACTTTTTCAAACTCAAAAACCACCTAAAAACCACTAGAAATCCAAAGATGTGCAAGATATGATCTAACCATGGCTCTTGATACCATTTGTAGGATATTAGTTTTCACATACACATCAAACCATAACAACAAGGTGGCGTATGAGTGGAATTCTAGAGAGAGAAAGTTAGAGGTTTAGGGAACTTAGTGAGAGAAAGTGAAAGATATTATTATGAGCTCCAACTCTCTACCTTGGGAGGTAGACAGTATTTATAGTCTTACATAAATCTCCACACATCGGGCTGTGGATCAGGCATACAGTGGGTAAAGACCCGTCCATCCTCCACGGTGTTACTTAACTAAATACTACTTAACTTAAAAGAACTACGACTACGAGCTTTCTAACGATTACATATACTTGAGGTGACCGACTCTTTAATACCTGGAATTTCTAATTCCTAACAGTCTCCAAGGGAGAAATCACTCCCCTACGATAAGCATTAGCATTTTATCTTTTTTTTACTTTCGATTCATGTATTTCGTAACATTGAATATTGAATTGATTTGTATGGTTAATATGAGCGGCTAAGCACCTATTGGTGTTGGCCTAGTTATGATTCCTTAATTATTTTGTTTGCGTTTACATTACTTCCGTATAATTATTTCTAAGTGTATGCATGCATAGTTTATTGGTAGCTACCCTTGTTTTGGTAGTTTTGAATGGCGGTAGAGGCTAGTTGCTTAGGAGATATGACCAACTGACCCTAAGTGAGTAGACTGAAACGGGAAGGGTAAGATATGACCAACTGACGACCCTTTCTACTTGTGCAATTTGACCAACTGATCACCTACCGTTTGGATGAACTTAAGAATTAGGGGGTGAGTGTTTAAGTTGCTAACGCCCGGGCACTCACTATTATAAGTCTAGCATGTAGCGGTACTTAATGACTCGACTTAGGGGACCAGGAATAACTGGACTTATGAGGGGACACCTGAATTCTCTAGTGGTGGCATCTTTGCTGATAGGTTATGGCGAATTGACCAAATGCTGTCCTCTCGACTTTGACCCCACCTGAAGTAATTGGAAGTAATTAGACGTAAACATTACTAGCTAGGATGATTAATTAGGTTAGCACCATTCTCCTCTATTGAGTGAACATTTTCCTTTTATTATCTTTTACCTGCTTTAGTAGTTAATTAATTAATTCCTTATCGAAATCATATTAAAATCTGTGACACCTAGACTTAGTAATAATCCAGCACACATAGCTCTTGGGATGACCTCGGTTTTACCGAACACTACACTACACACGACCGGGTACACTGCCCGTTAGTGCATTAGGGTAGACCATAGGTATAACGAGACATTATAAATATTAAAACCTTGTAAGTAAAACCTGCATCAAGTTTTTGGCGCCGCTGCCGGGGAGTTATATTAGGATTGCTATTAAGTCTTTCGTTTTTGTTTTAAAATTTCTAAATTTCTCACGATCACTATTCAAGTTTTCAGGTACCATGGAAGTTGTTAACATTGATGACCTCACTCTTGAGGAATATTTGGCGTTGATAAGAGCAGAACAAGGGCCAGGTCTCGTAAGACCGGCAATTGGAGCTGATGTCCGTTTCAAAATTAAAGACCAATTTATGAGGGAGCTTCGTGCTAACCCTTTTTCAGGAAACAGGGACGATGATGCATATGAGCACGTTGAAAATGTCCTATACATCGCAATCCTTTTCAACATTTCGGGCGTGTCTCATGATGCTGTTATGCTAAGGGTATTCCCCATGACTCTTACTGCCAGAAGGTGGATTGAAAGATTGCTCGCCGGGGCAGTTAATACTTGGGCTCTTCTAAAGAAGCACTTCATTCAGAGGTATTTTCCTCCGTCGAAGATTTCTAACCAGCTTTTGGAGATCCATAATTTCAAGCAAGAAGACGATGAAACGTTGTATAAATCCTGGGATAGATACAACGATCTACTTTACAAATGTCCTACACATGATCTGAACAACCAGCAGAAGGTCAACATTTTCTACAAGGGAATGAACGTAACTACAAGACAAATGATGTACTATCAAGGACCAATCCTGAACATGACTCCTACTCTAGTAATTGAAGCCATTCAAAAAATGGCTGATCATTCTCAAAAATGGCACGATGGAGGAAGCAAAAGAAACCAAGGTGGAAGTTTTGACGGAATTGCAGCAATCGCTAGTAAAATTGAAAATCTAAGTTGAGATATGCTGAAAGTCAGAGAAACCGTTCCTGCCATCCAAGTGGGGTGTGAAAGCTGTGGGGGAGGACATGTCACCAAGAATTGTCCTAATATTGACGATACGATCGAAGAAGCTAAATATGGAGAGAATCGACCATTCTACGGGGATAATCGTAATGGCTATCATGGAGGACCCCCACCATATTATGAGCATAATGAAAGGAGAACTAACTTGGAGGAAATGATTAACAAGTACCTTGTGGATTCAACCAAGAGGCAAAAAGAGCAAGAAGAATGGCTGAAAATTTTCCAAGATAATACAAACAAAAGCCTTTCTACCCATGATGTGTCACTAAAGAACTTGGAAACTATGATTGGGAAGCTTGGAGACGAGGTACAAAAGAGAAATGAGGCACAAAAGAACAAATCTACAGTATGTAAAGCCGTATTTTCTGAGAATAACAAGTCCTCCGATGAGTCTAATGCTGAAGGTGGAAGAGAGCTACGCCGTAATCAAACCTCAGATTTATGGCGTAACCAGGATGCAAGCAATGACAATTCTACCTAAGTTGATGACTCTGAAAGGAAAAATCATTGGTGTAAGGCTATTGCAGTTGACGATGGAGAATGTTACAGCTTATGGGCCTCTTATGACCCTCGAAAAACCTGCGATGGAGGGGTTGATAAGGAGAGGGTTAATGATGACAGATACATGTGGACTATACTAAATGATGAAGAAAGATTAGCCAAGTTCTCGATTAACGAAGTGGAAGGACCACCTATCAAGCATTACTGCAGACCCTTACTCATCACGGAAGATGAGTTCACACAAGCATGGCCGACTTGCAACCCCTTTCGTGAGTATTGTAACGGAGGGGGCAATGTGAAGAACGAAGTTTGGATGTGCCCACATGAATCGGGGAGGCATGACGTTGATTTTGGGGACCTGTCATTCAAAGAGTGGTACTCAGTAAGGTTCGGTGACGCAATTATTAATTCGGTCTTATTAATAAATCTAGAGCTCAAATATGAAAGACATATTCTTCAAGGAAAGACCATTAAACCCCTCGACGATATTCCTTCTGGCAATAACGACGATGAAGGAACTCAAAATCATTGGTGTGAGCAAATTAAAACCACTGACGAAAATGTTTGGGCTTCCTGCAACCCTTTTGATTATGAATGTAACGGGGGAAACAGCATTGAGAGAGCTGGGGAAGACGAGTTCCTATGGACCTCGAATAATGACTCTGAAAGAACAGAATTGCCATGGCCAGATGATCTAGGATTCGACGATTGGGTCAGAATAAAATATGGAAAAATTGACGCGCTAACTAAGGAGAAAATCTGGAATGGGTGTATGAGTAAAGATCATCCTAACAACGAAGTGCCAAATGAAGAATCCGATGATGACACCAAGGACTCATCGAAAAAGGAAAGAGAGGAATGCAAACAAATGCTCGTGGAAAATTCAGTCAACGATAACCAACTTAAAGATACCAATTCCAACGATGATGATTTTGATTACCTCGAGCTACAAGGTGAGGATGGGTTCATTGACCCTGATGATGAAGTACACGAGAAAAGAAGATGCAAACTTCTTGGTATCCCGTTTAAGAGACCGCCACCGATTATTGCCGAAAAATATGAGTTCACTAGATACTACTTGGGACCGGAGGAAAAAATTTGCAAAATTCGAAAGATAGAGACTAAAGAATACCTCCGCACTGCCACAAATGTCGTTTGGGTCAGGCATAACTTGATGAAGGACATGGAGGAGGTTGGCCAAGTACAAAGGCCACCATAAAGCCCCAAGGCTCTGAGTCTAACTTAAAGACTCGTGAATAAAGAAAAGTGCTCTTTCGGGAGACAACCCGATATCCCTTTCTTTTGTTTTATTTCCATTTCTGTTGGGTTTTGTGTTTTTAACCATTTTTGCAGGAAACTTGGAGTGATTGCTGCTGCAGCATGCTGATCTGACAAGCGTTACGGCGTAACTCATCTGAGTGGTTATGCCGTAACCAACCCATTGCAGCATTATTTTCATATGCATTACCAATTACGGCTTAATACCATCTAAGTTGTTACGCCGTAGCTACACTCTTACAACGTATGCCAAGTTTTGCCTAGTTACAGCGTAACTCCTCTTAAGAGTTACGACGTAACTATCCTCTGTTTTACTTCTTTCATTTTAAACACAATGACCTTGTATTAGTATTTTAAATGAACTTTGTTGGTGTGTTCCCTGTAAACCCTCACGAGACTTCACTCGTCCACTTGGGACACCTAGTGGTTTAAAAGGCTTGTTGCATATGCTAAATGCAACCGTGATTCCTACGAAAGTGAGTTAGGTTTGTTTTTCATTTTTCATTTTTTTCTTTTTAGAATTATGCTTGTCGGTAGTGTGATTTAAGGGTTTGAAGTTTGCTCATGGATGCTTATACGAAGGCACGTCTCTTTTTCGTGGGCCTTCTTTCTTTTTGGAGCAAATTTTAGGGAAGTTCTCGCTCTAATTTTACTTTTCTCTTCACCTTTATTTAACGCTTAGTACAAAAGAGACTTTGTACAATTCAAGTGGGGGGACGGGAGTAGAATTATCTCTTGAACTTTATTTTGCCCTCGTTTTTCTAGTTTATTTTGAAAAATTATGCCATTTTTAAAATTTTGACATGTTTTTCTTAACCTAACTAGATTAGACCTTAGCCGAGCACATACAACCCTTGATATTATATGGTGAGATTAGCCTTATCCGTTTCCAATATTTTACCCCAAATCCACCAAATTATGAGTGTGCCGGTAGCTTGTAAAGTTTAGAACTTGGCCTTTGCATCATTTCGAGACCATAGACGAGGTATGTTGAGTTAGCTCGATGTATTTGGACTTTTCAGTTTAAAAAGGCAATATTATAGGATTATCACCCAAATAGCCTACCATTGTATGTCTATCGATTATTCACCTCGACTTCTCGACCCCCATGTGAAACCCTTTTGTTGCACTCTCCTTTAGTGCAAGATACCCCTAGATACACCCATCTGAGCCATTCCTTTCATTTTGTTAACCTAATATATTGTTTTGATACACCTATACACCTTAGCCTACCCTGTAGTCTTTATTTGTGATTGGGAAGTCATCATTTGCCTAAGTTCAAGGTTCAAGTGGAAAGGTTCAGAAATCACGCTTTCATCGACGACATATTCTTAAAGATCATTGAAGACCCCCGAATTCCCATTGTTCATCTCAAGTAGGGGGATATTATGTTTAGTTGTTATTGTTATGTTGAAAAAAAATGATTCGAAAAAAAAAAGTTGTTATGTTATTTAGTTATTGTAAAGTGAAATGTTATAAGCACTATGTTATGAGCTTTATATAGATTTAGTATCGAGGAGGCCACCTCGGTCACATTCGAAGATTGGAGTTGGTAATAACTAATATGCCAACAGTTGGAGAAAAGGTAGTGTGCCCATCATGACGTCCTCTAATGACACATCTACCTAGTATTTCATGATCCGGTCTCTTGACTTCAAAGCTTGAACTTTGGGCGGACGGTAAGTGGTGATGACTTGGTTATAGATTTAGACTACCTGTTTGATTTTTATTTTTCACCATTTATATATCCCATGTCTTATCCTACCCTTTAGTCATGAAGCATGTCTAGGTGATGCAGCGAGCAATCTTTGGTGTCTTGGCCATGGATTTGGTCATGTATCATTGATTTTGTCCACTTCGCCGTGACATGTTAGTAATGACGAGTCACCCCCTTAACCTTTGTCGTGTCTACCCATATTGCCTTCGAAAATTGTTTAGCCCTTAACTCTAGCGGTGGAGATTTGTGTAACCGCCAAGCTTATGATAGAATACATGCTATGACTGTGCGATTGAGTGATCACCCCGAAATTGACACTTAGAATAGTTAAGAGATTTGAGTGTTTCGTTCCCATTTCGTGAGGTGTTCGGCTTTGTTTTATTCTAGCATAAGGGATTTGTAAACTTATATTTTCCAGGTTATGGGAGATATCTTTTTAGGAATCTATCTAATAAGGTCTACTTGAGGGCAAGTAGAGTTCAAGTGGGGGGATATTTGATAACATCAAATAATATGAATATTAAGTGTCAATTTCCCCCGATAATGCTTGTAATTTATATCATTTATATGGATTTACGCTTGTTTTCCATTGTTTTCCACTTTCAGGTAAATTACGAGCATTGGAGCTAAAGAGACGCGGAATTGGAGAATTATCAAAGATTTGTCAGAGTATGCTCACTTTGAAGAAGTTACGGTGTAACTCATCTCTCACATTACGCCGTAACTAAAGCGTGACTCAGAAAGCCAACTAATCAGAATATTACGGCGTAACTCTCCCAAAAGATTACGACGTAACTATATTTGGTCAAATGAGGTTCCACGCCGCTGATAACTACGCTGTAACTATTGAATAAACTCCGGCGTAACCAAGAAATATTGAAGATACGGCGTAACTACTTCTAAGGTTACGCCGTAACCAGCAGATCTAGTTCAAATTACGAAGAAATAGAAGATTACGGCATAAATATTCTATTAGTTACGCCGTAACCCAGATCTGGCCTATAAATACCCCACGATTTCCAGCATTTCAAAGATCCCATTTCACACACCACAACCAATGAACGTGGGAAGAAGCCAGAGGCAGGTCTAGAGGAGCATACGGAGCTGTCTCCAAGGGAGAAATCACTCCCCTACGATAAGCATTAGCATTTTATCTTTTCTTTACTTTCGATTCATGTATTTCGTAACATTGAATATTGAATTAATTTGTATGGTTAATATGAGCGGCTAAGCACCTCTTGGTGCTGGCCTAGTTATGATTCCTTAATTGTTTTGTTTGCGTTTACATTACTTCCGTATAATTATTTCTAAGTGTATGCATGCATAGTTTATTGGTAGCTACCATTGTTTCGGTAGTTTTGAATGGCGGTAGAGGCTAGTTGCTTAGGAGATATGACCAACTGACCCTAAGTGAGTAGACTAAGACGGGAAGGGTAAGATATGACCAACTGACGACCCTTTCTACTTGTGCGATTTGACCAACTTATTACCTACCGTTTGGATGAACTTAAGAATTAGGGGGTGAGTGTTTAAGTTGCTAACGCCCGGGCACTCACTATTATAAGTATAGCATGTAGCGGTACTTAATGACTTGGCTTAGGGGACCAGGAACAACTGGACTTATGAGGGGACACCTGACTTCTCCAGTGGTGGTATCTTTGCTGATAGGTTAGGGCGAATTGACCAAATGCTGTCCTCTCGACTTTGACCCCACCTGAAGTAACTGGAAGTAATTAGACGTAGACATTACTAGCTAGGATGATTAACTAGGTTAGCACCATTCTCCTCTATTGATTGAACCTTTGCCTTTTATTTGCTTTTACCTGCTTTAGTAGTTAATTAATTAATTCCTTATCAAAATCATATTAAAATCTGTGACACCTAGACTTAGTAATAATCCAACACACATAACTCTTGGGACGACATCGGTTTTACCGAATATTACACTACACACGACCGGGTACACTACCCGTTAGTGCATTAGGGTAGACCATAGGTATAACGAGACATTATAAATATTAAAACCTGGTCAGTAAAACCTGCATCATCTCTCCACTAGGCAAACCATCGACCAAACGAACAGTGGAAATCTTAGTGAACTTACAGCGGATGAGTCATGGGGTACAATAGAGGACCTTGCCCTCTATGACAACGAATGTTGGAATGACCCCGTGAGTTGTCCAAAACCGTAAAGGCAATCTCCTTGCCTCCTATTGACTCACAACCTTCCAATCGTAGGATGCTCGAACTTTAAGATCAAGTCAATATAACAACTCGTAAATTTCCCTACCGGTTTTTGTGGCTACATTTTTTTCTTCTTTCTTTTGTTTCGAACTTTAAACACGACAAGTCACGGGTATTTTTTTTAAACTTACCTCGACCTTGATAATAAAATTATATAAAAATATATATAATAAACTTTATTTATTTTTATCTCACCGGGCCTCTAAGCCCAACCCAACCCGATTTGTATTTTTGTCCCTCGGGGCTCGCAAACCCGATCCAACTCTTAATTCCTTTCTTGGGCCTCGCTAAACAAACCCAAGCCTAGATTAAATTCAATGTAATAAAACAAGTTTTCATATTGTTTCTTTTTTTTCTTCCTGCTCGTTAAGTCCATAGATACATACACCTTTATATATATATTTTTTGTTACTTTCTCCCTTGTGTTAAACACAACCCAACAAAACCATGGTCAAATTATACTTCCTTTGTTTTGCTTGTAACCCCAAGACAAAAACACAAACAAAGCACAACATTTTCTTTCTTTTCTTGACCTTGCTTCCTTGCGTATTGACATAACAAAGGGAGACAAGACTTCTCTTTTAAGCCACCCTAGCCTACACTTAAAATAATACCTAAACCATGCCTTGACCACTCTTGACTTTGTTAACCATTATATAATGTGTTCCCTTATCCACCCCATTGACAAGACTAAACCTCCACACCTTCCCTCATTTCAGCCGATGCATGCATTCAAGGAGGAAATAAAATATGGCTTAGGCCATGCTTGGTCTTTACTATATAAGCCATCACCTCTAGTTTCATTTCCTCACAATACTCTAATCCTTTTACTCAACACATTTCTTAAAAACTTTTTATAACTTTGAAACTTATATAAGTCTTTACAATTTCAACCCCTCAAGTTTAACACTTTGACATTTTTGATATATTTTATTTAACTTTTTAGTTATCATTTTTGGACCCCAAACTTATACATTTTTATAACTAATAATAAGGGCAAATGACAAAAAAATGCATCGAACTTGACACTTTATGTGATTGTGTGTAGCCAACTATTTTTTTTCTTATTGTATGTACTGAACTTTCTAATTTCAATCATTATGTGTATTTTGTGACTATTCTGCCATGTAAAATGACCATTTTACCCTTCAAAATTTGAAAAAATTAAGGGTAAAATGGTCACAAAATACACACAATAATCAAATTTTGAAAGTTCAGTACACACAATTAGAAAAAAAATAGTTAGCTACACACAATCATAAAAAGTGTCAAGTTCGATGTATTTTTTTGTCATTTGCCCTAATAATAAAAATGTCAAAACAATTTATTCCTGACACATCTTGTTCGTAATTTCGTCAAATTAATATATTTAGTTTTAATACCAAAACCCGACTAAAAGACAAGAGAATATTTAAAACAAAAGTAATATAAATTACCGACATATCTCGAAGTAAATAAACCAAACTCTCGGTAACATCGTCATATTTATAAATCAACGCCAATAACGCTCTATTGAATTATATACTCAATGCTCTATCTTTTTGGTCGTAAACCAAACGTTTATCATTATTCTGAGACTTGCCATTTCGTTCTTAGGTTCCGGGTAGGAGCCACTGTTATATTACACTCGATCTCTTTGTACTTATTCACCGAGCTGCTAAGGTGAGTTTATAGCCCCACTTTTACTCTTATTTACTTGCTTTATAAAACTATGGGGTGAGAAACATGCAAAACTCTTTTCGGACCTGAAACTGAAAACACTATTACGTGAAACAACCTTGAATCCCACTATGCTACCGTTAGTTCCCTTTGGGGAGGCGCGATTATTATGAATAGATCTATTGGGGATGACACCCCCGTTCGAGTTTGACCGGATAGGCAAACGTCGGGCGTATATCATATCGTATTGATTGAGTGTATTGGAAATACACTTGCTGGGCTTTTATTTATCATGCTTCTAGATGCATGCACACTGTCGTAGTTTTGGTCGCATGAACTTGGTAGTAGCAAAATAGCATTTTTGCATATAGTGTCATTCACGGAGATGCTATATGTGCAACTGTGGTCCAACTTGAAAACTTGATTACTTAAACCTATGAAGTCACCAATCTTTGTGTTGACATTTTAGCATGTTTTTCTCAGGTTTACTTATTGGCGTGGGCAATGGCAAAGGCATTCATTAAATACTGGCATCCAAAGTGTTTTCAAGCATATCTAACACAACTTTTAAATGGGACAACATATATTTTTATGGGCATTACTTCTGCACTTTGAAACAATGATGTAAAACTATTTCTTAAATTAATCTATCTTTCGATAATGGAATAAATTTTCCATTCTTTATTACCTTGTGTTATGATTATTGATTTAGTAGCACCCCATGACCCAAACGCTTCCGCTGTGAAATTTTGGGGGTGTTACAGTCAAATTCCTAATGAGTTCGTACGAAACTCCTAAGCCTTCACGCCAAGTGAACAGAGTCTCTTCCTTTTGTGAGTTATGTAGTGGTCCCCATGACACTCATAATTGCACGACACTCCCCGAACAAGCTTTCGTGGACTACACATCCTCGCGTACCAATGGATGGGAGGAAGATTCTCCATAACACTCGAACCTAGGACTTACAACGTAGCCCGAGAGGTATGGAGGGGCAAGCCCGACTATAATTGGAGTCAAACCAAAGAATTTACCTCTAACAACTCCCCATGGCCCCAACAACACAATTCAAACCCTCATGCCCCTAGTCAACACAACTTAGAAGGGATAATGTGAAACCTCGTAACATCCCAAGAAGCCCAAATTGCCAAGCTTTCGGACCGCTTTAACCAACAACAAGTCGAGATGGATAGGAAGATAGATAACCTCTTGAAAGCCATTAACAATCATGATAGGAAGACAACCGAAAAGGTTAATGCTATCTTGAATCACTCCTGCGAAAAAGCTTCCCTTGTTGATACGCATACAACGCGCGTTCGGGGTCAAAGGAAACTTCCTTTTCTTCGAGCAAGTTCTTCAACCACCTAGGAAGTGAACCTAATCATTATAGTGTAGTATTAGGGTAAGCCTCGGGGATTGATATTATTCTCTAGGGGAATAGGAATGCTAGTGAGAAATTTACTACGCTAAGGTTGAGGTTAAGGAAGATTATTTTTTTTTCTTTTTATATTTTTTAGAAAATTAAAGGTACGATCTCGGGGTTTGGATTTGGGGGTGGTACTTCTACCGATTACTCTACTATTCTAATTATCTAATCTAAGGGGTAGTCTATGTCATTTTGAAGTGTGCTCGTATGATGATTAAAGATGTTTCTACCTAGATACAATTACTCCCTAGTTATCTTTTATTGGTGGTTGAATTGTCACGTCCTTATTCTTAACGCGTTGTGTTTTCTAAGGTCGTAGGGTGTGCTTTTATCCTTAACTCTTTGAAGCTACCTAAGGTTAATGACTACGAAATCTCTAGGATTCATAAACTTAACACTAAGGTTATCTTTGGATGTTTAGCCTACAATTCCACTAGTAATTATAAACTAATGTTCAACAAAGATTAATCAAGCATTAAAAACCCAACGATGGCTTTAAGCACTCCTAAGCCAATTACAATTAAGATAAGAGACAACCAATCAATAATTAATAACTAGGTTTCATAGATCTAAGCAAACACACAAGTAAATTAGCCGGACATGTTAAACATGCAAGCATACACACATTCAATTGAAGACATAATGAAATCAAGGGAATAAATAACTTATCTCAATGTAAAATAGGGTATTAGAACCCTAAAATACTGTCCAAACCGGACTACAATCATTTTAGGTTTTTACTCCACAAGTCTACCTCTCTAAAAGTCTGAAAATCAAATTCTATATATAGTTTTACAACTGCGACGGCGTCACCTTTTAATTGAGACGCCGTCAGATCACCTCCATTAGGGTTTCGTCTTGGCCAAGTCAACTTTGGGACGACGTCACGTTGTGATTGTGACACCGTCAGCTTCAGCTCTTACGTCGTCTGAATCTGGATCTAGGCCGTCTAAGGAGAAAAGTCTTCGTGACGCCCTAGTCTTCAAAGCCTGACGTCGTCAGGTGTAAAATAGCAACTTCGCTACTGTGTCGTCACAAAATTAGGGACAGCGTCGCCCTTTGTTTGGGACGCCGTCAGGTGTATTTCCAGCAGCTTGAGTGTCTTGATCTTGACTTTAGCCATTTTCTTCACATATCCACTCCTTTTCGTCCAATAAGCATCATTCCAGCATTTTGCTTCCAAGAGACCTAAAAAGTGAAAAGGAACGAAATTAAGTAGTAACGGATATAAAAGTGGGCGATTAAGGGCTTAAATGACCCCTTAAAAGTGTATGTTTTAAATCCTTATCAAATATCCCTACACTTGGTATTTGCTTGTCCTCAAGCAAATGTGCTTTTGGCCAATCAATTTATAAGTTAGGGGGCAAAAAGCAATGGTTTAACATCATTCATAACAAGTATAAGCCCCGCAAAAGTCATAAAAACCACGAAAATTATATACTAGCACGTCACAAGTGGTGTTTGGATACTCTCATCTCTCGGGTATATATGAAATATATCAAGTGAAAATGGAAGATAAACACTCATTAACCGGTCATAGTACATAGATTACCATAGGCTTGAGACTAGATCAAACCTCCACCGCTTTGGCGTAAGCACCTAGGAGTAACTATCTAAGAGGTCTTTTAAAGGGTTGTAACGTTAGGCTTACGGTAGGGAAACAAAGGGTTTGGTTGGATAGGCGATTTAGTGGTGGCAAGTCAAAAATCTTTATGTTACAAGCATGAGAAGAATTACGTTGCTAAGCCAAGACCCGACTCTCTAAACTCTAGATAACTTGAAACAAACAAACATAAATATAAAGATAGATGTAGGATGGTAGCCCGTATGTTTTTTTTTTTCATTTTTTTTTGTTGAACACTCTCTTTTTTTCTTTTTCTCTTTTTCTATTTTTTCGGATTTTTTTTTCAAACACTTTTACTCTACTATCCTCTACAATAACATCAAAATATAAGAGATTTATAGGCACATCCCTACACTTGAGTTTTTATTATTCTAACACTAATTTGACCCTAATTGAAAAGATCAAAATACTTGGAGTACATTATTACGTAAATAAAGGGAATTTGAATTTAACGTTCTTTCCCGTCACTCCATAAAATTTAACTTTGCCCATGAGTCCCAATCATCCCAAAACTATGTACAAAAGATATGACTCTACTTAGTAACCATGCAAGTAACTAGATAATTGAACTAAGGGTTTAGTATGATAACAATAATGCACTAAAAGTGAGTGCATACAAGGTAGGCTAAGGCGATTTGGGTGTACATTTAGGGGTGGATTGTAAACATTGCTCTTCATTGATATTCCGGAAAACCGAAACATCACGAGAACCGCGAAAAGGATAGGCTCTGAGGGGTTAACTAGGGGTTTCGTGTACTAACGATGAGTACAATGCAAGGGTGTGGGGGAATTACTCAACCGATGTGGAAGAAGTAATTATAATACGGGTATCAAACAAGGGTTATCCTAATGCCTCTTATCATTTAGTTATTTCTAACTACACAAGTGTAGTCTCACTAGCGATCTCGGGATGCATCACAAAACAAGTTCTAGAATCTATTATACTACCGGTACAATCTCGAAGCATTAAAGGTGAATGCTTTAATTCCTACAAATCTAGGGGTGAACCTCACATTTTTTGGGTGGAATTTAAGTGGTAAAGGGTTTCTCATGGTTTGTTACACAAATGAAATAGGACAAGACAAATGATCAAGGATAAGTACAGTTTCAAAGTTCCTATTTTATTCTCCCTCCCTACACTTAAACTGAACATTGTCCCCAATGTTCCCCGAAAGTATCAAAGTTATGATAACGGAAGGTAATTAAAAGAGAAAGAAACTAATACTCCCCTGATTAGCCCGGTAGGATCCGTGTGAAGTAGTGGTTAAATTCTTTCCAAGAAGAATGTATGCGTGAAAAGCTCCATCCAATCTTATGTTTCTTCTTCTTGATAAATAAAACCTGCACACTTTAAGAAAATAGACGAAACCTTCGCGTAAAATCGGCGGCAAAACTACATATGACTCTACTACACTAGGATATAATGCTTGTGGAATGGATGTTTACAGGTTTTCTGGAAAATTAAGACCTGAGAAATTCCAAAAATTTATATGTAGCACAGAAAACGAGAGAAAGTTAGATAAGTTGGTTATGCTCCTCCTGACGCCGTCAAGTTGCAATCCTGATGCCATCAGTTTATCCTAACAGAAACTGGTCTGCTGCGTTCTTCTGGAAAAATTACATCTTTAGAATCTGAAAAAATTCCTGCAAAACATCCATTATGACTCAATACAAGCATTTGACTCTAAAAAACACACATATATATCTATTTCAATAATCGTAATTCTCATGTTCACGTTCTTTTAAAAACGTGTGTAATCTACCCTACACTTATCCTTTTTGTAAAATACCTTTATATGTAATTAAGACGAGGTTAAAGACAAAATAAAGCATTTTCACAAATTCAAACATGAGAATAAACAATCAATGAAAAGATATATGACACACAAACAAGCAAACAATTAAGCATGGGTTGCCTCCCACGAAGAGCTTTTCTTTATTTATGAGTCTTGTAGCTAGACTCGAAGTCGTGCCCCTACGTGACTTCACTTCCGTTCTTTTTTTCTTTCACCAAGTTTTCATCAAAAGGTTGTAGACATTGTATGCTTACCGTGAACTCTTTCCCAACGTCGTCTATTATGGTAACGGTTCCACCTTTTAGATTGGTTTCTTTTACCGTATAGGGTCTAAACCATCTTGGCTTATTCCGTCCTCTTTTTATTCTAGATTTATACAAAAGCACCTTTTCTCCGTTCAAAAATTCCTTAGGGTTCTTTTGAGTTTTTGGTATTGTGGTATAGTTATTTCCTAACCTTTTATCACGTTTCCACAGTGTTGCATTTAACCCTTGAACCATGAAATCTCTAAGCCCCCTTTCCCATTCATTAATTTTCTTTTTAACATTATTATCAGGGACCTACGGATTCTTATCATTTATCTTCTCCATAATTTTCAACGGGTATCTTGGAACAATAGGTATCCTAATATATCCTTTGCCACTTTTGAGTTTCATGATACCCTCACCGCATTTGATGGTTGCCTTGGCGGTGGCCAGAAAAAGTGTTCCAAGAATGAGTGGCATATTTCTATCTTCCTCAATGTATATAGTAACAAAGTCCTCCGGATAGACAATATTGGCCACCTCAATTAAGACATCCTCCGCTATTCCTATGGGATAAACATATGTGTGATTTGCTAAGGAAAGTCTAAGATTTATCTTGGTTGGCTTCTCCTTAGTCAACTTACTATAGACTGACAGTGGCATTATGTTTACATCGGATCCTTGATCGGCTAAGGCATTTATATTCTCGATGTCGCCTATGCTACATGGTATTACGAAATTCCCCGAGGTTTCTCGTTTTTTTGCTACTGGTTTTCTCAGAACCAACTCGTACATAGGTCCCATAGGCATGCTGTCGTATTCTTCTTCTTTTATTTTTCCTTTGAGGGCTTTCCTAAGAACCTCGTTGTACCTAAAGTTATTCACTTGATTAATAATTGTTTTCTTATTAATCTCATGCTTAAGGTAGTATTTTATGATCTCGGGTTCATTATTAGTTTCACCTTCCTCCTTTTCCTTACTGTCCTTTCTGCTCTCAGTCTCCTTCTTCTCAACTACTCCACCTTCATCGAAAACAATGGAAATGGCGTTAACAAACGAAGTAGGGGGAGGGTGATCATCGTTTCTCACTACCACTTTCTCAGGAATCTTCGTTTTAGTGTACTCTTTCACTAAGTTCATCATCTCAGCCATTTTTGCCTGTATTTCCTCCTTTTGCCTATAAACTTCTTCTTTAAATTTCGCTATTCTTTCCGTTTGGGCTGCCATGTACTATCTCATTTGTTCCTTGAAGCTTGGTGAGAGTGGAATTGGAGAGGTAGAACGAAAGCATCTTCCGAAACTTGGACTTTGCTCATGGCTTGGTGATTCAGAGAGAGGTGTTGGGTGGTTGGCGGAGTTAACGGAATTAACTGTTGCTCGATGAATTGGTTCAGGTGCTCTCTTTTGCTTCTCAATTAGATAATCGATCATTCTCTCAAGAGCACTAACTTGCTCTTCAGTAATGCTGGAAGGCTCATGAGGAATTGATATGGCATTAACCACTTTAACGGGGGTTTCACGGGATTCACTCCAATTTCCGTAGCTTTGATCGGCAAGCTCTTCTATAATATCCCACGATTCTTCTGCGTTGAAGTTGCAAAGCCTCCCACTGGCGGCTCGATCAATGGATCGCTTGGTGATGAAGTTGAAATGGTCATAGAAGATTTGGACTTGAAGCCAAAGATCGATGTCGTGATGAGGGACTTTATGGAGCAAGTCCTTGAATCGGGTCCATGCCTCGTAGAGGGACTCGCCTTGAAGTTGTTGGAACGTCAAGATGTCCCTTATAAGCTTATTAGTTCTCCCCGGTGGGAAAAATTGGGCAAGGAAACGAGTAGTGAGATCATCCCAACTTGAGATGGAGCCGGCGGGAAGTCGCTCAAGCCAATTACTAGCTTGGTCCCGTAGAGAGAATGGGAAGAGACGCAAGCGCGTGGTCTCCCGAGTAGTAGCATCAAGGTCGTTGGAATCGACAATTTTAAGGAAATCCTTAAGATGCTGATTAGGATCTTCGGAACGAAGTCCATGGAATGCACATCCGTTTTGCACCAACCGGATGGTGTCGGATCGCAGGGCTGTAGTTTGAGCTTGATCGGGGAGCTCAATAGTGTTCCTATAGCCTAGGTGGCTTGGTCTAGAGTATTCACCAAGAGTGCGACCTCTTGGCGGGTCATTTGGTGGTGGGTTGATGAGTGGTGGTTGATTATCACCTTCCATGATGAAAAGTGATGGGATTTACGAACAAAGTCATGAAGAAGGGGGATAGACTACGAGGAAGCTAAAAATGAGAAAAAAATCTTACTTGATAGGAATCAAGCAAGGGAACCTAAATGAGATAGAATCCTAACTACCTATTCTATTCCCCGGCAGCGGCGCCAAAAACTTGATATGCGTACAACGCGCGTTCGGGGTCAAAGGAAACTTCCTTTTCTTCGAGCAAGTTTTTCAACCACCTAGGCAGTGAACATAATCGTTGTAGTGTAGTATTAGGGTAAGCATCGGGGATTGATATCGTTTTATAGGAGAATAGGAATGCTAGTGAGAAATTTACTACGCTAAGGTTGAGGTTGAGAAAGATTATTTTTTTTCTTTTTATATTTTTTAGAAAATTAAAGGTACGATCTCGGGGTTTGGATTTGGGGGTGGTACTTCTACCGATTACTCTACTATTCTAATTATCTAATCTAAGGGGTAGTCTATGTCTTTTTGAAATGTGCTCGTATGATGATTAAAGATGTGTTTACCTAGATACTATTACTCCCTAGTTATCTTTTATTGGTGGTTGAATTGTCACGTCCTTATTCTTAACGCGTTGTGTTTTCTAAGGTCGTAGGGTGTGCTTTTATCCCTAAATCTTTGAATCTACCTAAGGTTAATGACTACGAAATCTCTAGGATTCATAAACTTAACACTAAGGTTATTGTGGAAAATTAGAAGGGGGGTTGAATAGTTTTACTAATTAAAACTCGTTTTAAACTATTTGGATCGACTTATGTCAATCTATTTGGATGTGTGTTGTATGTTGATAAACAAACATATAGAAATATAAATATGTAATGAAAAGATAAAGAGTAAGAGGCACAAAACCACAACGCGAGTATTTATAGTGGTTCGGCTACAAGGACACCTTCCTTGCCCTACTCCACTCCCCAAGTCACCTACTCGAGAGTTCGTAATCACTACACAACACCGACTCCTTATGGTGGAGAAACCTTCAAAACGTTGCCTACACTTTATCCGGTGCAAGGCTAGATATCGGGTCCTTTTCACCAAGGAGAACCAATCCTATCACAACGTTGCCTACCCTTTGTTAGGATCCAATATTTATTGTGTTGATGATTCGGGTGGTCTTGGATGATCAAAATACATGTTTGCCATAGTTAGAGAGTTAGTAGAGAGAGAGGGTGTTCTTGCTAGAGGTTTACACAAAGTATGAAATATTAGATTAATGAAGAAGCACCACCCCTTCCATGGATGGAAGGGGTATTTATAGTTACATGAAATATGACCTCCTATCGGCCTGTGGATCAGGTATACAGTGGGTAAAGACCCGTCCTTCCTCCACGGTGTTACTCTAAACTATTCTACGCTACTGACTAACTAAATAACTATTAAATAACGTAAACAACGACAAATCTACGAGCTAACTTAAGCTAGATGACATTTGGGGTGACCGACTCTTCACTAAGGAATTTTCTAATTCCTAACAATCTCCCCCTAAGGGAGGTCACCCCATGTTTTACATTTCGAATCCTAGCATTCTATTCTTGACTTCAGTCTTGAGCTCGTAGATTTCAATTCTTCATTTCAACAATCTTTATGCAATAGCAGTGATTCTTCATAGTCCGCATATTTTGTACTTTTAGGGGAGGCCTTTAACTGATCCACATCTTTGATGATCTTCGAGCTTTCATTGAGATCATCAGCCACATTAAATCTCTGGATCACCCTTTATTGTGTTGCCTTCATGTGAAGTTGTGACTTTTGGACCGACATGCTCACATTTTTGAATCATGACATCTTTCCATCAGAGTAGCGGAAGCCTTACTGGTTCATGATATTTGCAGCAGCGAAGCATAAGCATAGTATGAAATATCAGAGCCAGGTTATGTATATATGCACCAGTCATGATTTCTTCAAATATGTGTGGATGCTGTGAGCATGCGGCTTTGGATTGACTCCTCAATTCTGATCAGCTGCAACCGTCCAAATGTACCTGCAAACAACAGTTAGCAATAAAACACACGAAAGTGTCTTTGACCACTTTCGTTGAATTGAGGTACACGGCCCACGGTTCCCCGTTGATCAGTACAAGTACTGCCTGTGATCAGGTAGGATTCCTAAGAATCTCCTTGACAGGGTTTCGCAGCTGTTCTAGTTGTTCTCAAACCGGAACGTCTCAAAGAAGACAACACGGAGTGAGTGAACCAGCAAATTGAGATTCACTAATTGATGAAAAATGATTTGAAAAACAATCGCGTATTGCTTGAAGAAAGAGTTTTGCAATACGACGAAGGTTTTATGAGAAAGATCAATTTTTCAATCAAAATACTTTTTGTATTAGAGAATGAGTACACATTCGACGTGCTAGCGAAAAGAAGAGATTCGCACATCGAACGGTTTTTCTAAAAGTATTTTTCAATCAGAGATACTTTTTGTGTTTGAAAACATAAGTACACATTCGACGTGCTAGAGAAAAGAAGGTTTGCACATCGAACGGTTTTTCCAAAAGTATTCGTCAAATCCATTCCTGGACCAAGGTTGATTCAATATTGAATCTCCCCATCGTTTCTATCCAGTTGTCACAAGCTTGATCTTTTGCAAGATCTCACATGTCACCCACCAAGAGCTTGTTTGATGTTGGCTCTAGAAGGATTTCCATCTTCATTGTGAATATTTTCATATCACTCGGATTTTCTGGCAATACCACAAGGATAATACGTAGGACTCTAAATATATACTTACTTTCCACATTGTGTGAAACAGCAAGTCTTCATTAATTTTGTGTCCTAATGAGATATTGTGGATGATCTCTTGGCTCTAGACTCAATAGTGCACATTTGGTTCCTGTGTCGGAGACTAGGGAGAGGGTCTCCTTCTTCAATATCAACAATCTCTAAGAGAAAGTCGATAGATAATGTCGGTTCCCCGTGAGAATGAAACAAGCCCTTTTAAGAGGACCTTGAGTGGCTTGGGAAGTTTAGTGCAGTGCGTCACTGGGTCCATGACGTCTTGTCTTCAATACCAGTGTTACCTTAGTAGCAACCAGTAGCATATGTATTGAACTCGGTTTCTGCCCTAAGGTTGAATTGATGGAGGGCTATTTCTTTTCACCCTTTTTCACATTCAGTTCTTTTTCATTCTTCAACCCCTTCAGTGCTTACCGAGACTTCATTACTAGAACCTTGTTGGGTTTATTCCAGTACTAGCTCTGTCTCAGTCCGCACTCTTCCCATATTCTCATTTTTCTCCTTTTTTTCAATATACCTAAGGACTCTACACTATCTAGTGAATTGTCCCTGGGTAGATCCCTCCGGTTCTGGCGGATCGTGGGAACAAATACCTAACCTAACCATCCTTATAACACCATGCATAAAGTAAATTGGTCGGTCTTTTGGTATTGTTCTTTCCTTCATGAAACCAATTGAAAAATCATTTGGAAAACCAATCAAGGTACTTGTGATACGAGATCAAAGCATTTTGTACCTTAATAGTTTTGATCATTTAGAAAACCTCCCCCTCAACATGTGCGTATGATTTAGAAATTGTTCAGCACAAGGAGGCAAGAGGACTTTGAAATATTTTCTTTGATCACAATTTTCATACGAAAAAGCCATTTGATTTTCATGGTAAAATTCTCCCCCTCAATATGTGCATAGGATATTTAAAATCAATTTTATCACATAGAGGCAAGAGTTCTTTTGAAGCACATCCACGATTACAAAAACCATTAAGAAAAACCAATTGAAAAACTCAATCAAGGTACTTTATGTTAAAACATAAAAGCATTTGCACCTCGATAGTTTCTTTTCTTATAAAATGCTCCCCCTCAATATATGCTTCGAGATTCGAAAGCTTTTAGCATATATGAGAGAGCAGCCTGCACAACTGAATCAAAACGATCATTTTTTTTTATCAAATTTCATTATTAAATCACAAATTCTCCCCCGATCAAAAATATCAAATCCTTTGAGATTTTGGATCCCAAGTGATTTAATTAGGTTTAGAAAACATGGGAGAAAATGTGGCCTTGTTTAAATACTCATCTGGTTTTTAGATAAATCCTCCTCCTCAACATGTGCATTGTTTATTTGAAATCGTTTGGCACATGGAGGCAGGAGTGCCTATAAAGGACTAAAACCAATTCCCTTAAAACAGATTTAAGATTTAAATCACGATCTCTCTCTTGATCAAAAATTTCAAACCAATTAGGGTTTTGGATCCCGATTGATTTAAATCATTTAGAAAGTTTTAGGGAAAGACGTGGCAAGATTTAATTTTGAAAAATGACAGATAAGGACTAGATTTAGACATTAAAGATTGTTAGTGTCAGGTATGATAGTTTTTAAGAGATCTTTAAGTAAAATAAAACAATTTCACAATCAAACAAGAACAAAAAAAAATTTCATTTTGACAGATCTTTGAGTTTTAAAGAAAATCATACCCTGACATAACATTAAATCTTTAGATCACCACTTATTTTGTACAAACGGACTTTTTGTGAAGAAATATCATTTGAAAATATTTAATTTAAAATCACTCTCCCCCTCAATTGATGACCGAAGTCGATAATTGAGTGACTTAAGTTTTGATAAAATGAAGTCCGGTGATTTTCAAAATTTAGTCCAATTAATTTTCAGAACAATATTTTCTCATTTTCAAAACAATTTAATCAAATGTTTCAAAATTGTTTAAAAAATGGTATCCTGCACAAAGATATATTAAGTAGTTGAGAAGCTTTTGTTGTTGCTGTAGGGCTTGGAAGAAAAACCGTCTGCAGATGCAGTGAGACTTCTTTTTATGTTGCATTTTGAATGCCAACTGAGGTCAAATTAAGCTTCGTTTCTTCAATCACTTAGAAGAAAACCATCTGCTGATGCAGTGATACCTCTTACGTTGCATTTATGCCAACTCTCCATTGAAGTCCAATTAAGCTCCGTTTCTTCATTTGTCAACCCAAGATATCGTTACCCTTTCCTTGCGGCATCCAATCATGTTCATTTGTGGGATCCGGATCGGGAACATTCTTATATACCAATATACCTGCATATGTTAGTGAACACACATACAAATATATGGTGGTCGACAACACCCAAACAGCAATCGACTAATAAAAGTCAATCCAACAAATCAATCAGATCATGTAAGGTATGGGAATAATGTGTTTCTCAAACTCTAATCATCTAAACCTAACAATCATATCCTAGAAACCTAGTCCTTCAACATAGGCAATTATATTTTTCCAGATAAGCACGTAGGATAATTAAGAAAGTCCGTTAGATGATATAAATTTGAAAACATTCTCCCCCTCAATCAATGACTTATTTTCTGAAAAGATTAAAAGCGCTGAAGTCATTGATTGAGTTTTCAATTTTCACAAAAACTCTGAATCTGATAGATTTACAAGCAACTCATTTACCACCATTTTAGAAAACAACAAATATTTTTCTGAAGAATTTATAGACGGAAAAATATTTGAGTAGGAACAGCAGTCCTTCGACATACTTTCCTCATTTTGAATTAGGATAAGTGCACGAAATATTTGAAAAATTGTTTAGCGCAACACTTTCCTTCCTTTAAAGAGCGGGTTGCCATCTGAAATAATAGCAAGCCATGATTTAAGCGCGGGTCACAGTCAGAAGTAACTGTAAGCCATATATATATATATATATATATATATATATATATATATATATATATATTTTTTTTGACATGTATTGGAAAAGAATATTTACACCTCCTGCTCAAACTTCATCTATGGTCCCGTGCCATTATTGAATGACATTTCTAAGACCGCAGATGTTATCGATACCAGAAGACATGTCTTGGAAAACATATTTTTGGTCTTTTTCAAATTTTCTGATTTTTATGGCTTTTTGAAAATTTTATATTTTTCTATTTTGTTTTGTTGGTTTTATATTTTTCTATTTTCTTTTTGTTGGTTTTATATTTTTGTATTTTGTTTTCTGATAAATATATACAAAGATAGAGTAGATGATATAGTATAAGAAGATGATGATACGAGTACCGAGATAAGGATATCGAACAGCCCCGTTGTAGAAGATAGAAGTCATCATCTCTTAAACATTCACCACCAAAGCTTCCAGGGCTCTTGCATTGAAGAAAGAAATTGAACCATCTGAAAGAGAGACTCTGGCAGCTTCCCCCCAAACCGAAAATCCTTTGGATGAGCAGATTCGAAGCTCTATTTCAAGCTTTCCTTAGCCAGGTGCACAGAGAAGCACACCATTATCATAAATCCCACTGCTCCTATTATGACCGATAATCGAGATTCTCCATTCGGGGTTATATCATCCAATAGAACATCAGCAACGTTTCATCCTACACATAAATAACACTTCTCAAATTTCCTTTCAACTGACGTCTGAAGCGATCCATTCCAAAAGGTGTCAAGAGAACAATTTCCCCCAAGTAGTTGAATTGATGCAGTCAGTCTCTTTGTATAATGCTCAAGAACTCTCCCGAATACACATCATGAGGGTAATGAAGAACAACTCCCCAATGTTCACATCTTTCATCCCTGATGAATGTGTATGAAGCTCAAGAACCCGAAGTACACCAATATCCAAGAACTCTCCCAAATACACATCATGCCCGGAAGGAAAACACCTCCCCAATGTTTGTGGTAAACAATGGCTTTCTTCCCTGATGATCGTGTATGAAGCTCAAGGACCCGAAGTACACACATTCCCCAAAGAGAGAACAACCGATAACATTGAAGAAGCAGGCCGAATCACTGATTATCTCTGCGGGTGACAATCTCTGCGGATGTCAACACCGGAATAAGTGATTATATCTCTGAATCATAGATTAAGCCCTAAAGTAAAACAGCTGAGCATCCCCAATGTTCACAATTCTCTCTCCCCTGATGATTGCGATAACATCGAGATCATCACACACCAATGTACCTCTTATATCTTCAGAAACATTTTCTAACATCTCTTCCCCCACATAGTTGAAATAAGAACACTAAACGCCTTGAAGAGTAAAACCTTGAGTTTCTCTGCGGTCATGACATTTGTTTTCCCGGGATAACTTCAATCACTTAGAAGTATTAAGTCCATCAAGTTTACTCGCCATGAGTCAAACCTTGAGTTTCTCTGCGGTAATCACATTTGTCTTCCCGGGATATCTTCAATTACTTAGAAGTATTAAGTTCATCAAGTTTACTCGCGTTTAGATACGTGTCTCCTTCCCCCTTGCTGGTTTTGACACTTCAGAATCAGCAACACTTTGAAAGCCCAAATACAAGAAATCTGTTGAGAAGAACCTTAGAAGTCTTTGTGAGAATCAACTTGCTGAAGAATATGAGCAAGTCTAATTGGGGATTAAATTCGACATATCACTCTTCCCCAATTAGTGCTCTCCCCTAAACCGACAATCTGTTTGATAAATGCCATGAATTAAGAAGAAGTCTTTAGATTGTTAAATGCAACTCGGCTTTAGTCTTCTAACATGTAGCAGAAAATGTAGAACCGACTGTAGACTCGACCTTCTTCAAGATTGTCCAGTTGGGGAATAGAAAGTTAACATCTTTAACTCACCAAAAACAAGAACATCACCAAAAAGCATCCCAATCAACTTACATCTTGCAAATCCCCTTAACTAAAATCCATCCCAATCAAACAAGAACAGAAAGATGTTCATCAAGGAAATCAGCAATCAGGCCGCAACGAACACACAAAATGGTAATACCAAGCAAACAATCACATCAAACAAGAACAGAAGGTTGTTCGGAATCATCATGTTGATGTGCACGTGAAGCATTAACCGGAAGCACTTTGTCAATAAACTCATATCAGCTTGTGAAGATGTCAACAAACGGCTCTTAAGAAGAGACTCCATGTGAAGATTACCCGATAAGAAGAAGCTCGGTTCTTACATGAGTTTAGAGCCGTATGACCATTTAAATTCTCAAATAATAATCAACCATGCAGTAATTTCACACTTCTTCTCCCCCTCAAGAATTGCATACGGAGTTGCCATTCTTGATTAAGTAAGTGAAAATCATCCGAATGTTCTATTCACACTTCTCTCCCGCAAAATAAGCACATGATGTCGCCATCTTCATTATAATCGAGCAAGTGGAATGAGAAAACAATCAGTGGTAGCCCGGTTCACTTGATGACTTAAGCGCATGGAAAAAGTATGAAGCATGTTGACGAGAATGGTCATAAATAAGAAGATTTCTCTTCTTCAGAAGATAAAGCGCACTGACACGTACACTTTTCTTTTCTTTAGAGAACGAGGCCTGAACTGATGTGAACATACGTCATAATCTCTCTCTTTTCAGCTCTCTTGGCAGAACATGTAATCATCCCATTATCATTCAGTAGGCTCTTTGTAGTGACAGCTGATGAAGATAACCCAATATGATGAATTTGACCCTGAAGTAAACTAACCCGAACTCGTGACTTAAACTTGCACAAATGTAACAAAGAGCGGTGCCGAGAATTCATGCTCCATTGAATCTCTTAAGTACTCTATACTCTTCAACCAACCAACCATCAAGTAATAGACGTACATTACCTCTTGAGAATCCACAATTGAATGTGACACTGAGCACCACAATGTAACTCCTTAAAGTGATAGTTATTTTGTAGTGGTATGAGCCCAATTCCCCCAAGTGGTAAAAGAAAAGGTAAAAGACACCCAACAATAACTAGATTTCCAAGTCTTCGTTTTTGATAATAAGCTCGAGCAAGGATCATGAAGAATCTTCATCCAACCATCCCCGATACCTTCAGATACTAAGTACACTCGCCCGTGATAATTTACTTCAACCTCAAATAAATAATATTGAATTAACGCCGTTGTCACATCCTCTGGTTAACTGCTCAAATATAGCCTTCTTTGACATTTAAACGAACTCTGATAATGGTTTCATCCCGACCATGGTTAAAATCACATAACCCCGTAAAACCATGTAATAACCAAACTGCCCTGAAGATAACCCAAACACACATCCAATTCATGAAGTACACCCTTTTATCCCTTCTTTGAAGAAGAAACCGTAGCACCAGCATCAGATAAGATCCAGAATTACACTTTCTCTTCTCCAAGATGGTTCCATCATTACGGGATTTTACAACTCTATGATTTAAACTGAGAAATAGTCCTTTCGCAGGATTTTACAAAACCAAGAATGAACCGTAAGATAGATCCGGAAATGCACTTTACAAATACCAGGATGTTTCCATTGTCACGGGATTTTACAAGTCTATGATTTAAACTGAGAAATAGGTTCTTTCGCGGGGATTTTACAAAATCAAGACAAAACCGTAAACAATATCAGTTTGAATGTTTTATGACAACTTTGGTTTCGGTGAATATCTGTTTTAAGGGGAACATGCAGTGGTTCATCAATGGTTCTTTTATCCAACATCAACAACATCATTAAGCATCCAATTCACACATTGGTAAACACATCATTCACGAGTTCAGTCGGCAATTGCTGTGACCACCTGGTGAAGTAAACCCGATATACCAAACTTGATCATGAAGTAAAATTCTCCAGATTTGTTACTTAAACTTGTACTAATCCTTGTGAAGAAGAAACGGTGTACCCAATGTACAAGACCTCTTGACATTCTCAACTGAGTGAGACACCGAAGTGATGGCTACGTTGTGGGTTAAGCGAGAAAGAATCACAAACGTAACTAAATAGCCAAGTCTTTATCACCCTCTATAAATGCCCAAACAAGTCATCTTCGTGAAAGGGTTGTAAGAAAGAAGATGAAAATAAGTAAACATGCTCGGACAACCTTACTTCAAATCCAAATAAGAAATACCGTTCAAACAACCCCGTAGTCAACCTTGTTCAATTATCAATTCAGGCTTGTGACGTAATATTTTTCATGAAAAAGTATACACCAAAGCATCAAGAAGCATAACTCAACAATTCTCATCATCACTCCAAATCACATAGATGAATATCATCAACTGACCTCATCATCAAAGCTCATGATCTAATATCATAATCATTAAATTTCTTTGTTAAGTCGCAAGTCTCATCATCAAATTGTATGATCAATTTTCATCTCGAATGTCTCAATTCTCATATTATATGAAATCCAAATCTCATAAGGTTTCATTTTATCAAATCAATCCCATGTCAATTCAAGCCCGATCCAACACTACAGCAATTCATGCCAGTGTTCAAGTAGTATACGATCAACCCAAGTGAAAAATATTCAAGCTCATTTGATCCATTTAGAATTAGTAGCCTATGTGAAACCAAGAATGGTTACACCGAATCAGCACATTACTTGGCCAAATAACACAATATTCACCTACTAATCACAATCCATGAATGTAAGTTCCCTCATCCAAAGTCCAAAACAGTATTATATTTTGAATAAACGTCTATGTGAAATACTTCGTGGCAGCTCAACTTTCATAAAACGTTCATTAGTTCATGAGAGAGTTTAAAAAAATCAGCACCCCAAAGCCCGATCCATTTTATCCAGGAAGCCCATCATACCTTTACACCCAAACATTTGTATATACTGCCTGTAGAAGAAAGCAGCATACCCGTTGGCCCACGTTCACGGCTCAATAACATACGGCCCACGTTAGAATAACACACCGGATCCAATCTTAAAGAGACCCTAAACTCTCGGGTATTTAACACACATATCACACGCTCCAACCCTAATATCTCTCCAAGAAACCCTAAACACTCTCACTAATATCCGCCTGCCATCTTGAATCTGCACACTCATCCTCGTCAGACATAAAGTCGATCCAAGCCCTTCTCGTATTCCTTGCCACAGGGATGGCGTATTAACCTTGCCACAGGGATGGTATATTGAGTCTTACGAGTCACCCAAGGTTTCAGGTAAGTATTCTTTATGTTGTCTTGACTTAAACGAACGTGAGACTCGAATGAAAACTGAATGGTTTTTGTTTGATCTTAAAAGGTTCGAACATAAAAATGAAGTTATGCTTCAAAATGGATCAGTGAAGAGTTCCTTTTATCTTTCGTATGATGACCATAGAGGTTTCATTATGAGCTTGATAAGCACGAAAGTAAAAGAATCAGAGGTCCTTTAAATCGAATTCCTTTAGAGTCTTGTTGGAGTCTTTGTTTTAACCATGGATCTATGAAGATATTAGCTCAAACATAACACAAATGTTTCAAAGATTATTTTAAGAGTGGAGCTTGGCTGAGATCTAGTGTTATGATTTTCAATGAGTCTCGTTAGATGTATAAACAGTTTTGAGATGATGAATGAAGTCGTATTGGTGATGGTTTTGTTGACAGGTGATGGTTTTGTCGAACGAATTAGATTTGTAGACTAAGTTTTCTGTTTTTGATTACATGAACCAATGATGGCTTATCCAGAGGTTGATTCTGTTAATGGTATTGGTATATGTTGTTGGTGGTCAAGTCCATCTTCTTCTTCTTCATCATTTCTGTCACAAGGTCAAGTCGCTAGTGACAATGGTCTTGAGCCAACTCGCTAGCCAACTCGCTAGCCAAGTCGCTAGCCAAGTCGCTAGCCAAGTCGCTAGCCAAGTCGCTAGCCAAGTTGCTAGCCAAGTCGCTAAGCTAACTCGCTACGACTTGTTAAATAACAAGTCGCTGGGTCTTAAAGGTCATTTTTAAGTCGCTATGCTCAAAAGCAAGTCGCTATGTTTAAGCACAAGGTGCTACTGCAATACAGTGAATCTGGACATCTTTAAAGGACAACTCGCTAGCAAGAATATATGAGTTTTCCGACCACTTTTCCGACCAGCTTATTAGAAACAAAGAAAAACTGCATAAAACGGCTTCTTTTGACTGTTTGACCAAGAAAAGTTACCAAATTGACCACATTGACAATAAAGTTTATGACCCATGTAAAGAACTGTATCGCAAAAGATGAATATTGAAGAGTTTCATAAAGAGCTGTTTGGACAAAAGATGTTTGGACAAGACACATGATAGGTTACCACATGACAGTTTTGACCAAAAGAGATATCCAAAAGCATGTTACAAACAGATTCTCACAAGAATAGGAACAAGAAAATTATTCCGACCATAACAGATAGTAACGAAATAGTTAGCAACATGAACCAAAACAAACCATAAACAACAACCATGGTACGAACCACACAAATCAATACAACACAAAAAACCTTGGCTCTTGATACCAATTGTTAGGATCCAATATTTATTGTGTTGATGATTCGGGTGGTCTTGGATGATCAAAATACATGTTTGCCATAGTTAGAGAGTTAGTAGAGAGAGAGGGTGTTCTTGCTAGAGGTTTACACAAAGTATGAAATATTAGATTAATGAAGAAGCACCACCCCTTCCATGGATGGAAGGGGTATTTATAGTTACATGAAATACGACCTCCTATCGGCCTGTGGATCAGGTATACAGTGGGTAAAGACCCGTCCTTCCTCCACGGTGTTACTCTAAACTATTCTAAGCTACTGACTAACTAAATAACTATTAAATAACATAAACAACGACAAATCTACGAGCTAACTTAAGCTAGATGACATTTGGGGTGACCGACTCTTCACTAAGGAATTTTCTAATTTCTAACACCCTTTATCCGGTACTAGGCTAGATACCGAGTTCCATTACAATGGAGGAACTACTACCCAACACTACACCAATCACCTAACCCCAAAGTATATCTACTTCTTATAAGAACATTAACAAGGATATCAATATCCTTTGACCCAATACTAATCTATCTTGTATATCGAATCACACCATATATAATGTACACCTTAGGCACCTTTTACTAATGCCTTTGACTTGATCTACAAGACACCCTTCACTAATGTCTTGTGTCTTGACTTCTAGGCACCCTTCACTAATGCCTTTAGTCTTGACTTCTAAGCACCCTCCACAAGTGCTTACGATACGGATGATAGATACCCTTTACTAATATCTTCGTCTTGACACTTGAGATACCTTTCACAAATGTCTTCAACACTACACTTCTTAGGAGAAAGAAAAACAATCATCAACAAGAGGACTTCAGTAGTCTTGATGATGAGGAAACATGGCAACTCATGGACTTGAGCTTGCTTGACTTCAAAGGTGGTGATCTTGCCTTTAAGAGGAACCTAGAGGATCACACAAAAACAAAACTACATACATAGATCACTTGGATCTGGGGTTAGTGAGTTTTTAACTCAAAGGGAAATTGTGAGAGAAAGGGGTAAGAAACAATGAAGAAATGGCTCACTATTTATAGAGGAAAAACTACTACTGTTCCACGGATCCCACGGATCCCTCCCTCAAGGGATCTGTCTAGTGTAAAACTAGGGATCCGTGGGACGCTCCTCTTTGCCCATGGGTATTTTGGTTGTGGGTCATGGGTTATGGGTTGATCCATGGGTATTTCTTTAGATACAATGTATCTAATGAGTGCAATGTACCTAGTCAAATGGGTATGGGTCAATACCATGGGTTGTAGTTTTTACCCATTTATAATACATACTAGTTATGTATATATTTGCCCAATATGTAAACACTAGTTGTTGTACATATGTATTACTTAAATCATAAAATCACATATACTTGTTTTAGTTTTTTATGTGAAAGCGTAAGTGTGTTATAAAACTATTGGCTCAAACCCTTTGCGTATATTATTTGTTTCGTTAAAATGATTTTACGTTTGTTATCGACAAAACATTAGAAGATCGTAAAATATAAATAAACGTTTTTACGGCTTATTTGTATTAACAATCTCCCCCTTTTTGTTGATGACAAAACATAAAATTATTTTAAGGAAAAGCTAAAAATTCGTAAAAGTTTGAATTTGTAGTTTTTACTTTCTTCTCCCCCTTTTTGTCGAAACAAAAAGAGTTCCGAAAATAAACTAACACATTGTTTTAAGAAAAACATGTGAGAAAAAGAAAATAAAAATAATATCGAGAGCAAGTAATGGGAAAATATCTCGTCTTAACTCCCCCGTGACGAGTCCATCCCTATGTGAGGGCGTCAAGAAAAATAATAATAAGCTAGTTCATTTGCAATTAAGTTTGCAAAATATTTCGTCTAAGTGACGAATATGCTCCCCCTTGATGATTGCAACTTTGCAAAGGGACGTCATTAAATGTAATCCTAATATTGCAAGTGATTTTGCAATGTATTGCTTTGACACAAAGCTCCCCTAGCTTTAGGGTGTCAAAGTCTTCATGTGTAAATTGAATAACTACAAAACAAAGGTTAGAAAACAAGTATAATGCATAATTTCCTGCAAATATGTTTCAAGTTAGTAGAAAAAATAGTTTTATGTTGCACGGATCCCACGGTTCCCTCCTTTGGGGGATCCTTCTAGGCAAATATCAGGGATCCGTCTAGCTGATGACTAAATTCAGCAATGGTGGTGTAACAAATAATGTTAACATCAAAGTGAGATATGTATTATATAACATAATCATATACACAAAAATATAGCAAGTATCATGTAATTTCATTTAATAAAACTAGAGGTATGATATACATGACTCTAAAAAGTAAGAAAATAAACGATACATGACTTGGAATTACTAGACTTATCTAAGTAACGCTTGATACTAGGACACCACTAAAATCCTCTAGCTCAAGTTTGTTTAGGTTTAATCTCGTCGAAACGTTCGAGGAGGTGATAGAACATGAAACGTTGATCTTCCCGTACTTCATGTATCAAACTTTCAACATGTTGACAATGATAACAATCTTTGTCATGGCTAGGTAGTGGTGGTGGAAGAAAGGAAATTACTTGATGTGAAGGATCAAGTGAAGCGGGTTGGGGAGCCTCAAACGATGGAGGGATTGGTGGAGGCGCATTTGAAGATGGCCCGACCAAGAATGATGGTGGTGGTAGAGAAGTGTCAACTTCCATATGGTCGGGTGGTTGACTTTGATAATTTCTCATAATCCAAATAGGATTATTTGATGGTGACGGCGAAAAGGAAGCCGGAGCTAGTGTTGACTCAACACCTTGATTTTGTACCATTATTCCTCCTAATGAGGAGAATGTTGCCGGTGGAGGAGGATGAGACGGCCTAGGAGGCAAATCCTCTAGATTGTACAGGTGTGGTGATGAGAGTGGAGTTGTAAATGAAATAGCTCTAGGCACCAATGGTGATGGTTTAGTGGAAATGGGATTGTTTGGTTTAGGAGGTATGGTGGTGTTTGGCATAGGTAGTTTTGTGGGAACTATCCTTTTGGGGATTGGTTTGATTGGTGGAGGAGAAATCCTTGCATTTGTGGACTTGACCGGAGATGATTCGGTTGAAGAAATTTCGTGTACAACACGAGCAATTTTCTTGGGTGGTTCTTTGGTGGATGAGTTACCACTTGGAGTTTTCCTCATGATGAGATGATTTCAAGGGGTTTGTAAAGACTTCTAAGTGTTGAAAATAAAGATGAAGATGATGAATTTAGGAGTCCTAACAATGTGGTTTATAAAGCAAGGGATTTGGCAAGTGCATTCAAGACTTAAGCCACTAATATTCATTGGAATGTGATGATTAACATGCACAAGAGTCAACTTCAGAGTTGTACTGATCTAGGAACTCATTTAAGATGAGATGGAGTGTTTAAGTTAGCAAGATGAGCTTGAAATGATTGTTTTAGCTAGAGTTGACATGAGTCTATCATACGGATCCCACGTTTCCCTCCAATGAGGGATCCGCCTAGGCTAATCCTAGGGATCCGTCTCTCAGCAGCTAAGAAAGGATAGCAATGATATTTTGTAAGGTCTAATGCCTATTTCTTCTTGAGTGTTTCAGTCCATCTAAATGTCTTAAATGAAGAGGTTCTTAAATACTTAAAGGTAATGAGTGATGTAGCTAATGATTGCCTTTTATGGAAGAGATTAGAACTTTTAAGAGTACCAATGGGTGACCAAATATGACAGTAAAGATTTGAGAGTATCAAGTGGAGCTAAATGATCCTAGAGATCAGATAGTAACTTAGGATAATGTCTTGGAGGATATCCTAAAAGCTTAAGATGGAAAAGCTAGAATTTGATCAATTTTGACCAAATTTTGAGGTAATGATCATTATAATCAATTTCAAGAGATTTCCAAAGCAAGATGTTTTAACATGTGAGGGATCATGTATGAGTATAAGAGCGGAAGAGTTATGTGTGAGTACGGAAAATCTACTCAACTTTGAAAAGGACTCAAATTTGCCTTAAGGCACTATGTCTAGCTTAGTGTGAAGTGATCTAAAGACATGTTTGAAATACAATGATTGCAATTGCATTTTCTGTTCGCCGGATCCCACGGTTCCCTAAGAGAAAGGATCCGTCTAGCACAAACTTTGGGATCCGTTTATCTGCTAAGCGGAACCTTTACAAAAGGTATGCAATGATTTTGACAATGCATCATATTTCAAGGTTAGTTTAAGAGGTTTTAACACTAAGATATCAAATGTAAGATGTTTTATTTCATGGAAGAAATTGGATTACATTGATAAAGCATGGATACTAAAGATTGACCCTATTTAGAAAGAAGATTAAGTTCCTTGAGCGTTTTTGCTAGATGGGTCATCAAATGGTTGATGAGTGTTTGCCGATTCAGAAATGAAGAAAGTCTTCATGAGAGATGTGTTTAGAGGTTCCATCATCTTTTTCACAAGTACGTACAACGGACTTTGAAATTGAGAATGAAAGTACATGATGTTATGATAAAGGCGCGTCAAGAACATTCCATAAGGGATGAGTTTATGTTGTTCCCTATTCACTATAGTATAAAAACAGTTTAAGTAAAGTAAATAAAACTAATAGTGAATCAATGACTGAAAAGATATAAATAAAACACAAGAGTAATTTTCAACGTCATATTCTTACTAGAAATGAATCAGAAGAATACGTTACCGTAGTACTTGCGGAACAGTACTAGGGATTGAAATGACAAAGTGTTTGCAACTCCTCTATAAGCTCAGGCTAAGTCTAAGCACAACTACAAGTACCCACTGAGCTATCCCAGGGATTAAGTTGTATTTGGAGGAGTGAAAGATGGCTTGCGTGTATGTGTTTTTATAATTCACAAGCTTAACCTTTCACTCCATCTCTTATGCTATTTATAAAAGTATGAGTTTTAACTCTTTCCTAAGTGACAATACTGACAATTTGCAGAAGACAAAATACTGATGTATTTTTTCTCTGTTTACAAAGACTATATTAGGTAAAGGGACCAAGTCACTTTCTTCATGTGAGTACTGATGCTGAACCTTTTAGGGAAGGTTGACTTCTTGAAGATAAGTACTCTGTCTTTATCGCTTCAAGCATAACCGTTTTGTCCCTCCCATTCTTCAGTCTTCATAGTCTTCAGCCTTTAGTTTCAGTTTTTCTTCAGTGTTTGTAGTTGGAGAGAAGTTTGAGGGATTCAGTAAGTTATTGTCATCACTTACTAAATCCACCATCTTCTTCTTGACTCAGTCTTCACCCTTTAAGTTCCGCCTTACGGAGTGGAGAGACTTCTTCTTTGTCTCTTACTGAGCGTCCTGAAGATGGCTCACTGAGAGACTATGCACTCAGTGACCTGTTAGTGTTTAACGGTCTAAGCACTTAGGTTATTTTCTATTCAAATCCTAGATTAAGGGGTTTGGGTATTTACTGAACCCAACAGTCTCCCCCTATTTGGATATACAAATAGCCTAAGTGTTTGATCAGTGTAAGTGAGCAAATGGCTTCTTCTTACACTGAATGTACTAATGAATACAATAAGGAACACTGAATATTTTAACAAAACATACATCGTTTATTGATCAAATTACAAGGTTCCTATCACTAGTACAAAAGATAATGAAAATGATGTCAGTCCAGATGGATTCCCAGTGCTTCAAGCTTGACTTTCTTAGTGATGAGTGTTTCTATGTCAGGGTGCTCTCTTATCTTGGCGTTTAGGTCAGCACAGAACCTGACGTTTGCAGGAGTCTGAATTTGAGAGGCCACTGGTATGTAGCTTAGCATTGCAGCCACACCTGCATGATCAATGTCACTTCATCTTTGAAATGCTGGGTTTCCATAGACATCAATGTGGAATAGCCCTCTTTCAGGCTTTTCAATTACCAGACAGTTCACGAATTTTACACCTTATGGCAGCTCCCTGTTGCATTCTAGTCCAGGAACTTTAATCTCAGGCTAGAACTCAACTCTTTTCCTTTTTCTAGTGGATGATTATGGTTGAGATCCTTGAGGTGCAGTTAAGGCAGGCTGAATCCCTAGTTGTGCTGGTGCATCCCTCAGTCTTTCAAACCTTTTACTGAGCATCTTCATCAGCTCCTTAACCACCACATTTTGCTTCTTTTCAATTATTGGACCGAGTTCATCGAGTTCAGTGATCCCAAAGTCAGTGAATTTTAGGGGATCATGAACCTCGAAATGTCTTTTATCATCCCCCCTGTAGACTTTCATTGCCAGTGGTTTAGACCTGGGAATGATTTTGACATCAGTGATCTTCTCAGGCAGTATTCTGCTTGTCATTGTCCAATTGTAATGGTCAATTCTTGCTTTCCGGATGGCTGCAGTTCTTTTGTTCTTTTCTTCCAACTGCTTTTTCATTTCAGCCATTTTTGCTGCCTGAGCGTCTTTGAACTTCTGTCCTGCCTGACCCTTTTCAAGCTTCTTAGCATTTATTCCAATGTTTTCAGCTTCCTCAGAAACTACTTGTACCAGTGCTTCTCTGCTCTTTCTTTCCTCTTCAGCAAGTTTCTTTTTCTTTTCCTCCTTAGCAAGGTATGAACTTAGCTGTTGTGGTGTGAGCAGGTACTCAGTGATGCCGATCTTAAAGGGAATCTTCTCAGGCTCAGGTGGTGTCATCATTATGCCTTTTTCCTTTGTCCTGGCCTGAAGAAGAAGATGCTACCAGGGGTGGTGTTGTTGTTGTTATTGGTGTAATCACTGTCATTGTTGTTGTTGTTGATGTTGGTGGTGGGATTGATGAGATAGGTACAGCTGGGACTGGTGGTGATGATGATATTGGAGCTTCAGATACTGGTGGTGTTGGCTCCCCCTCAGTGTGAAGAGGAGTTTCTTCAGCAGTATTCTCCCCCTCAACTGTGGCCAGAGCGTCAGTGAGAGCAAGAGTTGGTGTGGGTGCTGAAGGGGACGGAGTTGCTTGACCCTTGAAAGCCTGATAAATTTCAGTGATCATTTCCTTGATATCTGAAGTATCATTTTGAATACCAGTGACTTTTGTTTCCAAATTTGCCTGAGATACTTCCAAGGCAGTCATTCTGGGACCGAGAGTCCAGGCCAAGGAAGAAGATGCTTGAGCCAGAGTAGCCACCTGAGTATTCACAGAGCCTAATGTAGCTTGAATAGACTGGACTGAAGATTGAAGACCCTGAACATTTGCAGATTGGAGCATTTCGATCAGTTCAGTGAGGCTGGAGGATTGTTTCAAGTAGGCCTCAGTAGCCTTCAGCACTTTAGAGTTGAGCGCTGGGTCTTCTTTGACAAATTCCCTGATTTCATCTATCTTAGTGCCTACACCCTGAAGGTGCCTGAGAAAGTTAGCCAAGTTGTCATCCAGTCTGTGAAGAGTGTCATACATCAGATCCATGTGCTCATGAATGTTTTCATCAAAGGCTTGTACCTCAGCTTTCAGATCTGCATAACTGGCACCAGCCTCAGTGTGTTGTTCCCACAATGTTTCAGTGACCTCGGAGTATAGCTTCCTTGAAGCTTTGGTGATCCACTGAACAAGCTGCCTCTCAGTGAGTGGAAGAACATTATCAAATCTTTTGAATTCATCAGTAGAGGAAGAGGAGTCAGAGTCATTATTGTCAGGCTGGAATGGTGATTCAGTATGCTCCTGTGGATCAGGCTTGGGTTCTTGTTCAGATTGAACCTCAGCGTTCACTTCTGTTAGGTCACTAGTTTTACAAACACAAGTAATATAGAAAGAGATAAGGCGATTGAACAAGTAAACAAGCACACATACATGATAAGAGTAGCACGGTTAGGCGTAGGAATATGTGTGAAAAGAAAACTTGAACAACCAACCTTCAAGTGAAGGTTTACAAGAGTATTTATAGGAGGGAAGCTAGGGTAACACTCCTAGTTCCCTTCCTTTCCTTTATGGGCTTGGGCCTAAGCTCATGGGCCTTCTACATAAGCTTAAGGCTAATAACAAACATAAAGGCCATAATAAAGCTAACTATTACATATTAATTACTAACACTTAATTATGGTTTAGGAGTGATTCCAACAATCTCCCCCTCAAGTGTTGGTGATGAACGGTGAAGGCGTTGATGTAATAGTAGCTCTGACGTCTTCTAACATTCTTCTTTCTTGTGAGAAGAATTGCCTTGATTCGAACAATCTCCCCAGTGTAGAGAGATAGTTTTCCTTGAACAGTTATGCTTTGACGTCATCATTAACTTTGTTCTTTGATTATTGTTCTTTGTGGTGAAAGTGATAGTATGTTGTTGTCTGCATCAGTCTGCCTCAGGTCTGCTTCGCTGCTCCAGTGTCTCCACGTCATTCTTCAACATGCTCACACGCTCTTTGACGTTGGAATTCAATACTGATGAAGTTCTCTAAGTCTTTAACTTTGTAGATTCTTTGGTTTGACGAAGAATCATTCTGACGGTTGTGTTGCTTTTGAATAGAACTTCCATTAGTGATGATGTTGGCGTGAGCATGAGAAGAATCAGCACGATCATCCCGCTCCGGAGCTTCCATAAGAAGAAAACATTTCAAACGGTTAGTAATAAGCAGGTTCCGGCACTTACAAGTTTGAACTTCGAGAGTGTTAACAGCATAGTATGAAAACACAACTCTAATTCTTACAAAGGCCGTTCCTGAACTGGAGTCCCACAAGTGAGATAACGCGATGTACCGAAGTACATCTACAGTTCAGATGAGTCGCTGAGGTACATCGAAGTATCACCTCACGACTGTAGACTGTTTGAGACACACTCCGCGTAATCCACGGGGAGTTACCGAAGTGACCTGCTGTCAGGGCTGTTTGATGTTGACCCTGGCAGGAGTTTCCATTCAATCACTGAGGATCACAGATGTGAACCTCTCATAAATGTTCTCGACAGATTGCTAAGATCTGTGAAGGACTCGATATGAACCACTGATAATCTTATTTGGTGATCGTCAAGTGATAAAATGTCAAGTGTTCCTAAGAGATCTTTTGATGAATCTCGTGGCTCTAGACTCAATAGTGCGTTTTGGTTTTCCTGAGCGGAGACTAGGGAGAGGGTCTCCTTCTTCAATACCAGCGATCTCTAAGAGAAAGCCAATAGTTTACGTAGGGTTCCCTGTGAGAATGAAACAAGCTTCTATTGAGAGAAACTTGAGTGGCTAAGAAGGTTTAGTGCATGCGTCACTGGATCCATGACGACTTTTAATCTTCAATACCGGTGTCACTAAGTGACAATCAGTAGCATATGAATTGAACCCGATGTCTGCCCTAAGTTGAATAATCTGGAGGGCTGTTTCTTTTCACCCTTTACTTTACATTTCTTTTTGATTCTTCAACTCCTTCTTTCTCCGATTCTCATTTTCTCTTTTTTTACAATCATTCCTAAGGACTTCTAACACTAACTAATGGTAGTGTCCTTGGGTAGATCCCTCCGGCTCTGGCGGATCATAGGACGGTTATTCCTAACCTTAGTCACCTTATAACTCCATGACTAACCTATGTTGCCATTAAAACCACTGTTTGTGAAAATATCTCTCAAAGGGTTTGTAAATGAAAAACATGTTTGAACCACTATGAGAGATAAGATTTTGCATAAATACTCCCCCTCCACATGTGCTAAAGAGTTTTAATGGTTTAAATGCACAGTGAGGAAAGAGCGCGCACATTTTGAATTGATCCACTCGAGATAGACAATCCCCCGCGAGACACTGTTACGTTGCATAGTTAAAGAGTTACATTGTCAGCTTTTAGGTGACAACTAGCTCTAATAACTACCTTGAAGGTGTAGACAATCCTAAGAAGGTTGTCATACCCGTCAGAGTTCATGTCTACCAAGAGTTTCTCAAATGGTACTTTCTACTCGGACAAGTCCTTTGCGAGACACGTTTACATTACTAGCAAACTAGCTTGAAATTATTACCCGTCCAGGACAAGTCTTTTCGAGTTACTAACAGTTTAGTACCATCAATTCGTTGGTTAAGTCTGAAGTACACAGATTCATTTGCATATTGCACAACATATTTCTTATCACACAATTTTCTCCCCCTAAAAAATGGCATATGAAAATGTTATTTTTGAAACGTTTGAGAATAAATATGACCATTTCGAGTGTTGCGGGAAGAGTGACTACTGTGAACAATTTATGAACAAAGTTTTAATTCAAATACTCCCCCTCAACAAGTGATATAAACGGTTGAGGTTTTGAAAATCATATGGGGAAGTACTTGTTCTTTTGAGCAAAACCTTGAATAATGAAAGGTTTGATAGGTTTTACTCAAAAGTAAGAAGCTTTCGCTCCTTTTATAAGGATTGTGGCACTGAAGCGTACCACAGGGTCCTTTCTTGACAATTGCGGGTTGTACACTGTTATGTGTGCACAAGCCATAGACATGTATAATCACACATCCAAATTTGTAATGAAAGAACCAATTCAAGGGGTACCAGGAAGTGCAGTGATGTTCCCAGGAGTGCGCACAGGGCGTTGAAAGCCGGTTATGTTAATCCTGGGTCGACCACCAACATAGCTCTCCAATCGTCTGAACTGATCCCTTCTGAACAACCTTTCATCAATCATTGTGATGATTCATCTCACATCCCTCCTTTCCTGAGAATTCCAGCGCTTAGGAGACCCAATTTTCTGGCGTATATCCTTCAACCTGTACGCCAATCCATCCCTGACCAGCTTCAAAGTATGATCCCCGAATTTCTGAAGATCACTACACGCCATTAAGCAGTTTCTTTGAAGTTCACTACGGTAAACAACTCCGAAAGGTTTGCTGATGAGCGTATATTGAGATAGCTGATTAATGTCGGGAAGATCAAGCGTTGGAGGAGTGAGGTTGACACGCGTCTGATAAGATTCAACAGCCAGCTGGATATCTTCTACACGTTCATTGATCACGATACGTCTAATGAAGATGAGAAGTGACTTGATAAATTCGCGTTGAACTTCAGTCGAGAATTGTATCATACGACCCTGTACTTTGGCAAGGTACATGTCTTCGATGTCGTTGAGGGACAAATTCTCAAAGTCAGCTTCGGAGAATGCATAGTCCTGTTCATCTTGTCGTTTGACTATGATATTCTTTAAGAAGGTGTAGTCCCACTTAGACTTGAGATCAACGTGTTTGATGGCCACGATGTCCTTAGAACTGTACACTGCGTGTTGAGACTTCTGAACCAGGAAGCTTCTGTAGTAGATTCTTCGGCGTTCAGGCCAATGATGAATCCCATATAATGCATCTCGGTCGTATGCTTGCACGTTGTCAGAAAACAAGCGATTTGCACGTTCCTCGATAGCTATGCAGTTTGAGTAAATAGCCGCTGGGAATGGAAGAGTCAACGATGTAGCGTATTTTCGCGAACCATCGCTACCGTGTAAGAGAAAATCCAGGTCTCTGTTAAAGAAGTATCGGAAGGGAATCCGTGGTTCATCTGCTTGGCCAATGGTCGGTAGGGGTTTGGTCCAATCGGTGTAGTATGGAGGGTTGTCCCTTTGTGTGAAGTCAATGTTTGCTTCCGGATTGAGCCAATCCATGTTGTTAGACATAGCTCGAGCGATGTTCTCAAGATGATATTCAACCTCGAGGGCGCTTTCAGAGCTGTCTTTTAGAAGTTGAAACGCTTCATTCTTGATTCGCTTCAACTCAGATTTCGTCATTTTCTTCACATGGAACTTTTCTTGCAAAAGTTTTGCGTGCTCCAATGTAGAACCATCTACCAAGTCTTGACCTTCATCAGGGTAGGGAGTTTGATTGACAAGTGTGGAGAACCATTCAAATTCTGCGGTTTTATCGTCATCTAGCCATGATACGACTTCAGGCTGAGTCATCTTCTTCTTCTTTTTGGAAGGTCTTGATGATGATACTGGTTTCTGCACTTGTTTGGGTGAGGTGGGTTGTTGTTGGGGCTCAAGGACCTCTTCATCGTTACCACCCGTATACTCAAAATGATCACCGGTTTTCTGAGTCATGGGTGGTAACTCGGAATCGTCCCGAGGTTTATCAGTAGAAGACCAAGGTGGAGGAGACTTATGTTGAGAAGAAGTCCGTTGTGGAGGAGGTGGCATCGAAGAAGATTCACCAGACTGCTTCTGACGTTTAGGTGCAGAGTCCTTGTCTTTATCCTTATCTTCATCGTCTCTAGGACGTTTTAACTTTTCTGCCTCAAATCTACAAGCTTCTTGAAGTTGGTAGTCTAGCAATGCTTGATACAGTTTTGCTTCTTCAGAGTTGAACATTGCAGCTCGTGGCGACATTTGTGTAACAAGCTTGGCCACCAATTCATTGTTAGAGAAAACTACAGGATCAGATGGATTGATTGTGACGGTTAAAGGTGTTGATCGAATAGTTTGCTTGGCGATCTGCATCAAATTTGGATAAAGTTGTCTGGTGAACAACTCCTTTGTGACTTTAGGAACGTACTCCAGAAGGTACTTTTTCGTGTAGCCTTCGATCATTTCGTTCAGTTCCTCCTGACGATGACTTCTCATGAATTCCTGAATACCTTCCCTTTCTTTCTGCAACTTGTCATTCTCATCATGTAAGTACTGCATTTGGTCAGCATACCAATTCAGTTTTCTGTGGAGCATGTCCTTCTTTCTAACTTGTTTGACAGCTTTCACAATTCTTTCATGTGTTTGAGAAATCCAAGATCGAGGTGGTTTCTTTACTGATTTGGATGATGATCTGGTTGATTTCTTGGATGGTTGTTGTGATGAGTGAGAAGAAGAATCTGATGATGAGGAGACATGAGGAGGCTCGGGGTCCTTAGGCGGTTCAGAAGTTTCCTTCTGTGAATGTGTAGGACTTTCCAAAAGCAACTTGTCATAATCAGCATCTTTATCTTTCTCAGACTTTTCAGTTTCTGGATTCTCAAAGTCATACACTATAGTATCTTCCACAGGTGGTTGTTGTTGCATAAGAGTGGTGGTACCAGCTCCCTTATCGGGTTGATTAACCGCATCAGGAGATGGTTCGGAGTGGGCAGCACCACTTGATCCTCCGGGACCACCCATTTGATCTTTTGCAAACACTTCAGCCTTGTGTTGATGTCTAAGTCGTTTGACTTTCTTCTTGTACACAATTTCCGGTGGCTCTTCAACATTTTCACTTTCAGAGCTTTCATCAAATGTCTCAAGTACAGGATTCTTCCCTTTACTTTTGTCAGCTTGAGGACTTGGAGGTTTTGGAATGTCTGAGACATCTTGTGCAGTTTCAGAATAATGAATCTCCTCGTCTGATTCTGTTCCTTCAGAACTTTCATTCAAAAGCTTTCTTGGAGGTTCAGGTGTAGAGGATGGAATAGGAGTAGCTTCCTGAGAGTGAACTTTCTTCTTAGGAGTAGGTTTTCTCTTTGGAATAGGTTTCCTCTTTGGAACATTCCTCTGACTATCTGTACTTGTGGCACTTCCAGCACTGCCTCTTCTGGTCCTTCGAGTAGGTGTCCCAGAAGCCTTTTCATCAAGGTGTCCAACTTTACCTTCTTTAACGGCTACCCGATACCTTTTGTACGTTTCCAGCTTTTTGATTTCCTCTGTAAGAAGGTGATCGGGTAATTCAGCTCCCTGTTTCTTCGTAGACGTTTCTTTGATTCTGACAGATAGAATGTGCTCAGTCTGGATGTCATGATTATCTGGGTCATTGATTCTCTTGGGGATATCAGGATGAAGTCCAAGAGCTCTCTGAATCAATAGCTTGGTGTATCTGACATAGGGAATTTTGTTGCCAAGCTTCTTCTGAAACAGCATCATGTCTTCCCAAAGCAGTGCTTCAATTATGATGTCCTTCTTGTTGATCAGAGACCAGAAAATCTGCAGTTCCATGAGCTTGGGATGCTCATATCCACTGTCACGACCTGAGACTGATTTGGTGATGATAATATAGAGTGTCCTCCATGGTTGAGGAATGTTCTTCAGCTCCACGTGAGAGTGCTTAGAAATGATTCCTTTAGCTTCATCATAACCAATATCTATCAAGAATCGCAGGACAGTCTGTTCAGTAGGGGTGGCAAAGAAGTCGGTTGGAGCGATGTCTGAAATGATGAGAACAGCCCTTAAGTCATTAGGAGTGATAGTGACTTGCTTGTGATTAAGAGTCACTTTCACAGCATTTTGACCAGGGATCCTCTGCATGGAATCCCAGAATTGTTGAATGTAGACTTCTGGAACTGTGGCAGAGTGTGAGGGCATATTCTGATAAGGATGAGTCTTGAGAATATCCACCGCTATGAGACACGAAGATTCTGAGCATGTGAGGGTGTCAAAGTCAACCCTAAGGTTGTTCTTTCCAAGCTTTCTCGGGTAACCTTCTGGAAAGATATCAGCAATTGTAAGAACTTCTTGTGCTTCCACATTCATTTGTTCAGCCATGTCGTGATCTGAAATAACATTAGCCAAAAGAACCAACATATCGAAAGACATAATGTTAGTCAACAGAAGGTCTTATTGTCTGGTTATTGAATGTACAGTGATAATGATTGTTACGAGTCCTAAGTCACTTGTATGTCCAATAGTCTAATGACGTCGTGAAATGTTTCGTGAGTTAGTTAACTTCAAGTTTTAAAGTTTATGTTATCACTTATTGTTCACAACATATCAAACGATTAAGTTTATTAGTGACATTATTGGATTCGTGATGATATGATTAGTTTATTAACAAGTTTGTACACGTAACAATTCATAATGAAGGTCAATCCAGGCTTAAGCGTAGATTCGGCAAAGTTAAGCGTAAATAGTAATGAGATACGCGTAGACGAAAGCTTACGCGTAGGATCCTAACTTACGCGTAAGAAATGTTACGCGTAGGAAAAGGGGACCTTATGCGTAGAGCTTACGCGTAGGCGTATAAGGACCTTACGCATAAGGCTTACTCGTAAGAGTAGACCTTATGCGTAGAGGTCACTGTTTACGCATATCCTTCACAGGATACGCGTAGTCCCATTGTAGAACCTTACGCGTAATGGTTATGCGTAGAATTATTCTTACGCGTAACTTGACTACGCGTAGGGTAATCCTTATGCGTAGAGTTGCAAATGACCTTGATTCTGAGTATTAAGCGTAGGAAAGCCTAAAATAAGTTAATCAAGTCATCAATATTAACACAAAACTTCATTTTAACAACATTTTATGGCATGAACATTCATAGGAAGATTATGCGTAAAAGGTCATACGCGTAGGTCAAAACCCAAAGGGTTAAGGTTTACGCGTATGAGATTTAACCATGGGATTTGCACCAAACTTTTTCTGGTAGTTCAAGAGTATCGTGAGAGTCTTTAGACCAAGTATTAACATCTAGTTCATGATGAATCAAAAATACCCAAACTATAGAACATTAAACCCAAATTCCAAATTGTTAATAATTTAGAGTTTCTGGGTGGTTATAGAGCAAGGATATCATCAATTCAACATCATAAGAACATAACCCAACAATCTTTTTGACCAAAACACTTCACATTCGAAAATACCCAAATCGACTCATAAACCCTAATTTTTAAAAACCATTAATTTGTGTTTCTGGGTATGTTTAGGTGATGAAAATGTGTTTATTGATGTAAAAGAAACATTTTGACACAATATTTATAACCACAAACACCCATTCTTGATTGAGTGTTCATACGCTTATGCGTAGAACACTAAATCAAACATAGATTAAAATTTGACCATTGGTTTTGTATAAGAATCAAAACCTATGTTTGTAAACACGTTAAGATCATAAAACCACTTACAAATTGATGATCCAAAACACAGATTTGTAGAAGGATTATTAGGCGTAGAATTTAAGTTGGTTGGAGTAATAAATGTGAAGTAAATGAGTTAGGTGGGGTGTTTTGTATAAAATAACTTTAAGGTTATGACAGTTTTGGTCCCTCCACCTTTTCCTTTTTCAAACAAAGCCATTTAACTTCCATTTTGGTTACCAAACAAAGGTTTTTTAGGAAAGAACCTTGACAACACTCCCCCTCGACTTAAGAAAATAATGAATGGTTATAAATTTAAGTCCGAGGAGTGTTATTGAACCAGAAAATTCACCACCATTTAAAAGAAATAACCGAGATAAGATAACATGCAAGTACACAGATGTTTTGAAACAATTAAGAGATTATTTTCTCCCCCTCAACACTTGATAGGAAAAAATACTGAATTTTGAAAGATTAAAGTGTTGACGGAAGAAATATACTTGCCATGTTGAAAGAAAAATAGATTAGGAGAATATTTTTGTTGTTTTATCAGATTTTATATTTTTGTATTTTGTTTTTGAAAAATTTATTTACAAAAGATGTTTTGGTGTTTGACAGGTTTTTAAGACTGTTTTAAGAGGTCATCCAATTCCTCTTGAGTCAAACATCTCATACCAATCCGGTGGATCAGCTCATTAGACCTAGCGGGAGGCAAGGCTTTGGTGAGAAGATCTGCCAATTGGTATTCAGTACCCACAAAGTATAATTCAACGGTACCCTGTTCCACGTGGTCCTTGATGAAATGATAGCGAAGATCGATGTGCTTTGATTTCGAGTGCTGAACTGAGTTGCACGAGATCGCAATGGCACTCCGATTTTCGCAGTACATCGGGATTCTGTCGAATACGTAACCATAGTCTTTGAGTTGTGTTCTCATCCAGATGACTTGAGCACAACATGCGGACATGGCTACATATTCTGCTTCGGTTGATGACAGCGATGTACAATCCTGCTTCTTTGATTGCCAAGACACCAGTTTATCACCAAGAAATTGTAGAGCTCCTGAAGTACTTTTCCTTGAGTCTAAGCATCCTGCGTGGTCAGCGTCTGAAAAAGCGATTAGTTCAAAACCAGAATCCTTTGGATACCAGATCCCCAAGTTAATGGTTCCCTTGATGTATCGGAGGATTCTTTTAGCCTCAGAGAGGTGGGTTTCAGTTGGTCGCGACTGATAACGGGAGCATAGATAAACGGCAAAGACAATATCAGGTCTGCTAGCTGTTAGATACATGAGAGACCCAATAATACTTCGGTATTTTGTAGGGTCAACTAATTTCCCATGTAAATCAGCGTCTAGCTTCTTGGTATGAGTCATTGGTGTGGCATAAGTATCACAGGTTTTCATTCCAAATTTGTTTAATAATTCAAGGGCATATTTGGACTGACTCAAGAAAATACCACAGGGTGATTGATGAACTTGTAATCCTAGAAAGAATGTAAGTTCACCCATCATGGACATTTCAAAATTTTTCTTCATTAGTTTTGCAAAAGCGATTGAAAACTTTTTATGTGTAGACCCAAAGATGATGTCATCCACGTAAATTTGAACAATTAAGATATGTGCCCCGTGATATTGTATAAAAAGAGTTGGGTCAACCGAACCTTTGGTGAAATTATTAGCAATGAGGAAAGATGATAGCTTAGCGTACCATGCCCGAGGGGCTTGTTTGAGACCATAAAGAGCTTTGTTCAGTTTGTAGACATGGTTCGGGAACTCAGGATCAACGAATCCATCTGGTTGGCTGACATAGACCGTTTCTTTAAGTTGTCCATTGAGAAACGCCGTTTTGACATCCATCTGATAGACCGTCATATTCATATGAGCTGCGAACGCGAGAAATATCCGAACAGCCTCAAGACGAGCAACCGGAGCAAAAGATTCTTCAAAGTCTATTCCCTCTTCCTGACGATAACCCTTAGCAACTAGACGTGACTTGTTTCGGATGACGTTCCCTTTAGCATCCAATTTGTTTTTCCAAATCCATTTTAGACCAATGACGTAGACCCCTGTTGGTCTTTCAACCAGTTCCCATACTTCAAGACGTTTGAATTGGTTGAGTTCTTCCTGCATGGATTCAATCCAGTTGTCTTTTGTCATTGCGTCTTTAATGTTTTTAGGCTCAGATTGGCAGACAGTGAGTGCATAAATGCAATGTTCACCATCTGTGTGAAGACGTTGTCTCGTAACGACTGGTTGATTCAGGTTGCCAATAATGTTAGCCAGAGGATGGTCTTTTGTCCATCGGTGTGTAGAGGGTTGATGTTGGTATACATTGTGCAGATTCTGAGGATTCAAATGGTTTGTTGAAGATTCCACGACATCTGGTGCAGCAGTTTCATTAGCAAACGGGTTGAAGAACGCATTTGGATCAAAATCTGCAGGTGGGGGTACTTCATTCAGAATATCATCAGCTGGTTCATCATTGTTGGAAGCGGTGTGTTCAACTATTGTGTTTGAGTCAACTGGTGTAGGTGCATCTTCAACAGTAGTTGTTGTAGCAGGTGTATCAGGTATAGGAATATTATCAGGTTGTGCAGCGGAAACAGCGGATACACCTGGAGCACGTTCATCAATATCGTCACAGAACAGTGGAGCAAATAACCTTTCCATTTGTTGACGAGTTAGCTAGGGGCTTTGTTCAGCTGATGATGGGGGTTGAGGGAAGTTTAAACGGTTGTGACCGGGTTCTAAGTTGTTATACTCAGAAGCCATTTCCGCGAGTTCATCAAAATGAGCATGAATCGTTTCCATTACCTCCTTAGTTCGACGATTCCAGATTCGGAAACCTTTAGAATTGTCACAGTATCCAATAAAGACTCCAATATCAGCTTTGGCTTTGAGCTTTCCAAAATCATCACGATCATTATTCGGATAGCAAAGGGATCCAAATACATGAAAGTGTTTGATGTTCGGTTTATAGTTTTGGACAAGCTCGAAAGGTGTTTTGTTGTGGCGTTTTGTGATCATAGAACGGTTTTGAGTATAGCATGCAGTAGATACAGCTTCTGCCCATAAGTAATCTGGAAGTTTAGCATTGATTAACATTGTTCTTGCAGCTTCCACTAACGTTCGGTTTCGTCTTTCAACAACTCCGTTTTGTTCAGGTGTACGTGCAATAGATGTTTGATGCTGAATTCCCACTTTCTCATAGAATTCACGAAGGGTTTTGTTAACAAATTCAGTTCCTTTGTCTGTTCTGATTATCCTGACGGTGTTGCGGAGCTGAACCTGTATTTTTGTGAGAAAGGTGATGATCATTTGTGGAGCTTGGTCTTTGCTTCGAAGAAAGTAGACCCAAGTCCATCGTGAGTAGTCATCAACAATTACTAAGATGTAGCGTTTGCCATTGATCGTTTGCACACGCATTGGGCCACACAAATCCATGTGAAGAAGGTGAAGCACATGCTGAGAGTTGTGTTCCACCTTTGAAGGAAAATGAGCACGAGTGCTTTTCCCTTGTTCACAGGCTGAGCAAAGGTGATCTTTTGAATACTGGAATCGTGGGAGTCCTTCAACTAGTTTGTGTCGAGCAAGGTTGGTGATGGTTTGAAAGTTTAGATGATAGAGACGACGGTGCCATAGCCAGGATTTTGTAGATGTTGCCTTTGAAAGTAAGCAGATGGGAGAGGAAGCAACCATGTCTTGCATAGAGATAGTGTAGAGACTAGAGTTACGCGAGCCAGACATAAGGTCATTTCCTTGTAGATCACGAATGAAACAAGTTTTCTCCCTGAAAGCAACCTCCAAATCTCCATCACAAAATTGACCTACTGAAAACAGATTGTGACCGAGGCCTTCCACATAGTAAACCCTGCTGATTTCGATGTTCCCATTGACATAATCTCCGTAGCCCATGATAGCTGCGAAGTGATCGTTCCCGAACCTGACAGTGCCAATGAACTTTGCAATAAAGTTTGATAACAGTTTAAGGTTGCTTGTCATGTGTCGGGAACATCCGCTATCAACAATCCAGAGAATGATCTGTATCACCTGCATTACACACAGACGACACAGACGGAATAGAAGTAGATGTGGAACCCGAAATGTTAGAGGGTTCCGAAGCAGGTATATTAGACATACACACATTAATAATTTTAGGCATCAATTTAAATCCTAGTGTGTTATATATCCATTTCTGCCATCTATAACTACTCTTTGCTTTAGTCTTAGTGAATGCACTAGGTGGTACTACATTCTTAGGAGGTGAAACTGGAGCTACAGTGACAACAAAGTTTGCCTTAGAATCTAAAGAAGGCGGTCTACCAAGCACAGACTTAGAATGATTAGTGGGCCTAGAGATATTCTGATTCTTAGGATTCCGTAATCGAGAGATTATAGCTTTAGCAACACATTTGTCATGACAATCAGAATTCATACTCTTCCGACAAATAACACAAGGTGCATCAGACTGAATATCAAAAGTACTTAACGGTTTAGCATTCGTTACATCACTATTTCTATTACATTTGCCAGACGCAACATCTATAGTGGAAGCAACATGAGTCTTATTCAGAGTCCTAGGGTGTTCTTCAACTTTAGCATTCCTTATTGATCTTTTCTTAGGTCGCAACTTCCTATTCTTCGATTGAGTGCTCCTAGGCTGTGAAGTGCGGACGTTTGGAAAAGACGCAACTATTCCTGTTTTAGTAGAGGGAAACACATTAGCAACTTGTGATTTGGCAGTAGGGATTCTAGGTTCACGATTACTAAGTGTGACTGGTGCTAATCTCTTAATCACGGTAGGCGGAAGTTGTTCATACTTTCCTAACATTTCCCTTAATTTAGAGATAGTGTGAATCAAATCTTGATTTTCAGAACGAATATTACCAGCAAAATTCATGACTTCTCTAGTGTGAGCAAGATAGTAATCAAGTTCGTTAGATGCTTCATGACGAGTCTTATTGACTAAATCAAATATGACACCATATTCTTGTTTAACTTTTACAAGTTCTTGTTCATATTTAGAAATTTGACTTTTCAAAGACACGTTTTGATCATCCAGTTGCTGAATTTTAGGATCAGAAGATTTTGCACTCAACTGAGCTATTTTCTTTTGAAAACTAAGTTGATGATTGTGAATATCTTTTTCACACCAATGAAGACGACGTTTTGCATTGTAAATTTCGTTGAGTAATCGTTTATTTTCAGCTTTTAAAGACTCGATCTGAAGCACATTATCGGTGTTCTCAACAGTTACAACATTTTCAACAATATCAGCAGAGATATAATCAGATGCATATGGCAAAGAATGAAACAACACAACATTAAGGACATCAGCACAGATAAGGTCTTCCAAGAGTCGATCAACATCTTTTCTCAAAAGTTTCTTTTTACGTTTAGTATTAGAAATAGATGTTTCAGTTTTCTCGAAAACGACCTTCATAGTTCCAAGTTCCTTATGAAAATCCCGTTCCCAGGCTAATGCACAACTTTTCAAGTTTTTAACATTAGGTAAAAGATTTTTCTGAAAAATGTCTCTTTGTTCTCGCGCCAAAGGCGATTGAAAGTGTTCAATTTTGATTTCAGAACGATATTCTATCTCATGTTGTAAAATTTTGAGGTCAGCCATGAAAATGTCAAAATATCTAAGAATATTTCGATTTTCAGGTTTTGAGTTTACTTCACTTATTGAAGGTAAATGACCATAAGTTTGTGCATAATCTGTTTTGGGATTAACATTAGAAGACTCAGGTGTTTTGATGATAACCCTTGGTGTGTTAGAAGAATCCGTTGGTGTGACGAAAGTGACCGCGTTTTTATAGTTAAACGGTTTGTTGTAAACAACGTTTTTTAATTTTGATCGACTCTCGTCTTCTGCATCTAATTCCTCTTGACGATGATATTCAACAACACTCATAACAGTATTATCAATTTTGTAATCTGCACTGGAAACTTCAGGAGTTGGTTTGAATGTTTTTAGTGAAAGCTTTGGTTTGTAATCAGCTAGATTTTTTCCATATCCTTTTGGATTGGGTTTTAAGGTAAACTTTTCAATAGCTGTTACTGATTCACCATGTTTGTAAACAACAGTTTTAAACTCTTTAAGTTTGTTTTGCAAGCCGATAATTTCTTCAAGAAGGTCATCTACCCGATTCGTTGAATGCTTTTTGTATGCGGAGAACTGTTTTTGACAAGTTAACAACTCAGCCTTAGCTTTTTGATTTTCCAAGGTGAGAGCGTGAATTTGCTTTTTATGTTCATGTTTCAGTTGTTCTAATTCAGACAACAAAGCATTCTTCGAAGCGGCTAGATCACGCGTCTGTCTCTCTAAATATTTTTCGTTTTGATGAGATTTTGCAAAAGCGGCTTCAAAACCTTTTTCACGGTTTTCTTGAGTTTTGAAAAAGTTGAGTTGCATTTGTAAGCATTCAAAATCCTTGGTTAGCAGTGCATTTTTACTTTTTAAGGTCTGATTTAATGCAACACATTCAGCAATTTGGGATTGTTGGTCTTTAAGTAACAGAACAAGATCTAGATGAGGCAAAGGTTCAGCGTGTTCAACGTGAGTCACAATATGATCATTATGGAGATCCTCAAGTATAACCACGGAGTCAATTTGATTATCAAGGGAAACCATAAGGTCATCTTGATCGTCAAATGTAACTACTGGGTTTATTTGCAAATTGTCAAAATGAGATGTAGATGACTCATTTTGAACATTCTGAGCCGTGCCGGATTCAGATATTGATGGAGATATTAGTTTAGATATGATGATGGTTTGTTCGGGTACCTGAGATAAGCCATCAGTGTCATACACTGGGCCTGTTTCACTCATGTGTAACTCTTGCATATTAGCCATCAACATAACAGCTGCATTGGCCTGCAAGTCCTCCATATCATCATCTGAGTCTGCATCTGCCATAAAGCTCTGTTCTTTGTCTGTGAGAGATCCACCAGCTTCATCCTTAAGAGCCAAAAGTAAAGCCTCTTTGAAATAAGCATTGCTCCTAGTCCTCGGATTTGGGCATGCATTAGCCAGGTGTCCCTTCTCATTGTAGTTGTAGCATCTAAGTCCATTTAACCGATTCTGAACATTTCCCTGTTCCACCACTTGAGCTCTGTTGTTATTCCTACCCACAGCATTAAACCCTTGACCACCGCCCATCTGACGACCATAATCATGATTCTGAACTTCAACACGTCCATTGTTCACAACAGCTTGAGTCCGTGTGTTAGATGAGGAACGAATACGATTGTTGGATTTGTTGGTGTAACGGCCAAAAGCATTAGCAATCATCACAAATCCTTGTTGCAATGCTTCGAACAGATCGATTTCCTCAGTCGCTTCACTGACATATGCTTGAGCATTGTTGTTGTTGTATGGAACCAGTTGATTTTGTTGAGGTTGTTGTTGTGAAGGTGTGTTTGAAGCAGTTGGTTGAGTTGCTGGTTGAGAGGGATAATTCTGTTGAGCATACAAGGCAAGTTGTTGATTATCCGGATGTGACTGTTTAGCAATTTGAGCACGGAGAATCCTTTCCCGATCAACTTCCTTTTCATGAGGCTTCAAGTAATCGTACAACAATCCATAAGTAGAATGATGCATATTCTTCGCTTGACGGAGAAAAATGACATACTTCTCCCATTCTGGACCAAGACTACTCAGGAACTTAGTATTCACTGCAATTCTTGGCATGATGATGTTGTGTTTATCCAAATCATTGATGATGTCTGAAAATCGATGATGATAGGACTCTAGTGTCTCTCCAGGTTCAATCATGAAGTGTTCATAAGCCAAGTAAATTTTGGATTCCAAATCCTCCTGATTGAGTACAGATCCTTCCATAAGAAGACGAATATGATCCCACATTTTTTGGGCAGTCTTTTGAGCATCAATACTATGAAGAATTGGGTTTGGTAATCCTAAGAGGATGTACTCCATTGCAAGTTCATCAGCTTCATAGTGTAGAAGTTCTGTAGCATTTAGATCTGCAACAGTAGCAATGTTGGTTTGTTCATCTCTTGGTGGAACAGCAGTTGGATCTCCGGGTACAATGACAGTAGGCATCTCAAATGGACCTTCCAAGATAACCTTCTTTAAGAACTTTCCATGTGGCTTCTTCAGATCACAAAACCTAAAGAACCTTATCACCCGTTGATCGTAGTTTCCTGGAGTGAGCATTGGAGGTCTATCAAGTGATCCAGCTTCATGAATTGATTGTTGGCTGCTTAAAGCTTCATACATCTTTGCAAACCAAGTGGGTTCCTTCATAGTGTTCCTTGATGGATGTTGATTGAAATCATTTGTGTAGGGTTGAACTTGAAGGCTTGGTGGTGTTTGAACCATTTGTGGTGGTGGAATTGCACCAATTTGTGGATTATGTTGTTGATTAAATTGTTGTTGATAAATAGCTTGTTGTTGATTCCATTGTTGATGTTGTGGAGTTAATTGTTGTTGTTGTTGATGATTATAAGTGTGAGGGAAATAGTTAGAGTATGGTGGTTGAGACATGTTGAAAAACTTGTGTAGTAAAAATGGATCTTTGTAGTCGAATGAACCTTTGTTGATGAAGTGTCCTTAGGCGTAGAGAAGACAAGAACCAAGTAGCACTTATGCGTAAAAACACCAAAGTTACGCGTAACAATTAGGAGTTACGCGTAGGATTTAGCTTACGCGTAAGCAGGGAAAAGACTCTAAAGTTATGCGTAGACACAAGTTAGGCGTAGAAACTTAGGCGTAGGATTTCCTTATGCGTAGAACTAGGTTTACGCGTAAAGTGAATCTTATGCGTAGGATTTCTACGCGTAAGCTTATGCTTATGCGTAATTTTAGGGTTTTTGCCCAAATGATCTTTTACACTATCACAGTGCAAAGGATATCCAAAGTCGACGTATTTTCAGACTTATCCAAGTAAGAAAACACGGAATAAACCAGGAAAATGAAGATCAAACTAAGAAAGCACTTACGCGTAGTTTTAGGGTTTTACTACGCGTAGAAATGCTCAAAACTTTGATTCTGTCCAAAAGTGTTTCTAAACCAGTTTTTGTGTGATAAAATAGCTTCAATAACACCAAAATACACAAAAGTGTGAAACTTGATGAACCAAAGCCTCTAAAACAGTTAAGCGTAGAATGAAACCCACGTTTAAAAACTCGATCAAAAACAACTATCCACGCATAAAGTTTGAAACTTTTTGCCAAAAACAAGTATTTTAACACCTCAAAACGTTGAAAGTACAAGAATCTTGGATTAGAAAGTGTAAAAAAACAAGTTTTGAAGCGAACCAAAGTATCAAGGTGCGTTTTAGGCGTAGGACCGAAACCCACTTCAAAAACAAACACGATTCACCCAACTAGTTGGCGATTGATACCACTGTTAGGTCACTAGTTTTACAAACACAAGTAATATAGAAAGAGATAAGGCGATTGAACAAGTAAACAAGCACACATACACGATAAGAGTAGCACGGTTAGGCGTAGGAATATGTGTGAAAAGAAAACTTGAACAACCAACCTTCAAGTGAAGGTTTACAAGAGTATTTATAGGAGGGAAGCTAGGGCAACACTCCTAGTTCCCTTCCTTTCCTTTATGGGCTTGGGCCTAAGCTCATGGGCCTTCTACATAAGCTTAAGGCTAATAACAAACATAAAAGCCATAATAAAGCTAACTATTACATATTAATTACTAACACTTGATTATGGTTTAGGAGTGATTCCAACAACTTCTTCCCATGCTGATAAAATAACATCTTCACTTTCAGCAGGTTCATCATCAGAGAAAAGTATCCCAGTAACATCAGCAACAATTAACAAGGGGTTGGAGATGGGTTCCATATCAGCGGGTGGTATATTTCCCTCTGAGTCTTTGTCCCCCATTGACCCCTCAGACACTGGTGGGAGTTTCCCAGTGCCTTCTCTGGAGTCAGGATTGGTTTTGGGTTCCGTATCGGCGGGTTGTTCCTGTCCCTCCGAGTCTTTGTCCCCCTAAGACCCCTGAGACACTGATGGGTTTTTCCCAGTGCCTTTAGCAGAGTCAGTGAAGGTGATATCCCTATCAGCGAGTTGTTTGGTTCCTTCTGAGTCTTTGGGATCATTCAGTGTGCCCTCAAACAAAGGCTTTGATTTGCTAATGTCATCACTGGGCAATGTGGAAGGCGCTCCCCTACCGGCGGGTTGTTTGTTTCCCTCTGGATCTTGGGGAGTAATAGTTGGGACCAAGGGCACTGATTGTGATTTATCAGTGTCCTTCATTGTCACCAGGGTGGATGATGCTTGGTCTCCTTTGGGTGGCAAGTCGGTCTTGGGTTTTCTTTGCCTTTTGGCCAGTGTTCCTGAAGCCTTAGGGCCCTGAGACTTGGGTTTGGTTTTAGTCCCAGTTTGAGACTTCCCCTTTCTCTTTTTAGGACCAGGGTTAGGAGACACTGATTCCCTCTGGTTGTTTACAGCAACCATATGGGCCGTCAATTCAATATCAGTGACAAGGGATGGGTCCTTTTGAAAATTTGATTGACTCAGGATGCCATGTAAAGCACAATATTTTTCTTCCTGAGGATAATTGGAGCCCAGTAACACTTGTAGAGCACAAGAGACAAACCTAGGATAGGAAACGTATTTCGTCCTAGTTTTGCTCTGGATATTGGTTACGAGATCACTGTAAATGATCTCCCCGATTTCGACAGTGACCGCATTCATCAAGCAGTATGCCATCATTAACTGAATAGAGTTAACTTGTTCAGTGGATGAGTGGTTCCTGCCGAGGACCTGAATCACAAAAGTGAATAGGATCCTCCAAGCCACGGGAAATGAACTCTTGGTGACTAGGGTCTTGTCAGAAAAAGTTGGATCTAAAACAATTTGTTTTAACCCATCCTTCACTGTGGAGGGTTCAGGATGGGCGACATAAACTCTAGTGTTGTAGTCTAGCCCTGTTGAGGTGCAAAAAGTTTTATAATCTAGGGTGAATTGTTGCCCCCCGTTAAGACTGAATCTGATGAGATATTCCCTGAGTGGTCTAAGGCTATTCTCATCAGTAGAGGGTGTCGGGTCAAAGGCCTTAGTTGTTGCCCAAAACTCCCTGAGGAGGTTTTGGTACAGTATAGAGGGACACTGAACAAAGTCCGTTTTCAGTGGGCAGTTGAACAAAAATTTCATTATGTCCTTATAGGCTGGGACATTTTGTGGGTATTCAAAATTGCCTATGACATTGTTTGTTTTAACTTCAACGTTACTGAGATCCCCTACCCACTGTGTTGCAAACTGAAGAGATTGTGTTCTTGCCATTTCCATTAAAAGGTTTTTAGGGTTTTGAAAAAAACTTTCTTAACAAGAACTATCAAAGGTTTTCGAATCTCTTAAGTTGTGATGAAAAACTTTTTAAAGGTTTACAAAGAAGATTTTTTAGAAAAGGATTTGAAGAACACAAAGATTTCTGGGTTTGAAAAAAGATTTTGGCAAAGTTTTGTTAGCAGAAATCTTGTGTGTGTGTTATAATGATTTTGTGAGGGTATTTATAGTGTTTTTAGAGGGGTAGTTTGTGCATATTTGTGGATTTGTAAAGTTGGTTTTTGAAAACGTTTGAATTTCCACATTTAATGCTACCCTCCACTACCCGCAGTAAAATCCCATTTTTTATGGGAACAGTTGCAGTGCACAGTAAAAGTGCAATTTGCAGTAATAAAATATCCTTAGGATATTTCATGTGAGGAGAGGCATTTAATGCCAAGTGAGGTGAGGTAAGTATTTGAGGGACCCTTGACATGGATGACAGTAAGACAGAGAGACATATATTCCTTTATTAAATTGGTAAGGTTACCAACCTAGGACATTTAAGTAACTGATACTTGGAGCATTTAGTTACTCATTGAATGCTCAATATCTATAGTCAGGGTCCTTGAATGAGTCTTACTCATTCAGTGAGAGGTTGTCTTGTAGGTTTCGTTCAGGGAGGAGGAACCATTTTAAAGAACTTACTGAGATTGGTTTTCATATGCCTGACTTTCAATGTCAAGCATTCCCAATTCAGCTTTCAGTCTCCTGAAGGTAGGTTCAACCAAGGGTTTGGTGAAGATATCAGCCAGTTGATATTCAGTAGGGATGAAATGGAGTTGTATGTCTCCTTTCATTATGTGGTCCCTGATGAAGTGATATCTGATATCAATGTATTTGGTTCTTTGATGAAGGACGAGGTTATTGGAGATTGCAATTGCACTGGTGTTGTCACAGAAGATGGGTACCATTTTGTAGTGGATGTCATAGTCACTAAGTTGACTTTTCATCCATAAAACATTGGCACAACATCCTGCAGCAGCCACATACTCAGCTTCAGCTGAAGACATAGCCACTGATTGTTTCTTTTTAGCACTCCAATAAACCAGTTTTCCTTCAAGAAATTGACAGGACCCTGAGGTACTTTTTCTGTCCATGTTGCAGCCAGCATAATCAGAATCAGAGTAACCTTTGAGATCAAACCCTGAGCACTTTGGATAATAGAGTCCAAGGCTTGGGGTTCCCTTCAGGTACCTGAGTATTCTTTTGGCTGCAGTGAGGTAGGATTCTTTGGGATTGGACTGATATCTTGCAATTAGACAGACTGAGAATTGTATGTCTGGTCTGGAAGCAGTTAGATACATCGGTGAGCAAACAATACCTCTGAAATGGGTTTGATTGACTGATTTGCCAGTGAGATCAGGTCCAAGGTTGTTAGGAGGGACCATTGGTGTTTTCACTGAAGCACAGTCAGATATCTCATATTTCTTCAAGAGATTCCTTGTGTATTTCTCTTGACTGATGGAGATTCCTTTATCAGTTTGCCTGATTTGTAGTCCAAGGAAGTATGTGAGTTCACCCATCATGCTCATTTCAAACTTCTTTGTCATCAGTTTTTCAAACTGTTTACAAAGTGTGTAGTTTGTTGAGCCAAAGATGATGTCATCAACATATACTTGGACTAGTATCATATCTTGTTTTGTCCTATAGATAAACAATGTGTTGTCTATCTTTCCTCTGACAAACTTGTTTTGAATCAGGAAGGCTGAGAAAGTTTCATACCATGCTCTGGGAGCTTGTTTCAGTCCATAAAGGGCTTTATCAAGCTTGCAGACATAGTCATGGAATTCACTACTCTCAAAGCCAGGAGGTTGTTGAACATACACATCTTCCTTGAGTTCACCATTCAGGAATGCACTTTTTACATCCATCTGGTAAACTTTGAAGTTCATGTAGGTAGCAAATGCAAGGAAGATCCTGGTGGCTTCCATTCTTGCAACATGCGCAAATGTCTCATCATAGTCAATGCCTTCTTGTTGACTGTAACCTTTGGCTACAAGTCTGGCTTTGTTTTTAATGACAATGCCATTTTCATCAGTTTTGTTTCTAAAAACCCACCTCATTCCTATGACTATGACATCCTGAGGACATTTGATCAAGGTCATGACCTTGTTTTTATCAAACTGTTGAAGTTGTTCTTGCATGGACTGAACCCAGCTTGGGTGTTTTAGAGCCTCAGTGACACTTTTGGGTTCTATATCTGATAGGTAATCAGCATATAAACATTCATTGGCTAAAGCTGCAGTTAACTTAGCAGCCATGCTTCTAGTGAGCATGCCCTCAGTGGGTTCACCAATGATGTTTACAAGCTCAATGTCCTGAGATTTTGTCCACTTACTTTGTGGTCTAGGATCTGAGCTTGAAGAGGTCACTGGAGACTCAGGAGTGAGTTCAGGTACATGAGCCACATAATCATTAAGAACATCTGTTGAAATGTCTTGTTCAGGTTGGGTTTCATGAATTACAGGTTCCTGATCATTTGGATCAGTGTTACCTATCCCAGCAGGGACTGATTGATTATCAATGAATTCACTGATATTTGGTTGTGACAGATTGAGAGGCAAGACATAATATGAGATGTCAGCATCAGCTTGGTATGCGGAATTGATTTCAGTGTTATACTCATCAGGAGTATATCTTGATGAGTTATCAGTTCCTATTTCCTCCACTGAGGTGTTGGTGAACCTGATGCTTTCTGAACTCTCATCAAATGTGACATGAAAGGTTTCCTCAACTTGTTATCTCCTTATGTTAAATACCCTGAAGGCTTTGGAGATCAGTGAGTAACCTATAAAGTATCCATCATCAGCTTTAGCATCAAATTTGCCTAGATGATCCTTGTGGTTGTGAATAAACACAGGACATCCAAACACATGAAAGTAGCTGATATCGGGAAGTCTACCTTTGAATATCTCATATGGGGTTTTGTTATGTCTTTTGACAATGATTGACCTGTTTTGAGTGTAACAGGCTGTCTTGACTGCTTCAGTCCGAAAATGCTTTGAGAGGGCTGAGCCATTTAACATGGTTCTTGCAGCCTCAATGAGAGTTCTGTTTTTCCTTTCAGCCACCCCATTTTGTTCAGGGGTGTAGGGAGATGAAAAGTTTTGGGAGATTCCCTTTTCATCACAAAAACTCTCAAGCTCATCATTTCTGAACTCAGTACCATTGTCAGTCCTGATTTGTTTAACAGTAATGTCATTCTGGTTTTCAATGTTCCTGATGAATGACATTATTGTGTTAGCTGCCTGACTCTTTTTTGAAAGAAAGTATACCCAAGTGTATCTTGAAAACTCATCAACAATGACAAGTGTATACTTCTCATGCTGGATTGATCTAGGACTGACTGGTCCAAAGAGATCCATATGCAAGAGGTGAAGGCAGCTTTTGATAGAGAAATTTTGTTTTGTTTTGAAAGATGCTCTTTGATGTTTGCCTTTTTCACAGGCTGAGCATGGTTTATCTTTTGCAAAAACCAGTGATGGTAAGCCAAGGACCTTGCTTTGTTTTGCCAGGTTGTTGATGTTTTTGAAGTTTAAGTGAGAGAGTCTCTTGTGCCACAGCCAGTTGATAGTTTCAGTGGCTTTGGCAAAGAGACAGGTTCCATCTTGAGAAAGAGTAGACATGTCTAAGACATAAACATCATCTCTTCTAGGATCTATCAAAACAACTTCTTTATTGGCATTGAAAATGGTACCTTGTTTGTCATTGAATTGCACAATGTACTTAGCATCACATAGTTGACTAAAACTAATGAGATTGTATTTGAGACCATTGACATAAGCTATTCTAGAGAAAACTATTCCATTACAGTTTACTGAACCATAACCTTCAGTGGGACATGATGAGTTATCACTAAATACTACTTTGGGTCCTGGTTCCTTTACATACTTGTGCAGATATTCCTTCACACCAGTCATGCTTCTTGAGCATCCACTGTCTAGATGCCAAATAGGCTCCTGGCGTGTGTCTCCACAAGTAGTAAACTGAATTAGTTTCTCTTAGTGACCCACTTACTGGTGGGCTTGGGTCTCAAGGTCTCTTTGAATTTGACAGTAGACTCATGGTCAGAGGTTGAGTGCATTGTGCTACCACAGGTTTTGCATTTAGAGACTGAGGATGACTCAGTGATTTTGGGTTGCTTGGAACTTCTCATTGCATGGATGACACTGTCATGCTGGGATGTCTTATGAGCTGTATTTCCGCAAATATCACAGCATGTGTTCATAAGACAATCATCAGAGTGATGATCATTAAACCCACAGTGTGGACAAGGAGGAAAGGGTTTTGCTCTAAATTTTTGAGCAGACTTGGAGGTTGAAGCATACTGATGACCAACTTTGGTATAGTTTGCTTCACTGAGTGAACTTACATATTGTAAGTGATGAGAAGTTCTGTGATCATCCTTTTTGCAGATCATACAAAAAAGGATTCTATAACAGTTGTCAGTGGTATGACTGGTATAGTGGCATAGATCACACTTCTGCTTGGATTTGGGGTTTGACTTGGACTTTGAGGAACTAGAGGAAGCTGACTTTGTCTCCTTGATAGATTCAGGGACTTTTTCAATGGATTCCATTTTTTCAGTTAGCTTCCTCACTAGTTCAGTCAGTTGCTGAATTTGGTCAGCTTCAGTGGGAGTTAAGGATGTGGAAGTCTCAGTGGGAGTAGACTCTTGTTGAGTTGGTTTTGTGGAAAACTAGAAGGGGGGGTTGAATAGTTTTACCAATTTAAAACTTCCTTTTAAATATTTAGATCGACTTATGTCAATCTATTTGGTTGTTTATGTTGGACGTTGATAGATAGATATATAAATGTGTAATGAAAGATAAAGAGTAAAAAGCACATCACCACGACACAAGTATTTATAGTGGTTCGGCTACAAGGACACCTTCCTTGCCCTACTCCACTCCTCGAGTCACCTACTCGAGAGTTCGTAAACACTACACCAACTCCTTATGGCGGAGAAGCCTTCACAACGTCGCTTAACCTTTTTCCGGTACTAAGCTAAATACCGAGTTCCTTCACACCAAGTCGAACCACACCTAACACAACGTCGCCTACCCTTTATACGGTGCTAGGCTAACCACCGAGTTCTTTCACACCTTAGGAGAACTAATCCTATCACAACGTCGCCTACCCTTTATTAGGTACTAGGCTAAGCACCTAGTTCCATTACTATGGAGGAACTACTACCCTTCACGACACAACACCTAATCTCAAGGAGATCTACTCCTTGTTACAACACCATCAAGGATATCACCATCCTTGTAAATAAACAAATACTTATATGTATAACGATGCACCTCATCGATTATACGACCTAGGCATTCTTCCCAAATGCTACTTGATTCGATTCTTCGGCATCCTTCACTAATGCCTTTGACACAACGCTTGGCACCCTTAACTAATGCCTTCGTCTTGACACCTATAGCATTCTTCACTAATGCTCTTGACACGATCGATAAGCATCTTTCTAATGCTTTCGTCTTGACACTTTCGGCATCCTTCACTAATGCCTTCAATCCAACATCTATGGAGAAAGGAAGAACTATCAACAAGAGAACCTTAGTTGTCTTGATGATGACGAAGCATGGCAACTCATGGACTTGAGCTTGCACGTCTTCAAGAAGTGGTGATCTCTCCTTTAAGAGGAACCTAGAAGATCACATAAAAACAAAAGACAAACTACATAGATCTCTTGGATTTGAGGTTAGAGAGATATAAAACTTGGAGAGAGTATATGTGAAGTGGTGAGCTAAAAGGAAAGAAATGGCTCACTATTTATAGAGAAAATTCTCTACTGTTCCCCGGATCCCACGGATCCCTTCCACAAGGGATCCGGCTAGCACAAAGCTAGGGATCCGTGGTACGCTCCTCTTTGCCCATGGGTATTTTGGTTATGGGTCATGGGTTGAACCATGGTTTTCTTTCTAGATACAATGTATCTTAAGGATACAATGAACTTGGTCAAGTGGTATATATAAAACCATGGGTTATGGGTCAATACCATTTGCTAGTATTAAGGGTACACTAAACTTAGTCAAGTGGTATATATAAAACCATGGGTTATGGGTCAATACCATTTGCTAGTATTAAGAGTACAATGAACTTAGTCAAGTGGTATATATAAAACCATGGGTTATGGGTCAATACTATTTGCTAGTTTTTACCCATTTAGTGTATACTTGTTTTTACCCAGCTACATTCAATGTATTTGGTCAATGGGTCAAATACTTAAGTTTCTACCCATTTACATTACCCAATATACTACATACTAGTTATGTGTATATTTACCCAAATATGTAAACACTAGTTGTTGTACATATGTAATACTAAATCATAAAATCACTTATACTTGTTTTAGTGTTTTATGTGAAAATGTGAATATGTTAGAAACTATTAGTTCAAACCATTTACGTATTTTATTTGTTTCGTTAATATGATTTTACATTTGTTATCGACAAAACATTAGAAGATCGTAAAATATAAATAAACGTTTTTACGGCTTATTTGTATTAACAGGTTTTGTTGGCCTTTTCAGGATGCTTCTACCAAGTCCAGACCTTTCTTTTGGTGAATGAGGATTGAATTGCATTGGAGTAAGTTCAGAGCTTGGTGCAGCACCCTGAAGAGGTTTCAGGGGTGGAAGCGTTGCATTAGACTATGCTTCAGACTCAATGTGTTCAGTACTACTGGGCACATCAGGGAGTCCAAGCATGCTCTTAAGAGCTTGACTCTCAGGCTCTAGAATTCTTCCAGAATCGAAATTGGGAAGCTTACTATCAGGATTAACCCGATCAATCCAATCACTGGTCTTGGGACTAGTCAACATACTGGTAATCATACCACCAGACACAAATGGCTTAGGACTCTGGTCTTTGTTGAGAGAGTCAGGAAGATGATCTTCTCCTAAGACTCTCTTCTTGCTACTGGGGGCTCCCACAACATCAAAGACCATGGGATTCTTAGCAGTTCAACTATCAAGAATATCTTGAACCTTTTTGAGTTCGTCTTGAAGAGCCTGATTTCTTTTAACTAGTTCAGTGTTTTGAATTTGCAAAGTGACAGCCTCAAGCTTAGCTTGTTTTAAAAGAAGCAGTTCATCCCTACACTTGTTTAATTCAAAACTTAGCTTGTTGTATTTTGAAAAAAGATTCAGTCTTTGCTCTTCTACAAACTTAAGGTCAACATTAAGATAATTCATGTAAGACTGCCAATCAGAGTCATCATCCATAGAAGGTAAAATATTTACCTTCTTCATTGTGATATTGACCCATTCTCCATTCCTGGCATGATTCTTTCCAACAGCTAGCTTGTCCTCTTCTGAGAGGGCCATCAGTGCACTGACATGCACCATTTCATCAACTGATGACACTGGCTCTTCATCCCAGTCGAAGGTTTCAGCAACAAGGCCTTTGTTTTTACCCTGCACAGATTGAACACTTTTTGTTGTTTCTGAGGGACTGGCCTCAAGCAATGCAAGCTTAGCTTTGACTTTCTTATACTTAGCTTCAAAATCAACAGTTTTGTTTTGATCAGATTTGTTTTGAAAGTTTTGATGAGACTGATAGATTTTTGGTTGAAATTTGCTAAAGCCTGAGGACTGATTTGACCCTGATGGTTTATAAGAGGGTTCAGAAATTGTTTTTGAAAAAAAGTCTTTTGCAAAATGACCTCTTTTGTGACACTTAAAGCATTCAGTGTCCTCATTTGCTTTAGCATTTGAAAAACCTTTGTTTCTTTTTATAAACCTTCGAGAGTTAGCAAGGAGTTCCCTTTCCTGGATGATGAGTCTCTAAATACTCATCATTTTTGTACTATCTAGACTGCAAAATCATCTGAAAACACTCAAAAATGCTTCAAAATGATAAAAATATCACAAACAAGTGTTTTATGTGTTTTAAATGTAAAAATATCAAAATCAGATGAAAAACATATCAAATTTGCAAAAATTGCAGTTTTAGTCCCCCAAGTTTCAAAAGTTGTCAAAAACAGTCCCTGTGCACATAATTTCAAAAGTAAAATCACCAAAGGTCCTTTTTAAATCATAACTTGTCAAAATTAGTCCTTTGGTGAAAAATATCAAAAGTTTGAGAAAATTACAAAAATGGTCCTCCAAGTTTGAAAATTGGCAAAATTGGTCCCTGGAAAATCTGAAAATGGCAACTTTGGTCCTTGCATTATTAAACT